>OZ023316.1:1600084-1915084 GCA_964007375.1 Ophion obscuratus | reverse complement strand
CCGGAAAACTCCCAACGGCCCGATCGTAAAATTAAGTAGCACAGGAAAAGAATTCGTATGCGGAAAATGCAGATGCACCCTTCTCCATAAAAACCTCCTACCAGAAACAGGCTCATGCGTTCATTACGTATGATATGGATGACTAGTTCTATTCCCAAATTAAATGAGGTCAATACACTATCTCTCCTACTCTATGAATTCGGGAGACCAGGAAATCACTTATAAAGGGAGTAACCCAGCAGTTCAAAGCAGTTCAAGGCAGATCAGAGCGGTTCGTTCATTCCAAAAGTCTACCGCGCAGTCTATCGTTGTCGTTTATCAAAGACAATCTATCGAAGTCACTCTATAAGTCTATCAGTCCACGACGGTCTTCTAGTAAAATTCTGTCTACGTTCGAAGTCTTTAATCGAATTAGCGGCGTTCATACCTTCGTACTTAGAAAAAGTTCAGAATTAGAAAATATTTCGAACCAGTATAATATTCGAAGCATCAATTGTTTTCTAACTATCTCCAATCCTTGAAAATTGTACGCGAAATAGAATCAGTGTACTCGAAAATTGTACGCGTGCCACCGATACCATCTGCGACCGCCTCTGGCCCACTAGCGAAGGCCCTAAGTTTTACAACCGATACCCGCTACCTGAACGACAGGGTCGACACCGAACAAAACCATCAATGTAAGCGAACCACATTTTTACACTGTTTGTACTCGAGCGTTAATAGAATTAGCCAAATTGGCTGATTCCAATTTTTACTCTGATCCCGTGCTATTGCGCTAGGCGTAGGCAAAAAAGAGTGAACCACACGTTATATGCCCACGTCCCCTCCGGGCGTGACATTGTCTAATTTTCATCTATACCCAAGTGAAAATACATTACAGTTTACTTGTAATATTTTCAGCCAAGTTACCGAAATTTCAACGAACAATGACGACTGTAAAAATGGTCTCATTTATCCGGTGCTTTATGAAGATGACACTATGAAGATACACTAAGATGGGATTTTATCTGTCATGTTTTAACTTCTAATCGACGCCACGCGAAAATGCGTCGCCGAATCGAAAATCTCATGGCATTTGACAAGTTTAATCAGATTTTTCCCCGTTGTTTGGTTTAGGTTATCGTTTCATCTATTCACCCAATACCGAGAACTCGTAATTTTCGACCAAATTTCCGAGCGATTTTTCCCCCTGTTTCTTGTGCTCTCAAATGAAAGCCGGTGCTATGCACGTACTGATCGGAGATAGGTATAAACAAATCTCACCCCGCGACGCGGTTAAAATAAATCTATATTATTGTTATGTCGGGAAAATGGACTTTTCTGAATTACGAAGGTCAGTAGCCAGCTTGGCTTCGAAGCGTGGTTTTTGGATGCGAGGACGCGGTTGACACTTTAATCGAATCTTGAAAAAAAATTATTCAACGAGTCTGGCTACAACATTCGTCCAGTACAGTCTAGGAGTAAAATGCTTACAGAACTATCGCGCGAGGTGTTCATAAAGAAATCGGCCGTGGGGGAAATTTCGTGGGGGAAGCGCCTGGAAATTTCGAAGGGAAACGAGCACACGTGTGTTTCTGGATTATAGGAAACACAGCTGCACTGACTAGGCGGTTCCGTGCCCAGATAAAACACTAACGTACAATATACGTGTATACGACGTCGCAATCGACGTATTTAGTACGTATACTGAAGAGCTAAATGTCCGGCTAATATCCGTATAATGTATGTATATTCTACGTTCATTAAACGGTATGTTTTACGTATATAAGATGTCGAAAATACGTCAAATATATTGTTTAACCGGCGTAGAATATATGTACATTATACGGATATTAGCTGAACATTTAGCTCTTTAGTATACGTACTAAATACGTCTCACAGACGTCGATGGCGATATCGTATTAACGTATATTAGACATATTATAAACGCCTTATATACGAATAATAAATTCATAAAAGATGTATACCATACGTATGGTATACGTAAGAATACGTATGGTATATGTAAAAATACGTATGGTATATCTATGGCATACGTATACCATACATATGGTGGTATACATATATGGTATACCATATACGTATGGTATACCATACATCCTACCAATGAAATAACATTTCATTGGTAGGATGTCATTAGATTTTTTATTCATCTCCATGTTCTTGCGTAATTTCGATTCAAAGTTTAAATATGTACAGTGAGAGTGAGAGACAGTGAGAGTTTACTTATTGTATAAAGCGTGCCGGCGTGTTTGCCATCCGTGACAGCAGTGGTGTTCATCATTCTTTTATTCCTTGGCATCAAGATGCTGCCGCGTCTCTTGATATATGCAAAAAATTCAAGTACAGTAGAACCTCGATTATCCGAACCAATTGGGACCGAGACTAGTTCGGATAATCGAAACGTGGGTTTTTTGGGACGAAATCATAAACAATAACTTTTTACATAAAAACAGTACATATGTATTAAAATTTGACATACATATTAACGTTGAAATATATATATATGTGTGTATTTTAAACACCTCAAAAAAGTCGGATGCCTTTTTTTATATTTTTTAAATAAAATCGTCCATTTTTAATTGACGAACGGCAGTAACGTGTTTTTGAGCGGGTGAGTTTCGCACCCGTTTAAGAAGGAAAAGTTGCGTTGAGTTGTTCATTGTTGCTCACGGTTGTGGCAGCGAGCAACAATGTATCTTTCGCGCCAACGTTCGGATAATTGAGCGTTCGGATAATTGAGGGTTCGGATGATCGAGGTTCTACTGTATATAGCCAGATAACTAAGCATACTTGGTACGGCGTACCAAGATTGTACCCTACGGCGTACCACATCAGCGGTATATCTCCGGTACGTGGTTATTTGGGTATAAGTGTTATGTATTTATATGGTGTATTGTGTATATATCCCACATCGATTAGGAAGGTCTAATATATATATATACACACACACACATATATATATATATATATATATATATATATATATATATATATATATATATATACACACATACATACATACATATATATATATATATATATATATATAACATGTATGTGATGTCTATGTGTATACTTCCATGATAGACCTGTATTATACGTATATTAAATGTGGATTGTGGATCTATTTAACTTATAATAGTGAAAGAATATCAAATGACATATACGTACATTGGACGTGTTTTTTTTCAACATTATCTCCGTGGATTTTTGTACATCTCATATACGTATAATAGTCGTTCGTTATCCTACAATTGTGATTCCTGGATCTGAAGCTATTTAATGAAGGTATAATATACGTATATTCAACATCGAAGATTCAACGAAATAAGAACGAACAAAATCTAATAATGGAATCACAATCGTCATATAATGAACGAATATTATACGTACATGAGATGCACAAAATTCCACAGAGATAATGTTGAAAAAAACACGTCCAATGTACGTATATAATACGTGATATCGATAGCAATGCAGTTGAATTAATTTTTATTGTTCAGTAGATGTTCCTTATACATATAATATATGTATATGATTCGATGTCCCATACTTGTCGTATAATATACATAAAATATACGTATGTGAAATTCTTTCACTATCATCAGAGAACTAGCTCCACAATATACGTTCAATATAGGTATAATACAGGTATATAAGAGACGTATACATATCATATACATATATACATATAATAAATGTATATCAGACCTTCCTGCTCTATTTGGGTGGGAACAGGCGCGATAAAAAGGGCCGTAGAGGAGGAATTTGGGGAATAGTCACGCAAGGTGTGTGAAGAGTGTCAATTACGGAGTGACCAGCGGAGGGTCTGCGGAGATCGCTGTCAAGGGCCTTGAATTTAAAATTGCCTCAACATGCGTGACGAGCGTCGATGCTTCCTCAAACGTTGAGGTAACGTTAGAGGCGACCTTGTAAAATTGCCTTTTGAACGACTTTACTGCGGCTTCCCATAGGCCGCCGAAATGTGGAGCACGAGGAGGTATGAAGTGCCATCGTATGCGGTCTGATGCGGTAAAATTGATGATCTTGTTTTGATGCTCTTCTCGTTCAAAAAGAGTTCCCAACTCTACTGATTCCCGGGTGGCTCTCACAAAATTATTACCATTGTCAGAAAATACATCGGCTGGTTTTGCACGATGATTAATGAAGCGCTTGAAGGCATGGAGAAATGAGTCCGTAGTAAGGTCTGATATGACCTCGAAGTGCACAGCCCTTGTAGCCATGCAGACGAAGACTGAAACGTAAGCCTTGATATGTTTGCTGTTTCGACGCTTGCCGTCCCTTATTGTGATGGGGCCGCAAAAGTCGACTCCGGAACTGTTGAACGGCCTTGAAAGAGTTACCCGATGCGATTTAAGATTGTCCATGATTCGCTCCGATATACGTGGCCTTGTCTTAAAACATGCTACGTGCTTGCGAATCAGCTGCATTATAATGCTACGCGCCCTCCGAGGCCAATATGATTGCCGTACTGCTGCCGGTGTTCCTTCAACTCCGGTATGCAGGTTCTTTTGATGGTCATCCAATACAATGAGCTTCGTTAGTCTCGACTAATGCGGTAGTAACACAGGATGTTTTGCATCACGATGAAACTCCGTATGTTCAAGTCGGTTGCCGACGCGCAACAGACCGTCCTCATCGATAAAAGGACTCATGCCTCTCAAACGACTTCTTTTTGGAATCTCGTCACCCTTTCGGAAAGCGTTTAACTCTTCGCCGAAGGCTAATTGCCGTTCGCCATGCGCGAGACGCTTTCTTGCGCACTCTAGTTCATCAACCGTCAGAAGTCCAATGATTGTTTCCTGCAGACTTGCGCAACCCGAAGACGCGTTGGCGTAACTCGTAATAGTTTCTTCAGAGTCGAAAATCTGTCGAACGGATTGACGTCCCTCTGGGTTGACAGAACGATGGGTGTTGATTTTGCGGATTCCATTAGTTGAGTCTCAACGATTTTGCGGTATTCCCAGCGAATATTTGATCTCATGCTCTCGCAGTCACTGAGGCTCATTCCACCAAACCTGCGACCTCATTAATTCTTCAAGAGAAACTTCCCGAGAAATGAGATCGGCTGGATTATAATTGGTAATGACGTGATGCCAATCATTAAACCGGCAGTTTTTTGTTCGACGCCTTGATCCAATGTAGGACTTAGGCAGAATCTGTCGAATAACATGTTAGTAGTGTTAATAGGCCAGTTCTAACCCAGGGATCTCGGGGGGAGCGGGGCGGGGGTCCAGCGCGGGGAAGCCTAGTATGCATAGCGAAGGAGGGGTCCAGCGCGTGACGTTACGAGGGGGGGATGTCAAGGCTCTCTACGGAGGGGTTAGCCAGGTGGTCCGAAGAGCGGGTGGCGGGAGGGGGAAGCCGCTGTCACCCGAAGTTTTGCGGGAGCGGGGATCATGGTGAGTGTCGTTAAAAACCCATTAATGTTCTAATTTATTACAGACATACTTTATTATAGATATACAAACATTATCATCGATGTAAGCGGAGTGTTTTTATTTCTACACTAATTTGTGCGTGCATGCGTGCGTGCTTGCGTGCGTGCGCTCGTGCGTGCGTGCGTTCGTGCGTGCGTGCGTGTGTGTGTGTGTGTGTGTGTGTGCGCGCGTGCGTGCGTGCGTGCGTGCGTTCGTGCGTGCGTGCGTGTGTGTGTGTGTGCGCGCGCGTGCGTGCTTGCGTCCGTGCGTGCGTGCGAGTGTGCGTGCGTGCGTGCGTGTGTGTGTGTGTGTGTGTGTGTGTGTGTGTGTGTGTGTGCGTGCGTGCGTGCGTGTGTGTGTGTGTGTGTGTGTGTGTGTGTGTGTGTGTGTGTGTGTGTGTGTGTGTGTGTGTGTGTGTGTGTGTGTGTGTGTGTGTGTGTGTGTGTGTGTGTGTGTGGCCACGATATGTTCGTGTGACAACCGTATATGGGTAGGGCAAAATTTCAACAATTTAAAGAACACATGAAAGGAGACCCTTCAAAGCCCTTTCATTTATTACATGCGATGCCTTGGTTCCGTTTTTCCGAAATCCTTTAAATGTTTGTATGCGTATCAACTCGAGTCTCGCCGACACTTGAGATAGGTCCTGACAAGTCAGGGGTTTTCTTGAAAAAAACTATAAAGTTTAGGAATTTATCGTCGAAGAATTTGACCGCAGATGGACCACTCGAGTTGCACTCTTGAAAAAAAGTTTCAATACGTCGACGTCTCGGTGTCATTCCCAAATATAACGTTAAGATGTTCACATTTGCGAGTATGTAAGTAGTGCATCCAGCCAAACACCCCCTGGACGTGACCAAAAACGAGCTCGAACAGATTCCAAAGGTGTTGCTCTTAAATTATTGGGGAAACTACTTCGTTTATTATGGGATCGTTTGCCAGAACATTATCGGAAAGACAGTGAAGTAATATCATATCTTTCATGCATGGATCATTATAATACACCGCAAATGAGCTATCACATTGACGGTCCTCTACCTCAGCGTTGGGAGTATCGAACATGCCATGAGGGGGAAATTCTCCACGTATACGAGGATTTTCAGACCTGTTTGAACTCGTTTTTCATGATTGGAGATGTGTAGAGGCGTGAAGGGGGAAATTCTCCACGTATGGGGATTCTTCTAACGTGTTTAAACTTGTTTTTTTTTCACGATTCGAAAAGTGGAGAGAAGTTTGAAAATTTGAATGGGAGTGTTACGAGGAAGCTTATAATTTCATGGACCAAGCTCAGACTGCACTATTCCACTGCAACATCAACATCTCTTCAAAAAGAAACTTTGAAGTTGTGGGAAGATGGATCTCTCGAGTATAAACAAAGTCACCGTGATGGCGGAATTCCTTCCAACGAAAAAGCTGTCAGAACTCCGCGTTCACTCGGATCATCGAATCTCCGACATGAGGGCCGTACAAACCAAGTTTGGGAAACGCTACATCGTGGACATCGCGGATGAGTTCACCGTCTTCTTACTAGCGCGACTTGTGAAGGCCTTCGATGAAGATTTGGAAACGTTCGAGCGAATGCGGCAAGCGGCACGTGATCATTGTGTCGGGATGACATACAAAGGTGTAAAATACAACAGCGTAGATTTTTTTCAAGTTTGAGCACACATGGTGGAAAAAGACGAAATTGGTTGGAACACCATCGTCGAACGGCTGTCTGCATCATCGCGAGTATGCTGCAACTGGCGCGTAATAGTCAACTCTACATGCAGTTATGGAAAGTACAACAGTGTCAAGTTCCATCGTCATGGAGTATGGTGGAAAAGAGCAAATTCGTTCTGGCAGCATCGTTAAGTTGATCAGCCGTCCAGATCACAGTCGTCTCACCATCGTTTTCGACGTTTAAAGTGTTTGACTATGTAAAAAAAATGTATAATAAAAAACTGTTTTATCGAAATGTATGAGAAGGAGAAATACAAAACAATTTTCGTCGTAGCATAATTGAAGAATACAAATAGTATATATTTTCATCAAAATGTTTTTCATTCTCTTAAAAAAAAATCCCTCGCTCACACAACGCTTCGTATACACTCAACCAGCTTTTCAGCTATGTTACATTATCATGGGCGCAGTTGTATTTCGTGTTAAAGGAATGATGGGGGCATTTGGAGTTTGTGATTTTCGGCAACTTCTGCAGCGATGGACAGTCCAGAGTCTCCAAGTCGATAACGTCTAGCGTCTGTCGCGCGATCCGAGAATCTTGATAGCCATGCGCATTTCTCAAATCCCTTCGCATTGATGATAGGAGCTCCATGCAAGAGTTCTCAAATTGTCTGTCTAGCTGCTTAGTATAGTATGCCATTGTGATCCGATCGTATTCCATGGAAATTGCGTTCCAACCACTTGTTTGTCATTTTACACTTGGCAGGTAAAGAGTCCCATGCAAATGGTGCGCCGAAGGCGAGCGTCAGCGGTTCAGCATTCTTGTCGTTGACGGGTCTCTTGAAGTCCTGCACATCGACGATAAGCTCCATATTGGTTGAAGTGGACACGAATCAACGGCATGATTTTATACCAATTTTTAAAAGATACGATCTTTTTAAAAAACGATCATTGACGATCATGCAAAGCGCCAATGATTATCAACTAAACATCAATAGTCATTGATAGTCCAAATGCTGCATCTGGAAGTTTTATAGCAGTTATTAATTTGTGAGAGAAAAGGGGTTGTGGATTAAGGAAGGAAACGACAAAATATGAACAACGAATATAAACGAATTTATTGATGTGATTGACAGGAGGCTCAGGCTACGACTGACGAGATTCACTTATCTCAGAATATTCTAGAAACAAAAAATGACCGCGATAAACATAAGACTCTATAGGCTCTTCCCTCTGCCTTCTTAGTTAATACGAAAAACAAAATAACTTCAATAGGAAGGATTGAAGTATTCCATGTACAGGCATTTTATATGCATGGGTGCAGGACACAACGGTGATGGGTTAATGTGACGAGAAATCAACTTGAACGCGTGATGGTCTATACTTTAACCCCTGCTCGATCAATTTCGACAACGTGGAAGTGGTTGAGCTTTACGAAAAGTACATAATCTTACAATAAATGTAAATAAGTATCAATCAATAGGCGTTGAATATCATTACCACGGAAGATAATGCTTATGAGGGCTGTGAATGATGTGCAATCAAGAGATAATACACGTTTCGCATGGGTTACAGTCACAGCTTTGTATCCAGATGAACGAAACAGTGACCACGGATCTTCATACATGCATTATTCAACGGTGTGGAATCCATCGAATATTGGATGCCCAATGACTATAGATCAAATTTAAAAAAAAATGTGCTCCAAAACATTTTATCCGTCAATATGTATACCATCAAAGAAGCCATTGCTCCGATACGCGAGGCTCAACATATGAAGAAGAAAAGCATATCAATTTGCTATACATACAAGATACCGAGGATAACAATGTATGACATTTCACATAGATCAAGAACCCGTCAAGCCTCGTGCGCGCAGGACTAAACAGAGACAGCCATTAAAAAAATGTATATATATGCCATGAGTGTGTGAATTTAACATAATTACTATATCGTTATATGTGCTAGATGAATCAAACAACAATCCATTATTTCGCAGGTATCTCCATTACTTTAGATCAAAGGGTAAACTGCAATCATATGAGATCGATTGTGGAGCACTAAAGCACTGCGCCATCCGACTAACAAATAATACTCATAAGTGGCTCCCAATCATCAACTGCAGTCGGAAAGCACGACGACCATTCATTGAAAATACCTGGTTGGAGTGTTTTTGACTAATGATAGAGAGAAGATGAGAGTGTGCAAAGACTGATGAAAAGAACGTAGCAGAGGATATGTATCAATATCATGAAGTATTTAGTATTGATAACCACATGTGCTTTCCATATGACGAATCGCTATCATACTATCAATCACATCACAGTGCTGATTCCATATCATGGTTTGTGGCAGAACTGGAAAAACTAGTACAGTGCATAAAATACATTTTCAACGAAAATTAATGCTCATTGAGTTAATTCTAATACGTTCACGCAATGGAAATAATTGCGTATTCAATCATTATCAACCAATCGAGGTAGAAGTTGAATTACTCAAGATAAAATGGCGTATGCCCTACATAATATTAGATGAGATCAATAAATTATCATTACTTCGAACATTGGAAAGTGGGCGATACTTGAATATGAGCTGTCGCTCTTAGGATCGATACGAATGTCCACCGCTTCAAAGCACAACGAGGCATTCATGGACCGTAAAAGCTACCTCCCAACTAGAGAAACCAAAATATGCAATTCGTGCGGCGCAGACTGGTAAAAAATATAATCTATGGCAAAGGACATTATATTATTCACCGACTGCAAACTCACAAGTGTTAAACTTCATCTCAATTCAGCATTCTTTTCTCAGGAGAACTCGCATTTGGACTTCAACAAAAGTTTCGACATTTTGTTCAATATCCACTCTCGATTTCGTAAATACCGTCACGACTGCAATAGTGATCGTTCTTTACTTACCATCACCAAGTCTTAATGTAACGGCCGTCTCACGGTTAATGATTGATCGCATCAGAACGAGCCTATAAAAAATGCTACCGTAGATGCGTGAATAGAGTTCGAATGCAAAGAAGATTCACCACCGAATACTAATGCATAGTTTTTAATCTTACATGATCGCGTTGTTGAATATTGTCCATTGACCGACATTATCCGTAAAATGCTAGAGATCAGCAAAATCTGAGATATACGAAGCATCATGGTTGATTTGCAATCATCATGGTCTAAAGTGGGCATATGGAAATGTTCCATATAGCATGGCTGAAGGTTTAATAATGGCTGCAGTTGAAGATTCAACGGAAGACGACATGTGTCCTATCGTATATGTTAAGGGCCATGAAAAACGAGAATGGCTAGCCGATATACTAAATATGAAAAACGAAGTTGAGCCGTTGAATATAGACTTTGACGATATGGATGTCTCAAGTAAATTAGATGGAAGTTTTACTCTACCATGTGAAAAGCATAAAAACAATTGTGCTTTACAAAATGTATTCAACATCTTTAATTGGTGGCTGAATCATAAAGATTCGTGCAAATAAAAGAAATGCAACATTATGTACTTTTTACTCTCCTCACCCCACACTTAGTTATGCCAGCATCATCTGATATCGGATTGTGCATCTGAATACAATATTACTTTCGAATGTGAAACTCAATTTTTCGTATAGAATTTAATTGAAAATAAATTAATGTAATCGCCCAATGATGATCGAAGACATTCATCGGTATACGTTCGATAGATGTTTGTGAGACGTTTGTTGGAAGTTTGCGAGGCATTCGAAGATTTCCGACAGTCGTTCGTAAAACGTTCCAGAGACATCCAAAGAAATTCATAAGATGTTCGAAGACATTCAATAGACGTTCGATAACATTCATAACACGTTGAAGACATGCATGAGGGGTTCAAAGAGTTTTAAGAGACTTTCTATGACGTTCATGAGACGTTTGAAGATGTTCGTGAGACGTTCAAGAGACTTTCGAAAACGTTTGAAGACACTCATGAGAGTTTCAACGACGTTCAAGAGATGTGTGACGATATTCATAATGCGTTTAAAGACATCGATGGGGGGTTCGAAGACATTTAAAAGACTTTCAAAGACATTCACGAAGGGTTTGAAGACGTTCAATAAACTTTGAATACGTTCAAAAGACTTTCGACGACGTTCATAATACGTTTCAAGACGTAGATGAGAAGATGAGGGGTTCGAAGACGCTTAAAAGAGACTTTCAAAGGCATTCACGAGGGGTTGGTTCGAAGACGTTCAAGAGACAACATAATGAACATTTTTAATGGCTGTATCTGTTTAGTTCTGCGCTCACGAGGCTTGACAGGTTCTTGATGTATGTGAAATGTCATACATTGTTATCCTCGGTATCTTGTATGTATAGCAAATTGATATGCTTTTCTTCTTCATATGTTGAGCCATCGGAGCATTTTTATTAATGAATAAAAAACATTTCGATGAAAATATATACTATTTATATTCTTCATTTATTCTACGACGAAAATTGTTTTGTATTTCTCCTTCTCATACATTTCGATAAAACAGTTTTTTTTAATACATTTTTTTACATAGTCAAACTCTTAAAACGTCGAAAACGATGGGGAGACGACTGTGATCTGGACGGCTGTTCCACTCAACGATACTGCCCCAACGAATTTGCTCTTTTCCACCATACTCCAAGACGATGGAACTTGACGCTGTTGTATTTTCCACAACTGCATGTAGAGTTGACTATCACGCTCCAGTTGCAGCATACTCTCGATGATGCAGACAACCGTTCGACGATGGTGTTCCAACGAATTTCGTCTTTTTCCACCATGTGTGCTCAGACTTGAAAAAAGTGTTTGCTGTTGTATTTTCCACCTTTGTATGTCATCCAGAGACGATGATCACGTGCCGCTTGCCGCAGTCGCTCGAACGTTTCCAAATCTTCATCGAAGGTCTTCACAAGTCACGCTGGTAAGAATACAGTGAACTCATCCGCGGAGTCCGCGATGTAGCATTTCCTAAACTTGGTTTGTACGGCCCTCATGTCGGAGATTCGATGATCCGAGTGAACGCGAAGTTCTGACAGCTTGTTCGTTGGAAGCAATTCCGCCATCACGCTGGCTTTTTTTATACTCCAGAGATCCATCTTCCCACAATTTCAAAGTTCCTTTTCGGAGAGATGTTGATGTTGCGGTGGAATAGTGCAGTCTGAGTTTGGTCCACGAAATTATAAGCTTCCTCGTAACACTCCCACTCAAATTTTCAAACTTCTCTCCACTTTTCCAAACGTGAAAAAAAAACAAGTTTAAACACGTTAGAAGAATCCCCATACGTGGAGAATTTCCCCCTTCACGCCTCTACACATCTCCAATCATAAAAAACGAGTTCAAACAGGTCTGAAAATCCTCGTACGTGGAGAATTTCCCTCTCATGGCATGTTCGATACTCCCGACGCTGAGGTAAAGGACCGTCAATGTGATAGCTCATTTGCGGTGTATTATAATGATCCATGCATGAAAGATATGATATTACTTCACTGTCTTTCCGATAATGTTCTGGCAAACGATCCCATAATAAACGAAGTAGTTTCCCCAATAATTTAAGAGCAAGACCTTTGGAATCTGTTCGAGCTCGTTTTTGGTCAAGTCCAGGGGGTGTTTGGCTGGATGCACTACTTACATACTCGCAAATGTGAACATCTTAACGTTATATTTGGGAATGACACCGAGACGTCGACGTATTGAAACTTTTTTTCAAGAGTGCAGCTCGAGTGGTCCATCTGCGGTCAAAGTCTTTGATGATAAATTCCTGAAGTTTATAGTGTTTTCAAGAAAACCCCTGACTGGTCAGGACCTGTCTCAAGAGTCGGCGAGACTCGAGTTGATACGCATACAAACATTTTAAGGATTTCGGAAAAATGAAACTAAGGCACCGCAGCTATATGTAATAAATAAAAGGGCTTTGACGGGCCTCCTTTCATGTGATCTTCAAATTGTTGAAATGTTTCCCTACCCATATACGGTTGTCATACGCACATATCGCTCACACACACACACACACACACACACACACATACATGGGGAGTCTGGAACCCCTACGTGGCGCGTCCCCAGGTGGCGCATAGGGGGAGGCCCCCGTATATAAATATAGACATGGATGCAGAATTATGTATATAGATATAGATATACATATGGAGATATCTATCTGGATATAGATATGGATATGGAGATGTCCATATAGATATAGAGGGCAGGAGGCAATAAAAATATCTCCCGTGGACCAAACAGACACGGAAAACAAACCTCGACCGCATATGATTATGGGAATTCCAATAAAAGATATACCGATTAGGGTGCAGGGGCACGGAACCCCAGTACCCGCGCCTCCAGCGAGTGACCAAGCGAGCTCCCGAGCGTCGTCATCGAACAATCGCAGTACCATGGAGGTGGGCCACTTCGCCTCCATGGCGCACAATGTTCCAAGTGAAGAAAATGAAGAGGAAGGTGGAAACCAAAAGGAGATCAGAAAGTTGGTGAAGCGGCACGGAAAGACACTGGAGAGCCTAGCCTCTTTTATTCAGCGGAAAAAAAACCTCCACAAAGAGTTCCAGCCGTGGGTTCTTATGCTTACCAGTACTTGGAAAGGTATAGAGGACCTGGTAACGTGGATTGCAAAGCCACAGGCGGCAACGTCGACTTGAGATACGCAAACCATGCCGACCATAAGCCAAGCGAAATCGACTTTCCCTAATAAGGAGAGGCACGATGAAGCGATGGACGTCGATGGTACCTCGATGCAAGTAAGCAAGGCGAAGAGGAGAAAGCGGGTTACATCGAATTCGACTGAGGGAAAGGAGCCGAAGAAGAAGAAGCAGCTGGAGGAGCCATTGGCTGATCAATCCGAGGATTAGGGAGGCTAGAGATCAGAGCAGAAGTGGAAAACTACAAGAAAGAAGAAAAGATCGCACAAGATATCCCAGAAGCAGCCTCAGAAGAAGCCGCAGAAACCTCGCGAACGGCCGACTCTGCCCAACGTTCTCGTCATCGACAAAAAGAGTGAATTAAGCTATACGTAGATCTTGAGTCGTATGCAGAAGGATCCGGCGCTCAAGGATGCAGGTTAATGCGTCCAAAAGGTACGCAGAACGAACGCGGGAGATCTGCTGATCGTTCTGAATAAGAAGAGCTCAGCCAAAGCACCGGAATTGCGAAACCAATTCGAAGGTGTTCTTAGCGGATCAGCAACGGTGCAGAGTAAAGTCCAGGAAGTTGATTTATAGATCAAGGACGTGGAAGAGGACGCGACGAAGGATGAAATCGGCGGCCCTGCAAAGAGTCTTGGGACCGGACTATCCAGCCACGGAACACTCCCTTAAGTCTCTGCGTAAAGCACATGGCAGGACTCAGACCGCGGTAATACGACTCATAGTATCTGCTGCCCGCAAACTTCTGGATATAGGAATCATGACTCGGTTGGTGTAATTGCAGAATCCGAGCAGTGGTGAGACCGATAAAGTGTTTCAAGTGCTGGAAATTCGGAAACGCATCACGGAACTGCAAGAGCAACGACGACCGGACTAAAGATCGCATCAAGTGCGGTGACACTAGGCACGAAGTTTCCGAATGCACAGCCAGCGCAAAGTGTGTCATATGTGCAGAAGCGGGAGACGGGGCACCCACAGCCCACATCGCAGGTTGCAGCCGAAGTCCAGCGTATACGCAGGTTCTCCAGGCTCTCCAGGCACTCCAAAAACGATACAAATGAGAATACTCCAGCTCAACCTCAACCATTGTAAAGCTCCACAGGACCTGCTCATGCAGGCTATGCGTAAGCTGAAGCCTGACTTGGTGATACTCTCAGAACCATATAGACATCTAGACAAGTAACCCTGGGAATCTGACGCAAGTGGGAAGGCCGCAAAATGGTTCTGCGGAAAGCTTCCATTTCAGGATCTTGCGAGTCGGATGGAAACTGGTTTTGTGAGAATAAAAGCCAAAGGAGTTCATTTCTACAGTTGTTACGCACCGCCTAGCCTGACGACTGATGAGTTTGAGAATTTTTTCGACAACTTAGTCGCAGACGCTAAACACCGCTTCCCGGTAGCTATAGCCGGAGATAACAACGCGTCGGCTGTGGAATGGGGTAGTGAAGTGACGAACAGGAAGGGCCAAGCCCTGCTTCAGGCTATGTCCTTATTGGATGTAGTACTACTTAATGCAGGTATAAAGCCCACTTTTGTTAAAGGTGAAGCCTTCTCTATAGTGGACCTCACTTTTGTGAGTAGTAGCCTGGCCAGAGGAAACCAGTGCCACTGGGTAGTCAGTGATATCTACACTCACAGTGATCATCAAGCGATTCTCTGGGAGATTCGAGGAGACTTCAGCAGAACAGCGAAGGTACCGAAGACAAACGGGAAGGGCTGGAAAGCGAAAATGTTTGACGCGGACTTATTTCGTGAAACTTTTGGCACCAGCCCCCTCGCAGCGGAAAGTGCAACCGAGAAAGTCGAGGTGGTCATGCAGAGGGTCACCGAAGCATGCAATGCCACAATGCCACGGAAACGAGATGTCGACTTTCGACCGGCGGTACACTGGTGGAGCGAACAAATTGCCGGCCTCCGAAGGGAGTGTCATCGAACTCGCCGCCTATCGCAACGAGCTCAAGGCAAACGCTCGTTCCCCGATTTTGAAGAACAGTACAGGAAGGCGCGCTTGAAGCTTAAAAAGGCTATCAAGCAGAGTAAAGCTGAAAGCTGGGGCGAACTGCTCAGCGAGGTGGAAGATGCTCCCTGGGGCAAGCCGTACAAAGTAGTAATGACTCGGCTGAAAAGCCAGCCAATGCCATCGCCTGTGGACCTGCAGGAAGAGATTGTTACACATCTGTTTCCTGAGCAATCCGAGGAGGAATACCAGCTCGAGGAGGACGTCGATGACGACATCCCAACCATTACTGAAGAAGAGCTTCTTACGGCGGTTGCCAGGGTGGAAAACAGTAAAGCCCCCGGCATGGATGGGATACCCAACATCGCACTCAAGGCAGCGATCAAGTTGGCACCGGCAATATTCCTGGGCATGTACAATGCGTGTCTCAAGGAAGGAATCTTCCTGGACAAGTGGAAGTGGCAGAAGCTAATGCTCCTCCCGAACGGCATGAAGCCACCAGACGAACCTTCATCCTATCGTCCGCTATGTATGCTGGATATCGCCGGACAAAGGACTTCGAGCGCATAATCCATAACAGGATTGAGAAGGTCGTGGACCTTCTACTGACGGAGGACCAGTTTGGCTTTAGAAAGGAGCGCTCTACTCTGGATACCATTAACACAGTGGTGAAGCAGGCGTAGGAGTCGACTGCGGGGAAACGATGGTCCAGACGATCCAAGAAGTACTGTGCAGTTGTCGCTCTCGACGTCTTAACTCGGCGATATGGAAGTGTATCATGGATGCCCTAAAAATATTAGGTGTACCATGGTACCTACGGAGAATAGTGGCGAGTTGCCTATGTAATAGGTGGCTCATGTACGACACAGAGGATGGACCGAAGACGTATAGGGTGACTGGAGGAGTTCCACAGGGCTCTGTACTTGGACCGCTTCTGTGGGTCATCAAGTACAGTGATCTGCTGCTATTACAATTGCCGAAAGGAGTGTTCATCGCAGCGTTGGCAGATGACGCGGCGCTGATTGTCATTGCCAAATTCTTGGAGCAAATCACTGCCCTCTTCAGCGAAGCTTTCACCAAGATAAAGGAATGGATGTATTCTGTTATACTGCAGCTTGCAGCCCACGAAACAGAAGTACTCCTCGTATCCAGCAGGAAGGTGATGGAAACGGTGACGCGCAGGGTTGGAATCGACGAAATCACATCCCAACCGTTCATTCGGTACCTGGGTGTGATTTTAGACGCGAGGCTAAACTTTAAAGAGCAAACCGAGCAGCTCAGCAGAAAGGTCACTGGGGTGGCTACCACACTGGCGCGACTCATGCCTAATGTCGGTGGCCCCAGACAGAAGAGGAGGAAACTGCTATCATCAGTGACGACCTCAGTGCTCACCTATGGCATACCCATATGCGCTGATGCACTGAAAATCCAGGAGTACCGCAGGAAGGCTGTAGGAACGTATCGCGTCAGCGCCTTGAGGGTAGCCTGTGCATTTCGCACAGTCTCCGAGGACACTATCAACGTTATCGCGGGGATGCTGCCCATTGAGGTGCTCGCCGAGGAGCGTCGATCGATGTACCAGCAGAAGGGAGCTAGAAACCCCAGTTATGCAAGGACAGAAGCGAGAGCAACCAGTTTCAACCAGTGGTAGACGATGTGGGATGCCTCTACCAAGGGAAGGTGGACACACCGACTAATCCCGAAGGTGGAGATATGGGTAAACCGTCCACACGAGGAGCTCAACTATTATCTCACTCAAGTGATCTCAGGACACGACTGTTTCCGGGCTTATCTCTATAAGTTTAATTATGAAGTTTGCCCGGACTGCCCAGCATGTGTAGCAATCGAGGAGAACGCTGAACATGCATTGTTCCAATGCCCACGTTTTAGTGCCACCCGCGCGATAGTCGAGGATCAGCTGGAGACACGCATCACCCCGGAAAACCTGGTGGATTTGATGCTGAAGTCAGCAGACGCATGGACATCGGTATCGGCTTATGCTGCCGCAGTAAGACAACACCAGAAAACCAGACAGTCATATATGAAATCAGCGACACAAACCCCTAAAGCACTCATACCATCTCGAGTGGAACGGGGGATGTAAGGTCGTCTGACAACACTGCAGGAAGAGCTACGGCTAAGGCCTCTCCCGCGCTGTAGTACCTAGCGGTCGTCCCGCGGGAGAATTTGTAAGGCCGCAGAGGAACGGGTGTTATTAGTCGGTGCAAACCTGACACACAGTAATTATTTGCTACGGTGCCGAGGCACTTTCCCGCTAAACGTCTTAAAAAAACACACTACACACAAATTAGTGTAGAAATAAAAACACTCCATTTGCATCGATGATAATATTTGTATGTCTACAATAAAGTATGTCTATAATAAATTAGAAAATTTATGGGTTTTCAACAGTTACTCACAATGATCCCCGCCCCGACAAGACACTCGGCGACAGCGGCTTCCCCCTCCCGCCACCCGCTCTTTGGACCACATGGCTACCCCCTCCATAGAGAGCTCTGATATCTCCCCCTCGTAACGTCACGCGCTGGACCCGCAGTCCGCCATGCATACTGGGGTTCCCCGCATTGGACCCCCGCCCCGCTCCTCCCTGAGATCCCTGGCTTAGAACCGGCCTATTACCACTACTCACGTTTTCGTTCCAAATATTTTCTCACTTTGTCCATTAATTGTGCAAGCACCTGCGCACCACACAATTCAAGCTTCGGAATTGACAGCGTTTTTAGTGGAGCAACGCGTGATTTCGAACACAACAATTACGCATGAAAATCTGTTGAAGCGTTTCTGCCACGTACGTATACACAAGCGCCGTAAGCACGCTCGTTAGCATCCCGGGAAAAAAAGTTCATGCCTGAGTGGATATGTTCATATATGTTTCAGATATTGTCATATATGTTTCAGATATCGTCATATATGATTCAGATATTGTCATATATGAATCAGATATATTTATATCTGACATTTTACAGTATCATATATGATTAGGTCTGATCATATTCCACATCACATATGCTTAAAGAAGATCATATCTGATCACATATCCCGGGGAAAATGGTCATATCTGAGCAGATATGCTCATGTAGGTGTTTATCTGCAACATAAATGAATCTGATCTGATCATGCATGGTCAAAGATGAACATACATGTATTTTTATGCGCTCAAGGGTAGCTCTATATCTGGTCAGATATGATAGCGCATAAGTAAATATGTGCAGATATGAATTTATAGCTGAACATGTTTGCCCATATGTGGTCATGTCTAACCAGATATAGTACAATTCACGACTACATTCGAGCTCACACATGAATAGACTTGAATATGTGCGCGCATGCATGAACATATCTCATCGAGGCCCTACAGAAAACGTGCGCTGCGCCATCGGGCGGTAGTTAGCGACGGCTCGTAGCTAAAAACTGTGAGCTCTGCAATACCGCCGTGACGGGAGACCGCGTCGAAATTTTCCAGCGTGTGTCATCACCTTAATGCGTCATTAAGCGAGATGACACTCGTTGTTTTACACGACGCATCAAATATAACCCTTAATTTCGTTGTTACGCTCGTTTCCTTTATCACGCAGCGGTGCAGAAGATAAAAATGCGGAGGTACATTAAGATTAGGGCTGTTCGCGCTAAGCTCTCTCGTATATTTCAGGTTTACGTACTCATGTATAAAAGCACTACATTCTTTTTTGAGGCGAAATCTTGGCTCTAGCTTTCGTTCCAATGTTTTGAATCGTTGCAAAGCCGTTTCTCCCGAGTCGTCCATCCTTAGGAGCAGCTCGCCCCTGATGGGAAGCGTGACGATGAACCGACCCTCAGAATTGCGTTTCTACGACTGCGCAAATTGTCCCTCACAAAGGCGTTACTCTGGAGTTCTAGTATCTTGGCGTTCACTGCCTTGATTTGAATGCCTTGACACCTGCGAAACCAAGATTTGCATTGAGATCGTCATTGGTCGCCAAATGACACCATATATCTTGTCTTGGCTGATTTCGTGCCATGATTTTTCCGGAGGCAATCCATCCGAATACCGTTTTTACCATTTATTTTGCCGATGCATAGCAATTCGAAGAATAACTCAGCTCCGATTAACAGATCCGCGGCTGATGGTGAATTGAATTGAGGACCTGCCAATGTGATACTGTCGGGAATCTGCAACTCGCAAAGATTGAGTGAATTTGCTGGGAGAGACTAAGTTATTTTTTCAACTACAAGAAAGTCTATATTAGTTTGATAACAGTTGATCCGTTGATAAGCCGGCCAGTCCCGAGATCGGAAGGCTCATAGCGCTGCTCGACGAACCACTGCCAGACTCACGCTTGATGACACTGCCCCTCCGTTCTCTGGATTTGGAGTGCTCGCGGGGACGGACTCAGATAAAATTTTTGAAACTTGCTCGAAATGAAGTAATGCATTATGAAGTTTTCCACGTCTGCGACATGCTCCGGCTCCGCATTGTTTTTCTCGTTGAGACGCAATTTCCATACCATTTAGACATATTTTACGAGCCTGCGCCTCCTTTATCCGTTGCTCTACTACAAGTTGCGAGAAACCATTACATTTATATATCAAGTGGTCCTCCTTGCCACAAAAGCTGCATATCACGTTCGTTGTACCACCGTGAACCGTCGTATTTTTGCTATGCTGGGATTTACCTTGATGTGTTGTACACGATGTCAGCCTTTGAATGCGTGCAGCGGCTTCGACTGCTCGACAGCGTCGTGCCAAAAAGCCCGTCAATTGCTCGAACCTCGGTATTTCACCCTTTTTTACAGAGATCTCCCACTCCTTGTTCGTCGTTTGATGCAGTCTACTAGTAACAAGATGTATCATTAGATCGTCCCATTGATCAGTCGATTGTTTAAGCGCTTTCGCTTAAGCATACGTCGGGAAGCTACATGATTTTCCTTGATCATGGCGGGTAGGCCGGATAACGTCCTGGTGTGTCTTTAAATTATCAAATCGTTGTCATCGTACCTGTCTTTCAACATTTGCCAGGCTTCGGACTAATTCTTATCGGAGGTTTCGAGCGAACTGACAACATCGTGTGCCTTACCCTCTAATACTGACAAAAGGTATCGGATTTTTTGAGTATTTGGGAGGGTAGAATTTTGGTGAATCGTGCTTAGAGAAATGTTTTTAAATGGGATCCATTTCTCGTATTTTCCCGTGAATGTTGCCATCGTAACACGAGACAATTTTAAATGGTCATTATAGTACAGGCAGTAGAGGAGCCCGTTACTCTTGTCCATAATGCACACAATTGCAGGAGTTATTTTCTTTTTTAAATAGGTTCAGTATCACGTACTGAATGTAAATGCACAAAACCCTTACAAATTTGGAGGGCGGAAGTGCCGCCATTTTGAGAAAAACCGTTTCGGCCTATATCTCCGCAACCGTGCACTTGAGGCCAAAAATGATGATAACCTTTATTGTAGATAATTGAATTTCCTATCTTTTTGTTAAATAATTTTTTTTGTATGACTCACCGTTGACGTCTTAAACGAATATTACGATTTATTTATTGAGTTTTGCACCCCTATCTCTTCGAATAATTGCTTAAACAATAAAATGCTAATGACCTCGGTTGTAAATCTACAAATTTTCTACAACATTTACTTTGAACTTTTTTCTCTAAAATTAATATTTTTGAAGTTATAACGCGTTAATTTAAAAAAGTCCTGTGTAGGCGGTTGACGCCAGTCTGGGCCTGAAAACACAGTCATCCAACATCTGGCCGTATATATATATATATATATATATATATATATATATATATATATTGTAACGGGTCGGAATTCGTTACAAATAAATTTATTGGTTCGGGACTCGACCAGGGAAAAAATTAGCTGAGACTCGGGTGTTTTGGTATTTTATCATAAAAAAACAATTTATTAATTTTTTATTTGTCTCGATACAATAGAAAAGATCGCCTTGTGTAGGTGTAGTGTGTTGTTTGTAATATTCTTGTAATTACCGCAATCTTTTTCTCTGTTGGTAAATGCTCACTTCGCGTGATTACTCGGATGGTAAACCCTTCCGGGCGAAACCCACATTAATTATCATGCGTCGATAAGCTTTACCCCCTCCCTTAGTCGCTATACCAATCGCGGCGCGGTGGATCGTGACGCGCAGGCTCGCTCAATGTTTACGTTTTTTTGGTGTAGGTGTGCGTGTGTGGATGTGTGTTTTTTTTATATACAAATAAAAAAACCTCTTCGTCCTTTATGCTTTCCTAATGCAAATTTTCTATTTACTGTTCGATAATTGCTACTCCTATGTTGTTAATAATTCGGATTATCCTTTTTATTAACTTTTTCTCTTATTCTATAATATTTTCTATTTGTGCGTTTCTTTATTTTAATATTTTAACCTTTCTTAAATTTCTCTTTCCTTAACGTTCCTCCCACCTCGCTTTCCTTCCCTTAAGGTCAGTACTCACGGCGGCTATGTACTTATCAGATTTTTAATGAAATTTGAGAGTACTCTGTTACTTTAATGACTCAACGTTTTGTGTTCGGTCGATTTTCCTCCCACTACACTTTCCTTCCCCTAAGGTCAGTACTCATGTGCTATGTACTTGTCGACTTCCTAGCCAAAGAATGAGTGTCTTTTCCCAAAAATTCCTGTCCTTTTATATGCATATTTTACCGCCTTTTCGTTTCCCCTTTTCTTCCGTCTTTCCTTAATTCAATTAGTAGGCTTATCCGGATTTTCTTTCCCCTTCTCTTCCGTCTTCCCTCAATTCAATTAGTGGGCTTATCCGGATTTTACCGGTTTTTCTGTAGGTACGAGCTATTTGACCTTGTTTTTATGTCTATCTGTATCTCGCTTACCCCTTCTATCTCCCGAAATCGCTTACCTTTTTGAAATTGTGGTGGGGTCATAGTTTATCGGTTTGTCCATGAGATGGTCCTTTCCGCCTCAATATATATAAATAATGCATAGATCCTTATGTCCAATTAGCGCAATAAAACTCGTTTCATAACCATGTTAACAAAAGTTTTGAGACAGTCTAGGATTACGGTAGAACAAGCTGTTGAAGATGCCAACAAATAGTCGATACAGCCCTTGGTTTGACCAAAGCGCATTCTTCGATTGTAATCGTCGGTGAGGACGTTGATCTGCTCGTTTTTTTAACAGCTCTGGGAAACAAACATACCAACGTTTTGTTCTGGAAGTCCACAAGAGGACGAGTCTCAGATCTGTACTTCATTTCTGCTTCACTCGCAAAAAAGTACAACTCCATGAAAGACATTCAAAACTTACTGGCATTGCATGCCTTGAGTAGATGCGACGCAACTTCAGCACTGTACAATATTGGAAAATCGAAAACGTTGACAACGCTTGTGAAGAAAACAAATTTAATCAATATTCTGAAGGTATTCACTGAGAAAAAAAACAACCTGTGGAAGCTGTGCACGCAGGCAAGAATATCTTTATTGCGCTCCACGGTGGTAACCCAAACGAAATGACACTAAACTACCTGCGATATCGCAATTACATTCGCTTATCAACAAAAAATAAAATAAATTTAGCATCTCTGCCTCCAACAGAAAATGCTGCGAAGTACCATTCTTACCGTACTTACCAGCAAGTTAAAGCCTGGCTTGGAAATTATTTAGATCCAGAAGAATGGGGCTGGATACGCACACCACAGGATCTTTAACCAATCGCGTCGACAATGCCAATTGCATCACCCAGTCTGCTAGAGCGCATTTCATGCAAATGCAGAACCGGCTGTGGCAGAACCTGTGGGTGCAGAGAAGCAGGGTTGGACTGCACGGTAATCTGTGAGAATTGCACAGAGAAAATGTGCTCGAATCAGCAAAAAATAAGCGTCGACGATACCGAATTGTACGACGTCGAAAAAGATATTGTAGATAACGCCGACGAAAAATTAATTGGGGGGTTGAGATCTTTATATGCCACCGAAGAAGGTGACGAAGAGGAAGAGGAGGATATAAGTAAATCTTCACCGCCCGCAAACGCACGAGAGTCGAAGAAGATTTCTATTTCATTTTCGGTTGTACGTTTTTCAAAATAAATTTTCGATGTCTTTTTATATAAATTTCCCGTCTTTTTATTCCTGCGTTTCATTATGCCATCAGTGTATTATTAATTATTTGATAATAATCGAGGGGCGGTTCGAGGTAAAGTACTATTTAATTGTATAAAATATAATATAAATTTAAAAAAAAATTTAACGGGCAGTCGCTGTTTTTTGCAGGTAAGAAGGCAAATGATTTTTTGCTAATGTCACTATCATTAATATTTTGTTACATATTTATTGAATTTTCATCATTACACTATGCATACCTTGTTTTTATTAACCTTGCACCCGGTAGTGCAACATCGAACGCGTTATAACTTCAAAGATATTAATTTTAGAGAAGAAAGTTCAAAGTGAAAGTTGTAGGAAATTTGTAGATTTACAACTCAGGTCACTAGCATTTTATTGTTTAAACAATTATTACAAGAGATATGGGTCCAAAAGTCAATAAATAAATCGTAATAGTCGTATAAGTCGTTAACAGTGAGTCATACAAAAAAATTCTTCAACAAAAAAGATAGGAAACTTAATTATCTATAATACAATAAAGGTTTTATCATATTTGGCCTCAAGTGCACGGTTGCGGAGATATAGGACGAAACGGTTTTTTTCAAAATGGCGGCACTTCCGACCTCCAAATTTGTAAGGATTTTGTGCATTTACATTCAGTACGTGATACTGGAACTATTTAGAAGAAAGAAAATAACTTCCGCAATTTAGTACAAGAAAAAATCCTCTATTACCTGTACTATTAGCAACGGAGTTTGCGCGTGATATTGGAAGTATTTTCCGAAGGTTTTGCAAATTTGGCAGTTCTTGGCCGTTCCGTCGCAATTCGCCCTCTTTTTGGATGATAAATGTTTCCAGAGCCACTTTTAGTGCAAAATACCTTCATCCGAAACCTTCCCTTTCTTCCTGGTGACCTGCCTGGCACAGCGCATCATCCTCCAATTCTTCAATCTGTGTCTGGACATTATTGACGCTGTCCCAGAGCGCGAGCGCCTTCTGTAATTGTGGACGTAATTCGATTATAGCTACTTCACTATCGTTTCCGCTACTTAGAGACGTTTGATTTCGCGTGCACAACGACTTGATCGTCGTGCGATTTGTTTTTAGCGCCTTGAGACGCGCCGCGTCGGCCATATTATCCCGCTCAAACTGTGCCACGCGACAGCTGTTCGGCTATTGTATATATGTACGTATCCACGCGTAACGATTAACCCCTTGGTACAGTAATACTCGAGTATACCGACACGGCGTCGGTACAACGATGCATCATTCGTTCCCTTAGATATAATACGTCACGTTTCCGCGCGAGCGCAGTGGCATTGTGGCGTTCCCGCCTTTTCACTTCGCCATCCCGCTCGTTTTTTACACATGCGCAACGTTACACCCGCTCAATTAATATTAATCTTCAACTTCGTGGTTATGAATCGATATACGCATGTGTCTTTTTTCGTGACTATGAGAAACGCTGACACTGCAAGTACGTTTGTTTATGCCTTTATTCTGTAGGACTCGTGTGGCACGTTTTTCGCGTTTCGATGTGATCGTGCCCGAACGTACTGCCCGTTCTCGATTGTTCGATTACGATGACGGTAGCCCACGTACGCCACACCATTTTTTTTTACTTTTCATGTTTGTGTTCAGATTGCTTGTTTTTGCAGCCTCTTGCCGATATTCACAGTATCGGTCACGGTACACGCACAAAATACAAGTTTTCCAATGTAAGCGTATTTCCTCAACATCGCAATTGCCACGACGCTACCAAGTAGGTGTCCATATGTTTGACGATTTAACTCGAAGGACCATGCTTCTTGTGCTTTCAAATGAAAGCCGGTGCTATGCACTTATTAAACGGAGGTAGGTATGAATGAATCTCACAATACGACACGGTTAAAATAAGTCTATATTATCTTTATCAATACAATCTTAGGCACCCATCGTGACTGCGCGCTGAAGACTAACAAAAAGAAAGGCACGCTCCTGCCCTTTCGGGGTCCATGCAGTTAACGACTCTGCGTGAATTTCAGCGAAAGCGCGCGGCATTTGAAGCTTGGTCAAATGCTTAATGAACCCGAACCACGAGTCAAGTATTATTTTAAGGGCTTATTGATGAAAAACATAAAATCACAAACACCCCCCAAAAAAGTGGTTCCACAATCGCGGTTTAGCTAAATCAAATAAAGTAAATACGTCATGTCGAAAATATGGGGTAAACGTCGGATGCTTGCCATAGGGGGGATAGATGCCTCGCTATTAACCCGGCATATACAGGGTGGACTATTTAACGTGACCACCCCAAATATCTCCGTTGCCCGTAGAGTGCCGAAAAAAATGTCACAAGGTTATTTGGTTGATTTCGAAGGACTGATACAGTGGTGAAAAATTAATTTTTGTCAAGGTCGTATATTTTGCGTTCTCAAAGTCATCAATGGTTTTTAAAATGGGAACATGTTTTTTTTTTATTAAGACGTTGTAGCTGATATCTATAAAACAGACGAATCCAACGACCTATGATATCATGGCCTTTAAATTATTTTTCACCAAAACACACGTGTAAAAACGGGGAATCGTGATGGTATTGACAATAAGAATATCCGAAAAATGTAAATGAATTTTTTGTGCAGAAATTGTATTGTAACAAATGTTCGAAGTGATGGCCATTAACCTCAACACATCTTTGAAGACATCCGATGAATGATTCTCTTGACCTTCGAATAGTTTCTGGTTTGATAGCGGCGCAGGTTATCCAACGGATAGAATAATGTCAATAGTCGGAGATGTTTCTGATGTTTGTAAATACTGGCATTGTAACGTAGTAAAACTGTAGTAGAGTGAAGAATGCTTACCGTGTACTAATATTAGAATCAGGAGATAAGTGTATCCATCCAAAGTAACATGTAATAACCGTATCGAAAATGGTATTGTACAGTCAAGAAGAGAAAGTGGAAATGATTCTAATTTATGGTGCATGCATCCTTGAGCTCCGAATGGTCTGTGGATCACTGGAATATGCTATTCCTTTCAGAAAAGCTCAAAGAATGAAGTCCATAATCTCCATATTTGCACCTTATATTAAAATGAAAATATTCGTACTTTTCAAATAAATAATACGCTCTATTAATAAATTCAAATCTCATATCATTTTGAGACACCCTTTAGAAACACACATTGACAAGTTTGATTCTAGGCTATACTTCCGAATAGTTGTTACCTCTGATTTGGCTGAAATTTGGTATAGACCTTCTTTTTGACGATATGACATAGTGTGTAAAAGAATTTTTGGCGTATCGCAATGGTTTCTTCAGTATCGAGTTTTGAAAATGTCGAAATTGCACGCACTCCTATCCTTATTCTACCTACATGTTTGGTTACTGGAGCTAGCGGTCGGCCGGGGGTGGTGAGTCCGGGGGATGAAACCCCCCGGTGGAGGTTCGGGGGTAAAGCCCCTCATTAAAATAAAAAAAATGTTTTTCAATGTATTTCTCGTATTATCAATTTTTTTTCTAGCCGGGTCAGCCACCTCGTCTCATACATTACCCTCAAGATAGAAACACACACCGACAATGCTTTAAGCTTTCTCTATGAGGAAGTTTGGGCTGGAAGATTGGGGAGGAAGATGGAACTTTAAGCATCGTGTGTTTCGAATTTTCAGCATCTTCTCCATCATTGTTCTGCCAATAGCAGTTCACAGGCCATTTGCATTACCCAGAACGCACCACGTGGAGGTTGTCAGTTTAGCATTCCTAGCCCTGATAAGGGCTCTTTTAGTGTAAATGTGTATGTGTGTGTGCGGACCCCACGGCTCGTCAATTCCGCGGCATTTTTTTACTGCAAACCACGTGTTGTCACGTCCTTGCGTAACCCCACTTCCGCGAAATAGTTTGCGCCACGTGCAAGGGATTTTCTGCTAAAGACGGCAGGAGAAATATCGAAACATTCCTAAGCCAAACCAGACTGAACTCGCCATATTTCCCCCTACTCAAAAAAAAAAAAATTATTGAAACAGAGAGTTCGAGATTTCAAGACTGGCCAGCACATTGTGACCGCGTACGAAGAGTGTACCGCATAACCCAGCTTACGATATTTGGTCGTAGAAATTTGAAACTACGCGATTTCACGACACAAGGACTCGGACGAACGAACCAGCCTACTCCTCTGCATGCACAAAAGAAATACATTCTTCCGCGAAAGGGCCTCTGACTCTTACAGTAATAAAATTAGATGACATAAGCCACACGCTTTCCCAGGCTGGCCAACTAGCTTTCTCTCTCGCGTGACGCATTCCGTCACTAACAAGGCCCTATTTGTCTCCTCACGGTTTTCGGTATACTCGATAAGAGAAACTGCGCTGAGTTCTCGGAAATGCACCGCTGATCTCGATTATATGGGCTCTTATCCAATAACGCACCGACAACTCGTCTCACTTCCTTTTTCTGACCAACTACGCGAATCAAATCATGTTTTATGTCCGGACCACCAATCCTAAAAAAATACGTCGCCTAAGCTTCACTCTCCCATAGATTCCTTCCTCCAAACATTTATCCCACTCTGATTCCTGGTACACCGAAAGGTTTTTCCTCGCGGCAGTCTGCGATTAGAATCCAACGAGCTCAGACTTAAAGTTCTTTAACCGATATTCATCGCGTCAAACCTTTGTTCTTTTCTTGTGCGAACGTCGTCATACAATTCAAGCTTAAAAATTCTTGTACTTCGAAACTTCTGTAACAGTTTACACGATAATCGTAAGAATCTTGGCTTTGTATTCCGCACATTATTTTATTGTAACTTCCATTCTCGATCCGTGAAATTCACGAATATTAGAATCAGTGCCATCGAACATCTGTATCCGTCTCACTCACACACACCATCTGCGAGCGCTTTTGGCCCACCGGCGCAGGGCCCTTACTTTTACGACCGTTACCCAACACCCAAGCGACTGGGTCATAGAGCCTAGATACCAGGAGGTTCAGCGAGGCCTTTCAACTCGTCCCCAAAACGAGAACGAGAAAGGATGGCGCTGGGGTGCTCCGCAACCTATATGTATATAGATATACGCTAAACATAGGTGTGATCTAAGACAGATCACAGATGATATACCTAACCCTCATTAGTGTTAAGGGATAACACCACTCTAGGACTTTGGAAAGACGTTTTCTTTCCTAAAAATACTTTGGTGTCATAAAAACAATATGCAATTGGTCCTGTAGCAATTTTTTTTATTTAAAGGTTCAATTATCGATTTGGCCGCAGCGCCTTGGACCGCGCTGAGTTGCTCGTACAACTTTAAACGCGTTTTTCTCGAAACCACTTTTTTCGATCTCGGAAGACGGATTACTCGACCACCTTTGCATGCATCGATTTTGATAGCACTTTTTTCGATCTCGGAAGACGGATTACTCGACCACCTTTGCATGTATCGATTTCGAGGTTGAAATTTTGATGGCAGCTTCACAATTATATTCTTTATGGGAGTACGTACCCGTTTTTTTTTATTAAATGTAAACTTCTTTTTATAAACAATTTACTGCTTTTTTGGCAAAAAATCGATTTATTTCCTTCAAAATGCGCTGTTTTTGCAAATCTGAAAGCTAATTTCTAGGTAGTCTCATAGCTAGAAATATATAAATTATCATTTTTTTTTGTTTTTATTTCAGGTCTTATATTTTACGAGAAAACCGTTCTCCCGTGAAGCTATATGTAAAAAAAACACGTTTTTCTAGATGGGCTGTATCGCCGCCATTTTGAGTTTGAGATCGTTTCTCGCTTTTGCGTTTTTTTTTCCGAACCGTCATGAGGAAATTATGAATCGGCGGATATTTCGACGTTTGATGTCACGATCGGTCTGTCGTGAGGTTAGAAACTCATCCGATCACTTTCACCTCGTTGACCAATATATTACTATATATGTCGGTCGCGCTGCACCTCAGCGCCATCACTTCGGGACATTTTCGGGGACGCTTTTTTCAGCGCCTCTGCATTGCCGCTGAACCTCCTGGTATCTAGGCTCCATGGACTGGGTCAACACCGAGGCGCGCCAATGTAAGCGAACATACCTGCATATTTTGTTTCCGACCTGTATCCTAAAACTAATAGGATTAACCCATATGATTGATTCTAATAAATTACGAGTCAATCGAACACAAGTCTCACAACCATTAGTTCAATAATTGGACCATCCATGAAATCCCTTGAAATTTCCCCTTCCACCAGCACGTCCCCTTTTTAACCCTCATCCTGTGCTATTACGCTAGGCGTAGGCAAGAAAGAATATGGGATACCACACATATATGCCCCCGTCCCCTCAGGACATGACAGTGTGTGTATGTGCGTGTGTGTGCCTGCGTGCGTGTGTGTATGTGTGTGCCTGCGTGCGTGCGTGCGTGCGTGCGGGCGTGTGTGCGTGCGTATGTGTGCGTGTGCGCGCGCGCGCGCGCGCGCGCGTGTGTGTGTGTGTGTGTGTGTGTGTGTGCGCGCGCGCGTGTGTGTGTGTGTGTGTGTGTGTGTGTGTGTGTGTGTGTGTGTGCGCGTGTGTGTGTGTGCGTGTGTGTGCGTGCGTGCGTGCGTGCGTGCGTGTGTGTGTGTGTGTGTGTGTGTGTGTATGGATAGTGAACACAACGTTGAGAGACCGTGTGCGAATTCAAACAAGCAAGAAAGCGTAGAAGAAAGAACCACGAGTAAGAGTCGCGAGTTCAGATACAATATATTAACCCTCCCCAATTTTCTATGGGGAAGAGGGGCCGCCGCGGTTTCTCATATACGGGGGACCTTTTTCGAATATCTCCCCCTCCCGCGCCTTCACCCCCAACATGTCATTAGAGTAGGAATAGGAGTGGATGCTAGTAGATATAGATATACACGCACGTGTTAATTTTGCAGTTTTCAAAATTCGATATTGAGAAAACTATTGCGATGCGCCAAAAATCATTTCACACACTATCTTATATCGTCAAAAAGAAGGTCTGTACCAAATTTCAGCCAAATCGGAGGGAACAGCTATACGGAAGTTTATCTGTTTCTTTAATACCATCGATCTCTAATTCATTGCCTTTACCACCAATTCTTAAAGATTTTCGCTTGTCGGCGCACTGCGCGCGTCATTGCTGCAGACAACCGTTGCTCCATTTTGTGTTAAACCAAGAAAAATACATGCGACTTTTTAAAATAATTTTTTCATTCGTTGTGCACAATCATTCACTCGAAAAAAGTTCAAAATACTTGAAAAGCACTAAAAACTGTTTACTCACCTCGCAAGTTTACACTCAGAAACAAGATTTATTAAGGACAAAGAAACTTGTCTCCCGGCGAATAAGCTTTCTTATTCGTATGTCGACCTGCTACGATTTTATTAACAGCTAAGAAAAGGTGTTATTTAAGTTTATGTTTAAGAATTACTACGATTTTTTCTTAACATCTAATAGGATATACAAGTTAGAAGAAGTAGGTGTTTTATATCCGACAAATAGAGTTTTTCTTAACATCTAATAGCATTCTTCATAATACCCTGGTTTTTTTCGGGGAATTTTGTCATTTCGTCCGTCATTATTTTCTCACTTAAACGTTTTGTTCTCACTTTATGTTCTTGCTTACACGTAACTCATTCCCCACTTTCGAGTTTCTCACTTCCGGAACGTAGCAACGAGACTTGCGCCAAAAGCATTGGCATAGGAAGAAGCTACACCGTAAGCATATTCGTGAGCTACATCTGACGAGCGGGCTGTTGTTGGGCCCGCCGTGTTGAAGGGCAAGGTGCGCATGCCCGCATTAGTATCATAGTCGCAAAATAAGAGCTTTTCGTGATTGGGAAGTAGTATTTATTTGCTTTGAGGAAATATTTATTCAAATGTTCTATTTTTAATACGGCCTTCATTTTATGTGAAAAATCGGTACGCAAACAAACATATTTAGTAACGCCGAATAAATTATGGAGTTACGTTCACATAAAAACTGTCTTCATACGACCAAATATTTATTAATTTCTAACAAATTATGTTCTAATGTGCCAATTTATTACAAAACAATAAATCTTTTTTCTGAGTGTAGTATTTGCTGTCCGGGACTGGAACTCTCAAACTTGGGCGTCGCACAGGGGGACAGAATCAAAAAAGCTGGTCAATACCTCAAAACGTTGTCTAACGGCTTTGAAATTTTCTACTAGGGGGTTTTCAGGATAGCTGATAACGAATCCAATATCACTTTTGGCAAAAAAATGGTCGATCCAATATGGCGACCGAGTATATTATTAAATTCTTATTTTTCGGTGAAATGTTGTATCTGGGGGTTCTGCATTGCGCTAATTACGAATAAAATGTTTGTTTTTAAATAAACAAAATATTTCAATAGTAATAGCATCGGCAATGTATAAGAATCAGAAAGATTCCGGCGGGGAAGTAGGTACAAATTAATTGAACATGAAAATTAGATAAGATTTTTTTTTAACTTGTACACTACATCTACATTGGATTAATCTAGTCACATTCACTATCATTAGATTGGCTATCGGTATTTATAGTGGACACGTCAGTGTCGTCTTCAGTGTCCGTGTCATCGAGTACAGTTAAATGTAGAGCTTCAAGCGACATTTGTTTTTTTTTTCTTTTTCGGTAGTCTTCGTACACTTCAAATGTATGGACCGGAGCTAATTAACACACGGCAAAATATATCTTGCATTGTCAAAGAACGGCTGCTCTTACGCAAGAAATGATGGCGAAATTTTTTGATATATTTTGATTATTTTTTATATGTTCTGTGCTTCCTCAGACATCTTACCGATTGGTAGTAAAGCCGAAACTATGATTTGCGGACCATGAATAAGCAGTTTATGGATCGGTCGTGGCATGTGGAACTATGAGTACAATTCAATAAAGAATTTTGCAGTTTCCCAAGCATAATCTCTAAATCTTGGGGTATCAATTGTACGACCTGACGAAATCGCTTTCAAAATAGAGTGAAATCTTGTGATTAAGTGAATGTCTACTCTAGTAATTTCAGCTGAAATTGTAGTGTTTTCGAAAAAGCGACGAGCAGTGTCGCTTTTCGTGCTCGCAAACCCTGGCTTCGGCTGGTCTACATCTGACATTAACAACAATAAGGCCTAAATGTGTCTTGAAAGATTCCTGAGTGGCTTTTTTCGATTCTTAACAGTCGTTTTTTCTTCCATTCGCATAATCTCTAAATCGTTTGCATCGAGCAATCGTTTCAATACGGAGGTACTTTACTGCCTTTATCTCCTACCACTGTGAGGATCTGGAGGGGCAAAATAGGCTGAAAATTTCGACGCGGGGTGTACCGCCCGAGTAAAAAATTTCAGATCACAGTGGTAAGAGATAAAGGCAGTAAAGTAGCTTTGTATTCAATATAAAATGAGCTCCTACTTAGGGCCTAGAACGAGAACAAATTTCCCTTTTCTCCACTTGCAGGCGCTAAGGAGGACGTCGATTGGCACACGTATACACGCACACGCATACACTCTATTACGCATAAAGAGATACATACACATACACGCCTAAGCATACACCAACGCACGTATACTAGTGCCTATACGTATGCATGCGTGCCTGTTATAGGGATCCGCGTATACGTGCATACGTGAGGGCAATTCCTATCAAAGACATTGTAACTGTTTGCCCAAGATCCATTTCTTGTACTTCATAGAGTTGCTGAAGCTACAGGGGCAGGTTTGAAGCGAATGCGAAAGGTTCGCTGGTTGGAGAAAATGGAAAGGCCATTGGAAAAGTAACACCTCTACGTCGAACGCGCGGTCCTACCTAGTCGAACGCATGATGGTTACTGAAAACTATCAGACCCTCTCTTTCAAATGCAACCATCCCCACCCTCGTTTCGTCGATATAGTGAAATACGCGATAGGTCCAAATGCAATCAAAAGAGGAGCTGCAGCGACTTCAGCTAGGTTAAGTAGGAAGTAAAAGGGCCTATACAGGAGGAAAGCAGCAAAGGAAGAGCATGTTAGGACTCATATTAGCACTTCTCGCAGCAAAAGAGGAGCAACGACTTCAGCTAGGTTAGGTGGGAGTATAAGGGCCTATGCAGGAGTTAAGCAGCACAGAAAGAGCATGTTAGCAGCCCATAGTAGGACTTCTAGCAGTAAACAGACTCAAGTGAGGCTGATATAGGGTCAAAGGCCTTTAAAATAGGCTGAAAATTTCGACTCGGAATAAATCCTTGGTTGTTGAGGTTTTGACCAGCTGTTTGGGGTTCTGTCCCACTGTGCGTCGGTTAAATTGGGCTCCTCGGTTAACTTGGGCTCCTACATAACTTTTTGTAGGGGGGGGGGGGTTGTGGCGTCGGCGCTTCGCTTTCTAGAAAGTTCCTAACCAAATCGTTAGGCTCGGACACGAAATACCCAGATTAACAGACGAAGTGTTAAAAAGGTCAGAATATCATAAATAAATTTTAGTTCGTTCACTATTTTATTTATTACAATAATAACGTAATATCCATTCATATAAACTACCTGCGCAGTAAGGATTACATTTTTTCTCTAGTCCTCATTATTGGCTGACTCATTTGTCTTTTCTTCGTCTATTAAATGAAGGGTGACTCAATATGCCATGACATTGGTCATTGGAGTGGACCACAATATCCAATAAATGGCATAACCGGCATGAACTTGGAAGACATATTCTTTCAACCAGATGGTGCAACCTACCACACTACGGGCGAGACAATGCAGTTGTTGCAGACGAAGTTTCATGGTCGTGTTATCTCGCACCGCGGCGATGTAAATTGGCCACCAATATCGTGCAATATGACGCCATTGGACTTCTTTCTTTGGAATTTTCTGAAAGGCAAAGTGTGCGCTAATGATCCACAGACCATTCCGGAGCTCAAGGAAGCAATTGGACGCACCATTAATGAAATTAATCTGCAATTATGCCAAAATGTTATTGAAAATTTCGTCAAAGGAGTGAACGTTCGCAAACAGGGAAAAAGCGGCCATTTATCGAATATTGTGTTCCCCACATAACCTCCACGTTTGTACCTTATATTAAATTAAAATATTCGTATTTTTCAAATAAATAATACGTTTCGTTAATAAATGTAAATGTCAAGTCAATTTGAGTTACCCTATACATTATGTCAGTCGTGTTGTCGACATCATTTGTGAATCGCAACAAATATTCGTCGATTTCGTAATAAAACAAATATTAAGTTGTTTAAAATGTTATTTACTGTAAAATCGAACGATGTAAGTGCTCATTATTTTTAGCCACTTCCACTCGAAAGTTGGAGTAGTATTGGAGAATATTGAACATGAAATAAAAGAAAAACTTTCTACGACAATTTATAAGGGAGATATGGAAATAGTTAATTAAGTCGCGCGAGGGGAGCTGCGGCCCGAGGGGCGGTGCTCCCACTACGCCGCCCGGTCGCAATGACGACGCCGTGCGATATTCCGCGCACGGGCGATCGAATTCAATCATCATCTGCAATGAGAAAAACGCTCCAACGAGTTTGAATCACATTGCATGTGACGCTTAAATGTATCAGGAGTGCTCGCGAACTTCAATTTTGCGAAAACAACCGCAGCGCGCCTATGCCAATTATGAGGTGACCACATATCAACCCGACTAGTATACTCTATGTCAAAATTGTTTGGCCGACGTCATACCCTTGACGGAGGATGTCTTCAAAAAAATTATTATTGGGAAGATGTTTTCGCGGATTCAATAAAAACGACAATTATGGCTCTAAGCAAATGATTCGGAAAATGATTCCAAAAATAGTTTTCCAGGGGAGCAAACACGGAGAAATTGGCTGAATAATTTCCGCTTACACTTGGGATAAATTTCCCCGAATAAACCGCTAGAGGCTCTTTCCGCATCACGAAAGCCAACCGCGGCGCGCAAGGAAACGCCCACGAGACTACCTAGTTACACCAGCTGCAGTAAACAAGTGTATTAAAAGTTCTACTAAGCGCGGACGCTGTCCACTGCGGGCCTGGAGTAAATGACTAGGTGTGAATTAAAAATAAATTATTTCATATACGTGCGTACTCGTCGTAAAAGCTCAATTGTACTTTTCTCGAAAACTATTAAACCGATTCCGTTCTACTTTCGTATATTTCTAAATCCATAACGGTTGTCGTTCTTCTTTTTCTTAAAAGAAAAGTTATTGTTTTATCAAAAATAACCATTTGGCTTCTGATATCCGCTATTTTGGCCTAAATTAAAATTTCGAAATACCAAACGATCACCGCAAACGAAATCTGAAGGATTTTGTAAACTTGTAATGCTTGTAAAATTTCTAAGAGCAAATTGTAAAAGGCACTAAAGAAATTTTCTTAGTTTAAAATTGTTCTATTTCAGATCAACTCAATTGCTGTAATCGTTTTCAAGGCAACCTAAGTTTTAGGAACATTCTGTTGAGGAACGTTTGCTGTATTCATGCCACTGGATATTTTTTAGTTAAGAAATGTGTGTATGTTTTAAAAAGCATATACCGTAAAATACAGTATACAGACTATGAACAGCATGTAAAATAAAATTTTGATATACCATAAATCCTCTTTTTGTGAACTTATACCTATACATGTACTCTGAAGTCTGAAGATACCCGGGAAAAAAAGTTCATGCCTGAGTGGATATGTTCATATATGTTTCAGATATTGTCAAATATGTTTCAGATATCGTCATATATGATTCAGATATTGTCATATATGTATCAGATATATTTATATCTGACATTTTACAGTATCATATATGATTAGGTCTGATCATATTCCACATCACATATGCTTAAAGAAGATCGTATATGATCACATATCCCCGGGAAAATGGTCATATCTGAGCAGATATGCTCATGTAGGTGTTTATCTGCAACATAAATGAATCTGATCTGATCATGCATGGTCAAAGATGAACATACATGTATTTTTATGCGCTCAGGGGTAGCTCTATATCTGGTCAGATATGATCGCGCATAAGTAAATATGTGCAGATATGAATTTGTAGCTGAACATGTCTGCCCATATGTGTTCATGTCTAACCAGATATAGTACAATTCACGACTACATTCGAGCTCACACATGAATAGACTTGAATATGTGCGCGCATGCATGAACATATCCAACCAGGTATGGATGAATACACAACCGAACCCAACTCGTGCATGATCAGGTCTGAAAATATTTGCCCATGTACGATTGTATCTGCCCAGATATGGAATTATACTCGAATTCATCCAATTGGATCTATATGATCATCGCTGAACATGCTTGCCCACGTGTGATCAGATCTAATCTAATATGAATCAATTGATTCATATTTCATCAATTGATTCATATTTGAACGTATTCATCCATACCTGGTTGGATATGTTCATGCATGCGCGCACATATTCAAGTCTATTCATGTGTGAGCTCGAATGTAGTCGTGAATTGTACTATATCTGGTTAGACATGACCACATATGGGCAGACATGTTCAGCTATAAATTCATATCTGCACATATTTACTTATGCGCTATCATATCTGACCAGATATAGAGCTACCCTTGAGCGCATAAAAATACATGTATGTTCATCTTTGACCATGCATGATCAGATCAGATTCATTTATGTTGCAGATAAACACCTACATGAGCATATCTGCTCAGATATGACCATTTTCCCCGGGATATGTGATCAGATATGATCTTCTTTAAGCATATGTGATGTGGAATATGATCAGACCTAATCATATATGATACTGTAAAATGTCAGTTATAAATATATCTGATACATATATGACAATATCTGAATCATATATGACGATATCTGAAACATATATGAACATATCCACTCAGGCATGAACTTTTTTTCCCGGGTGGTCTGATATCGTCAAATCTAATCATACATGCTCTGATATCGTCAAATCTAATCATGTATGCTCTAATATGGCCATTTTTACTATGCATGATTAGACAAGATCCAGATATCATCAATCATATTTGGATCATATATAATCCAGATATAATCAGATGTGATTTGGTCTGATAATTTTTTCTCGGGATGATCATACATGCTCAGATATAAGCATACATGACCTGTCATGACACTATATGAACAGATATAGCCAATTCTCTTGTCTGATCATATCTGATTCTATAGATATGCTCAGATATAAGCATACATGATCTGTCATGATACTATATGAACAGATATGACCAAATCTCTTGTCTGATCATATCTGATTCTACAGATATGCTCAGATATAAGCATACATGATCTGTCATGACACTATATGAACAGATATGACCAAATCTCTTGTCTGATCATATCTGATTCTACAGATATGATTCAGATATGTTCAGATATGATCTTTTTTCCCGGGTAAAGAGTTCTGCACACTCTCTTACGTGCTACAATTGGAGGACTGCGAGTATCGTTAAGTTTACCCATACTATCAGTGCTCCACAATATCAATGAGGTGGTCGATTGATTATAAGCCAAAATGATAAAAGTTTGAAGGAAGTGAGTCGTAAATGTTGCGCCCTGAATGTCTTTTTCCAGATTGTTTTTTTTGGAAATTGAAATCGGTAATTCCGGAACTAAATGGTCTAAGCTCTAAAAGCATCGAAGTAGTTGAGTAAGACACTCGAGGTTTTCCTTTTTCCAGTACGGTGCTTTATCTCGGGATTCGCGAGAGACAAATTTCTTCAGCAGAGTTACAATATGAAATAATTTCCTCGTTATTATATTTCGATAAGTTGTACGATCATCGATTCCTCGTAAAAATACAGACGCTAGATAATTTATATTTTCCGTATTACGAACGTAATTGGGATTAGAGTACTCGAAGAATTTATTTCGATAATATCACAAATTTTAAGTGAGAAGTTATCATGTTGTATCCGTGCTGTATAATGAACAACATGGATTAAAAAATTAAATTTGCAACACAAGATCGTATCATTGGTTTTGTATATTATTTGCGTAGCTCTATAATTTTCGGTATACAAACGCACTAAGCGTTGTAGAAAATAGAAACGAAGAAATGTCGTCGTTTTCCTGTTGCCCACATTATTAGATTTTGAACGATTCTAGTGCCGAGTACAAAACCCCCCAAGACGGGCATTGGCGAACTCATAAGAAACCAGGGCTGGTGAAGAAAAGTCACAATCTGAATCCATTTCTGAAATCCGTTCTCTAAGAGAGAGGAAGGAGCGATTTATGGTGACGGGTTGATTGATTAACTTAAGTATCAATAATTTCATTTAAACCAGATAAAGCGTTACGAAAACATTGAGGGATCATCACAGTGTAAATGTTCATAAAATTTATTTTTTTGCCTTGTCCGATAGTATAGACCAGGGTTTCCCAACCTGGGGCCCGCGGACGGAGGAAAAGTGCTATCTGACGAAAATCCGGTTTGACCGATTAAGGGGTAATGCCACAGTAGAATTTTCAAAACATCGATTTTTTCCGCTGAAACGGTGCTTTATCGTCATAAGAATAAGTTACTATTCGATTTATAGTAAGACATTTTTTTCACCGATTTTGAGCGTATAACGTGAGCCCACCTCTGGCACGGCCATAGAGTAAATAAAAATTTAAACGCGTTTTTCTCGATACAGATTTCTTCCATTTGGCGTGAAAAATAACATCGATAATTTTCACTCGATTTACTTCAAATTTAAATGTTCGTAATTGCATTTCGCAGAGAAGTACGTACGGAATTTCTGATTAATCGAAAACTTTTCATTTTATGAGCAGTTTTATACGTAATTTTTCACTGAAAATTCATTCAAATACCTACAACTTTTGAAAAAAACAATATTTCTTAAATTCCGTACGTACTTTTCTAGGTTTTCTAATGTAGATTGTCGAGAATTTTTGTTTTTTGTTCTAGGTAAAAAATTGTGGATGATAAATGTCACGCCGCGAAGCGCCTAAAAAAAAAATAACAAAAGAAAATAGTAGTCGGCCATTCTGTACATCGAAAAAATATATATATATATTTTTTTTTTCTAACAGCTTGATATTCATACTAAATAGATGTGTAATTAATTTTATGAGTGAATAACTTTTTCATACGAAAAAAAATTGTTAAATTCGCACATGATTTTATACCCGTTACTGTGGCCTAACCTCTTAACGTAAGTATCAATCATTTCATTTGAACCAGATAAAGCGGTACGGAAACATTAAGGAATCATGACAGTGTAAAATTAAAAAAAAATCGTTTTTTTTTTTGCATTATCCGACATTAAAGACCAGGGTTTCCCAACGTGGCGTCCGGGGACCCCTGAAGCCGCCACCATGTCCCAAGGGGTTCGCAGACAACATGAATAGTGATAGAAAATTGACTAACGAAGGCCTAGGGGGTCCGCCATTGAAGAGGGGAGGAGGGGTCTAGGGGTCGAACATTAAAAAAGGCTGGGAAATGCTGGTATAGGCGGTTATAAACATATCCAATTTAGTAAAATAGTCCAATTTTTGGGGTGAAATTCGAATTATTCCGGTTGCTGAAACCTTTTTCAGAAAAAGGGATTCGACCAGCTGCGTGAGAACTGACACGGACGGACACGTTTTTCTCGAAATAATTTTCAAAACAGTGTACACTCTCGAAGGAAATTTTTTCAAGCCATCCGTCTCAAAATTTCCACACCATTATTCACGTTGTTCTTTATCTCGCCATGGCAGCTTATTTTTAATCTTCATATTTTTTTTACGAAAATCTGTCGACAAATATTGGCGCAATTTGATATTTTTCTTTCAAACCGCCGTCATTTTGTCAATTTTGATTACAAAAAACCTCCATAGCAAGAAAGCGGCCTTCATGCACATTAATAATCTTTTTACAAATTTTGTTTCAGATATATTTACCGCCATAGGTATCAGAATGTTTGCAGCCACAACCGTGTACACCGTGAGGACTCCTTTTTTTTCGAAGACATTTTTATCCCTTAAAAATGAAGAAAAATTGACATTAACGTTGAAAAAAAAAATTATTTTCTTCATAAGTGTTTTGATGTGATATAGAAAAATCAGACTGATTAGCGTATATTAATAATCGAAAAAAAAATCGCTATTTTCGACCCGTTGCACTGTGAACATCCCTTAAACGCGGTTTACTCAGACCACGATACCTCGATGACCAAATCGCTCTGGTTATTGTTTTGCTTAGATTTAGCTTAGATTTAGCCTACATTTAGTGTACACCTTCAGCAGGCTGTTTTTCAGCGTTGACAGCAGAATTGAAGCAAACCATTTGTTTAAATAACTCGTAGAAGGGGCTAAGTCATGAGAAACATCGGTAATCAAAGATTAGTATATCGCCATTTCGTAAGAAACAATATCCTTGTTGAATCTGATATCGATCATCACACTCATGCAGAATAAGTATATATTCGATTTTTATGTTTAGTTACATACAACATTCGCAACACTGCTTGCCCAATAAGGTATTGTTGTGTACCATTGTACTCAAATGCACCATATGGTAATAGTTTTTATTTTGACAAGAAGTGTACATATTTTCAAAGGACCAATAAATATGTGCAACAAAATGTTACCAACAAGCTCCAACAGATTTAAATGTATTCTCTTCCAAAAATCACTATATGTAATGTCTCAATGATGGTCGAATTTAATTTCGATGATTTTCCAAGTATTTATTTCTTCATACGAAGTACATGCTTACTCGAACGTGTGTTTGTGCAACTACGCTTGCACAAATGAAGGACCTGATTACAAATCCATCCGTATATTTTCGCACTCGACGGTCAGGTTCGAATTATTACGGTGGCATGCTACTGTGCGTGCAAATGGTAAATCAGTATGCTACAGTTGGAAAACGGAAAGTATCGAAGCAACCGAGAATAGGTCACTTTGTAAAGACTTTCAGGTTCGTCAACTAGTTCATACTTTAATTTTTTGTGATCTGTTACAAGTTCGAACACTTGAGTAAACAGAATACCCAGATGGCTATAAATAGGATAATAGAGCCAGATGGTACACTTGCTCCACGTGATAACATGAACATGGTAGATAGTTTCTCTTTCAACTGGCGCCAAGATTTAGCTATGAAGCATTGAAACTGTGAATACCACAATTGAAACGTACTGGAAGAACAAGAAGCACGACGGCGGCGTAATAGCTCTTGGGGATTTCCCCGATAGTAATTGCGTCGTAAGTCAAACAAAAAATCGAAACACAATTCGAAAGAGTATCCCACAACCCATAGACTTTCACCAAATTTTGTCCTAGTCACACGAAAAATTCGTGATAGTTATGATTGAAGCAGAGATAACGAACTATTTCGCTTCTCGTGTAATGACCTTCATATCCAAATTTGTCCCGTACATCGTCACGATTAGTTAAGAACAAATTAACGATAATCGGGTATGGTAATTATTGGATATTACCGTGAATCTTGAAAGCGATAACCGGTAATGCGGGGAGTGATGATGGTTAATCGATTGAGTCATGGGTGGGGCATGATTTTCTCGTGAGCATAAAACACTTGTAGGATCCATCACGACATCTAAGCATGCACGCGAAGCGTCTCGTGGAGGGAGTCCGACGTTGTGCTATCAAGGAAAAAAATTTCATCAGCTCTTCCTCAACATTTGACTCGCAATAGTATTATTTGTCAGTCAACCTCTTGTGGTCGAGTTGCAACGGGTTTCGTACCGCATTACGTCTAGAATTGGTCTTCAATTGTAGCTATTCAATTTCTGCACACACGTATCGAGATAGCGGTATATTCAACAATGTTGGACACAATGAGTAAGTTAATTAAATAACGTGCCGAGAAGAAGTGTAGATATGCTTGATGCTTCAAATTGAAGTTCACTATTTCTGAAATAATTCAGGGGTGTTCAAATGTCCAGTCGCTAGATATTTATCAATAACGATTTATTGTTACCGGTAGCCAGACCAGATAATTCGATAAACGCGGACGAATTGGACGTCGAAAATGCTGTTACTGAAGCCGGTAGTATTAAAATATCGCATCGATTGAAGTTATAATTTGTTCTTCATCTATTCAAACCATTTTTCGTGCACTTGTCATAGTAAAAAAAATAACATTTTTTCACTTACTTCAATAACTTGTACTGTTTCCATCGCTATCAGAGAAAAAATTATTTTAGTCGTAGACATTTCTCATGTTACTTTCATTACTATTATTGTAGTAGTAATCTCGTGTGTAATAGCAAAGATTAATCAAAGTACTCCTTCTAAATTCAGGATTCGGAAAATTCAACATAAAAATCGCCATTATCGGGGGATTAATTTACATGAATACGGGATTAGGCATCGGTAGCGTGGGTTTTATACTTCCATCGGCTGCCTGCGATCTTCAATTGAATACCCTCGACAAAGGACGCGTAAGCGCAACCCCCATACTCGGTAAGCTTTCTTTGGTTAATCGAAACATAGCGATAGTATACTTTTCCACATCACGTCTTTTCCTGAGATTACGTCGATCGAGAGTCGCGGTTGCGCCGTAACGCCAGATATTTTATATTTGCAATAATAATTTTGTAGCCATAATAGTAACATATAAATGCACTAAATTACGCACTTCAAATTGCCTTCACACTGACCTCTGTATTGTTTAAAGGTTATTTACTTCAAATTTCAGCAGGCCATATGCGTTTAGATACATTTCACGATAACCAATGAAGTTAAATAAACAGTTCCGTTGTCTCCTATTTTAAATCGTTTCTTAACTCGATCGCTTGATTTTTCTTTTCATACGAAAAGGTATGGTCGCTGGCTCTTATTTTTGGGGCTGCTTCGCCGACCTTCAGGGAAGAAGATCGGCCCTTTTATATGCTCTCTTTACTTACGCGATAATCGAGATCACGTCATCACTCGTGAAAACGTACTGGCTATTTTTACTGCTGAAGTTTCTCAGTGGATGGGTGTAAGTATTATAAAATATCACCGAGCTATGTCGTCAAGATTCGTTCTATTTATTAATTAAAGCCGTTTACGTGAGGTGATTGATTTTTTATTGACAATTTTTTCAAGCATCAACGGACAGAGCGCAATCGGCTTCACGTACCTGGGTGAATTTCAGAGTCAATTGCATCGCGAAAAAATTCTTTGTTGGATGGAAATGGCCTGGACGCTCGGACTCATCATTTTGCCACGTAAGATGCCATTTTGTTAATTGCCAGTCTAATTTACTACTTTTTTCCCGGCACTCGACATACTAGCATTGTAAGAAACCCGTGCTAAGAACACTCTTCATAGACTTTTTGTCAGAAGTAGTCAACATATTGTCATTTTTACATCTGGCAACATTACCTTAACGTCGCATTTCAGTCAGTAAAGGCTATTCAAGGGTATTACAAACGGGTAAAGCAAAAATGTCTTGTATTTAGCACTCTGAACCGTGAAGCATTGAGAAAATATAAGGTAATTATTTATGGTCATCGATACATAACGGTATTTCAATTTTAGAGCTGTATACCTTTTTTATGGACAATGGCAATGGTAGTGGTAATAATGAAAATGATAACATCAGTCATACTAATAATCCATATGCCTTTTTAAATAATTGTAACATAGTACTATTTTTCTCTAAACGTACCATATACAATACAAAACCGTCATAAGTTTTATAAATCAAAAACCTGTTGTGAATTTAGTACCGAGAAAAACACAATTTTTAAAATCTTTTTACGACCTTGTTCAAATAAGTTATTCGATTTATTGAATTCCTTCGGTTCTTCCGTATTACATCATAGCACAGTCGTGCTGTCGGTGAAAAAACACGGAATCGGAGAAAATCAGAAGAAGGCTAGTATTTTGACAGGTGATTTTGTAGGTGCCGCGGGTGCTAAATCCAAGTTTGCCTAAAAATCGGGGTGTAGGGTTCTTTTTTAGGGGATGAAAGGAGATGGGGGTGGATTAATGCCAAACTACAACCCCTACGAGATCGGCGCCGTGAGACAAAATGTTCAAAAAAATCCGCGTATTAGTTTTGTCCACAGCGCCGAAGTCGTGGAAGTTCATTTTGAGGGTGAAAAAGTGGGGTGAAATTTTGAAAAATCGGTTTTAATTCAATAACTCTTTAGAAAAAAATCGTACGTTTTTTGTTCAAATGGGAACGTTGTAGCCCTTGAAAAGACACGTCGATCGAGTATTCGATCATCACTCTCCGATAATATCTTCACCCCCAAAAAATGGTTAAAAAACCAATAAAAAAAATAGTTTATTGAATAACTCAAAAACGATTAGTTTTTCGAGTATGGTTCAAATGTACGAAATGTAGCCCGGGAAAAAAAGATCATATCTGAACATATCTGAATCATATCTGTAGAATCAGATATGATCAGACAAGAGATTTGGTCATATCTGTTCATATAGTGTCATGACAGATCATGTATGCTTATATCTGAGCATATCTGTAGAATCAGATATGATCAGACAAGAGATTTGGTCATATCTGTTCATATAGTGTCATGACAGATCATGTATGCTTATATCTGAGCATATCTGTAGAATCAGATATGATCAGACAAGAGAATTGGCTATATCTGTTCATATAGTATCATGACAGATCATGTATTCTTATATCTGAGCATGTATGATCATCCCGAGAAAAAATTATCAGACCAAATCACATCTGATTATATCTGGATTATATATGATCCAGATATGATTGATCATATCTGGATCTTGTCTAATCATGCATAAGAAAAATGGCCATATCAGAGCATACATGATTAGATTTGACGATATCAGAGCATGTATGATTAGATTTGACGATATCAGACCACCCGGGAAAAAAAGTTCATGCCTGAGTGGATATGTTCATATATGTTTCAGATATTGTCATATATGTTTCAGATATCGTCATATATGATTCAGATATTGTCATATATGTATCAGATATATTTATATCTGACATTTTACAGTATCATATATGATTAAGTCTGATCATATTCCACATCACATATGCTTAAAGAAGATCATATCTGATCACATATCCCGGGGAAAATGGTCATATCTGAGCAGATATGCTCATGTAGGTGTTTATCTGCAACATAAATGAATCTGATCTGATCATGCATGGTCAAAGATGAACATACATGTATTTTTATGCGCTCAGGGGTAGCTCTATATCTGGTCAGATATGATCGCGCATAAGTAAATATGTTCAGATATGAATTTATAGCTGAACATGTCTACCCATATGTGGTCATGTCTAACTAGATATAGTACAATTCACGACTACATTCGAGCCCACACATGAATAGATTTGAATATGTGCGCGCATGCATGAACATATCCAACCAGGTATGGATGAATACGTTCAAATATGAATCAATTGATGAAATATGAATCAAATGATTCATATTTGATTAGATCTGATCACACGTGTGCAAGCATGTTCAGCGATGATCATATAGATCCAATTGGATGAATTCGAGTATAATTCCATATCTGGGCAGATACAATCGTACATGGGCAAATATTTTCAGACCTGATCATGCACGAGTTGGGTTCGGTTGCGTATTCATCCATACCTGGTTGGATATGTTCATGCATGCGCGCACATATTCAAGTCTATTCATGTGTGAGCTCGAATGTAGTCGTGAATTGTACTATATCTGGTTAGACATGACCACATATGGGCAGACATGTTCAGCTACCAATTCATATCTGCACATATTTACTTATGCTCGATCATATCTGACCAGATATGGAGCTACCCCTGAGCGCATAAAAATACATGTATGTTCATCTTTGACCATGCATGATCAGATCAGATTCATTTATGTTGCAGATAAACACCTACATGAGCATATCTGCTCAGATATGACCTCTTCCCCCGGGATATGTGATCAGATATGATCTTCTTTAAGCATATGTGATGTGGAATATGATCAGACCTAATCATATATGATACTGTAAAATGTCAGATATAAATATATCTGATACATATATGACAATATCTGAATCATATATGACGATATCTGAAACATATATGACAATATCTGAAACATATACGAACATATCCACTCAGGCATGAACTTTTTTTCCCGGGAGAGAATAATTTTCTCCATATTTTCGTTGCTATGGACTACCCTTGAATTTTGATTTTCCAACCCCTCTCGGGGGTCGAACATTCAAAATGAAATTCTGGGAAAACTATTGACGGCACGAATTCGCCGCCGTGGAAGAATTTGTAGCTTGAGCCCTCAGGTACATTTTTGTCCACAGCGCCAAACTCGTATCTCTTTCGTGTCGGTCAATAGTTTTTCCAGAATTTTATTTTGAATTTTCAACCCCTGCGAGGGGTTCGAAAAAGCAAAATTCAAAAGTTGTGCATAGGAACGAAAATATAGAGAAAATTATTCTCTACATTTCGTACATTTGAACCATCCCCGAAAAATCGATTGTTTTTGAGTTATTCAATAAACAATGTTTTTGTTAATTCTTCAACAATTCTTTTGGGGGTGAAGATATTATTGGAGAGGGTTGATCGAATACTCGATCGACGCGTCTTTTCAAGGGCTACAACGTTTCCATTTGAACAAAAATTGTATGAATTTGTCCTAAAGAGTTATCGAATGAAAACTGATTTTTCAAAATTTCACCCCACTTTTTCACCCCCAAAATGAACTTTCACGACATCGGCGCTATGGACAAAAATAAAACCAGGATTTTTCTGAACATTTTGTCTCCCGGCGCCGACCTCGTGGGGGTTGTAGTTTGGCATTAATCCACCCCCATCCCCTGAAAAAAACCCTACCTCCCGATTTTTAGGCAAACTTGGTTTTAGCACCCGTGGCACCTACAAAATCATCTGTCAAAAAACTAGCCTTCTTCTAATTTTTTCCGATTCCAATATACAGCACGACTGTACTATCATGTTCAGAGGATATTCCATTTGGATAAAACTGGATGGATGCAGTTTGTGAGAATTGAATTTAAAAAAACGCCAGGTTAATTTGATTTTGTACGACCACCGTGAAATAATCTGAGGATGTGACCTAAGCAGGGTAAGCTATGTAAAAAGTAAGCCCTTTTTGTGATTTCTTACTATATCATCTTGTTGATGCTTTTCCAGTTCTCGGATGGGCCGTAATACCACTTCAATTTTCCTACGTATCGGAAAATTTTGTATTTCGCTCCTGGAACCTCTTCATCATCGTTTGCGCTATACCGTCACTCCTCATAGGACTTTGGTTACTCTCTTTTCCCGAAACGCCCAAATATCTAGGTGAAAGGAAAAATGAAAAGAAGCTGGTCGATGCACTCGAAACCATGTACGCTCAGAACACCGGAGGTAACTTCAACGAGTATCTCGTGAGTTTACGAAAAAAAAAATCTTCAATAGTTGCATCACTACGAACTAATCAAATAAGTGACGCAATTGAGAAATTATTTTCTCGCAACCTTCCGTTAATTAGCGTAAGACGTTAAGGCGTTACGTCTATGTGGCTTACCAAAAAATTTATTGGTTGGGATACTTTTTGCGCATGCCAAAAAGACAATCACAATGTGATTAGGGAGGTTTCTTCTGCATATGTTTAAGTATACAAAGAAAAATTGAAAAAAAAAGACCAAAATGTCGCCTAAGTCGTATCTAGACTAGGAGCGTTTTTTAGAGCAGGTAGATTTTTTTGTGATTTACATGTTTCGCCGGAAAAGTATACACTATTGTTGAAAAATATATGATTTCGCAAAATTGCATAATTTTGAATAAAGATTTGGTAGTGTTGCTAAAAAAATCGGCCCTGTTTTGTTTAGAAAAAAACGAGTTTTTATTATAAACCGTAAAAATCGTGTGTACTTTTCTAGAGAATCTCTTTCAGAAGTTACAGTTAACATTTTAAGTCAATCGGATGAAAACTACCAAAATTATGCTTTCTCCCCATTCCGAAGACATGGTTTCAAGAAAAGCGGATTGAAAGTTTGAAAACTGTTTTGCTACATGAAACTTTTAAGTTAGTAAAGTAAACTAAAAGTAGCAATTTGGAGTCATGTAGTGCAGTCGTTGTACAAAACATATATAACGACCTAACACCGACGGCAGTGGATGGACAATACTCAGAGCGGACAATACCCGCTTAGCCGTGCACCGGGTGGCGCATCAACCAGCGAACGGGAGGCCAATACTTCTGCTACCTTGGTGTAGAAACTCGAGTTAAAGTCTGTGCACCAGAGAATCAGAAGAATATAGGGCTGTCTATACCGGTACGGGTTTTCCACAGTTTCCCTCGTACCCTCGGCCAATGCGGTGTAGCGTAGCTTAAGAGGAGGATAGGGGTTTCAGCGTAAAAAAAAAATATTTTTGTGCGATTTTTTTTCACCTATATGGATAGAGTAAATTTATTGAAACCTTTTGTACAATGTTAAGTGTTATTTCAAGAACATTACGTGAAATTTGTACGCGAAAATGTCCACAAATAAGCCGGTGACAAAGCTTTTCCAAGAACGCCTTTGGAAAAAGAGGACTTGCGGTGTTCCCTGTATCTCAGCTAGAAATTATCTGAAATCAAGTACCATTACAATTTAGTCAAAGGATTATCAAATCCTCCCCCCAACGGTCCTTGATAATTGTTTTGTTTATTTCTAAATTTTTGGTGGTCGTGTAAAGTGAAAAGTGCTATTTATAACGAAAAATTCCGCCATTTTGTGGGGGGAACCCCCTCAATGTAAACAAAAAATCTCAAACTAACCGTTCAGGGGAGGTATTTTATATGTAAAAAGTGTGTACCAAGTTTGAAATAAATCGGTCATGTAGTTTTCAAGCGGCAGTGAACACGGACTTTGAAAAAGTGGTTTCGAGAAAAACGCGGCACCGGCTTGTTTGTGGATATTTTCGCGTACAAATTTCACGGAATGTTCTTAATATGACACTTAACAATGTACAAAAAGTTTCAATAAATTTACTCTATCCATATAGATGAAAAGAATTCACAAAAAAGTGTTTTTTTTTCACGCGGAAACCCCTACCCTCCCCTCAAGACGGCTGTGGGCGCAACGGAAGTTAGGTTAGATTAGCGAAGTGCGGCTAGGGAGTTATAGCAAAAGATTCATTTGGAAAGGGTATACGTTAAAACTCAAGAACTAAAACTAAACAAACTAAACTGTATATAGTTTACGGTTATAATCGATATTTATTATAATCGATAAAAGTTTCTATAAACGATTTTTTGTGCTGCGACTTGTTTCGGCTAGGGGCAGTGCCCAAGCTACTAAAATTATTCAAAAAAATCAACTAAAACGTAAGGAATGTACTGCATATAACGCTTTTACAAAAAATTCCTAGGATAAATTGAGCAAAAGTGGTCACGATCGATTGCGAACGAGACTCACTTTAGCGAGGCAGATTAAGATGGATAAGGTCTTGGATCAAGACAACGCTGCCGTTGAAAAAGTCACAACTTCTCCATCGAGGACGAAGATACAACTGTTTTCAAACATGCTTCGATCAATCCTCACGCAATCGGCGAAACTTTGGAAACCGCCATATCTTCGAAGCACATTTACCGCCTGTGGTATCATGTATTGCATCGGCTCGTCCTATTACGCTCTCATGCTATGGTTTCCGGAGGTTTTTCAGAGATTCGCCGCGTTTGAGAAACTTCGACCAGACAAAACTGCAAGCGTGTGCACAATATCGTCGAGGAACTGGACGGTCAGTCATTATTCGTCCTTTTTCTATCTCGCTATGAATTTTTCGATACGTAAGAACCGGCAACATTTTTTTGTATTTTTAGATGAGCTCCAATTCCAGCGAGTCAAACGTCGATTGCCCCAGTACAGTCCAAAATTACGTTTATCTGCAGACACTGATTCTTGGTTTGTCGTGCTTGCCCGTGAGCATCGCGCTGCCATTGTGCGTTCACAAGTTGGGATACAACTTTTATCTGAGTATGTAACATACTACTTACCTGATATATCTATGTCGCTAAAATTACATTCAGGATTGAATGGGTACAATAGTATCAATTCAAGTACCACCCATCGGTAACAAACTTAATCTATAATTATAGGAAACAATATTTGCGAAAAAAATATATTGGCATTTAGAAATAAACAAAATTGATCATCCTGAATAATAAGTTGCCATAAACCATAATCCTTTGGTCCAAAATGATAACAATATATGAGAACCTTGTAAAAATATTTGTTCAAAGGGCCTATTTCTCTCTGATTTTATAGAGGTCTCGATAGAATCGCTTAAGGGGTAAGGCCACTGTAACGGCCCCAAAAAAAAAGGTTTTTTCACTAATTTTTTGCTCCCGAAATTGAAGGTATTTGAAAAAAAACTTTTAATAGTGTTATCGGGCATACATTAAACTTTATTATAAAATTTTTTTACAGTAAAAAAAAACAAAATGGCGGTTCCACAGCTATCTTCCCGGGACATGTTTTGCTTCCAGGGCTCCGCGGCACGCAGCACCACTGGTGCACTTTTGAATCTAGAACAAAAAAAAACCATTAATCTAGAGGGCCATAGCTAGCCATAAAAAAAAACCATAGCTAGAGAATGTCGATCGGATTTTAAAAAGTATCAATTTTTGTGGATTTGGCGTGCGTTTGAAAAAAAAAATTGATTTTTGACGAAAAAAACGGCAAGTTTTTTGTTAATAAAAAATCAATAAATAAAGTTCTTGAAAATTCCGATCGACATTCTCAAGATAATGTAAATGTTCACATCTGGTTAAAATTTCAAGTAAAAAAAATGAAAATTGTTCGAGTTATGCTGCGTGCCATTTTGAAAAACCATGTTTCGAGAAAAACGCGTTTAAAGTTTGTTTGGGTTTTGACACGCTTGGCGGCGACCTTCATTTCCTAAGGACAACAAATTTTTTTTCGCACAGGACCTTTTTTTTTTATTCTAGAGGGTTTAAACTATTTTTTAAGCCAATAAAAAAAAATCGATTTTTCAAAAAATGTACAGTGGCCTTACCCCTTAATGTCCTAACAGCAAACAAAATAATATATTCGAAGCATAGAATGTTATTTGTATACTACATTAGAAATGAATACGAACAATCCGTATGTTTTAATTAAAACCATTACTTCACATTTTTTTCTAGTTAACACTTTTTTCTACATAATATCTATCATCCGCAATAAGAATTACTTGCTTAGTCGCGATTGGTTTACGTTCATAAAATTTGCATCTCTATCTCCAGTTATAATGAAGGTGTGAAGCTGACTTTGCTGTATTTTTTTTTAAACTTACGATCCGTTTATTGTAAGGAAACAAAACAGAAAAATCGTATTTTGACAAAGATGAGTCGGTCTGTCGGTACATTTATCCGCTTGTAACTCGAGAACTATTGAATCGATTCCAGTGAATCTTCCAGTAAGTAACAGCTTAGAGTGTGGAGTACAATATAAGGCACTAAGGGTTACGTTTTATTGTTACGTACAATTACAATAAGCAGCAAACAAGTGAACAAAAAATTTGAAGAAACAAACGGCAACAAGCAGAACATTTTAAACAATAAAACGTGCTTTGTATGTAAATTATAAATAAATGGGATGAAATATTGCAAATGTTTATACTACTTGCATCCCTGTTTTTATAGTTGTTAAATGTTTTTACAATGCTTAAATGATCAAGTTATCGGATTCTCAATTATAGTAGGTATCATATATATAGGATTCCTCAATTGGCTTATATTAATCGCGGCTGTTAATCACGATAATTGAAAATAGGCAGCAAGCGACTGTCGTATCGAAAGTTAAATATCTTTATATTTGAATCGGCTTTCAACAGCGAAAACCCCAAACCGGCTGTCAGGTAGAAAGTGAACATAAAAGGCGATATCGACCTGGAATAAAGTGAAGGGCAAATGGATATATTGTTTTATATAAAATAAATAAGATAAAGGTACAATCTATTCCTTTATCTATATTATAAAAAGAAAAATTTAAGTGGAGTGTCTCACAAGAAACTCAAAAAGCGAGACACAATTAAGGCAGGATTCTACTTTGAAACCATGAAAAAAACGCTATTTTCGTGAATTTTTTCTGAGAATACTATTAAAGATATCGATATGGGGCTTAAACTGTTCAATAAATACACTCTTTAAGTACATAAAAAAAAAATTTAATGTATTTTATTCATTTTTTGTACACGTAAAATATGTTTAAAGCCAACGCCTCGAAAAGCAGGTACCGTTGCCATGGTCGTGAAATCTTCCCGACGGATGGTCTGAAACAAAAAAATCAAATAGTTTCATGTTCAGTATGTCTTCAGGAACCGACCTAACTAGAATATTTTATATACGTGCAAAATTAACAAAATGGCGGCTAAAATACGATAAAATGCGTTTTTTTTGGGTCTTTTTTTGCAATAAAAAAATAGTTCTAATCTAAGTTCTATCTAATCTATAGTTCTAAATTTTAAGTTGATTGTAGTTAGGTCGGTTGGTACACACATATAGAATATGTGTTCCAAATTTCATAAGGATCGGTTCAGTACTTTTTGAGTTACCACGACCACGGTACTTGAAAATGTCGTTTCGAGAAAAACGCGTTTAAAGTTTTGGTGAGTCCGGGCCGCGCGCCGGGCGGGTCACAATAGCGCGCTCAGGTAGGTGCGTTCGAAAGGCGAAAAAGGATAGTTAGACTGCTTGGAACTTTATAAAATGTTGACCGAACATTCTTGAACATATTTACTTTCGAAAAATGTAAAAAAAAAAATTTTTTTTTTCAAAGTTTCAAAGTAGAATCCTGCCTCAAGTCTCGCCTCAGCGTATAATGTAGGACACAGCCCGCGGTAAGTGCTGCTTAGTCTGAGGCCTGGCGCGGGGAACGATTGGCCTCTGAACTAGGGAACCTAAGTCGTCATAGATCCCATCCGCATCAATAACGAAGGACAGTCAATAGAAACTCCACAAACTGTGGTAGTACGGTTCCTCATCACTGTCTTATGTCGATTTTTCTACAATCTTAAAAAGAAAACAATGCTATTTAAATAGAGGGATATATTTGCCATTAAACGGACTTTTACGTGAACAAAGCCGAGGGCACAACTAGTGAGTAATAAAATTAATGAATTTCCTTGATTCTTGCCTACAGTTGTCTCCACAACAATCGCTGCGATCGTAACCGTGGGTTTCTTCTTTGCTAGATCTTCAACGGAAAATCTTCTACTGTCGTGTTTTTTCGAAGCTTTCTCCTCCGTATGCATGAGCATAATGCTTTGTATCGTCGTGGAGCTCTTTCCCACGGATCTTCGGTATGTTATTTTATTCTTCTTTTCTCTTACTTCGACCAACAAGCTGATTGGAATTGTTGAAAATAAAACAATGGAAATAATGCGTAGTTTTGAGCAGCAGAATCATGCTTCATATGGAAGTAAACGTATTATGATCAGGCAAGGTAGTTCTGTAGGTACACGTATGACCCAAAAGATTCGGTCAAAGCGTATAGTAACTTCCAATGCCTATATGGTGCTGTTGGTTGTAAATTTTTGATAGAGCTTGTACCCTCTATATGTCCCACACATTCGCACCTTATGCATAGATAGGTCTCATACTCGTATAGAGAATGGCGCTGTAATCGTAGCAACAGCGCGATTTTCCTGCAGTCATAGTGTTGAGCTTCCTACGATCCGTCTTTCGCGAAATATTTTGTATAAATAAGAAAAGCGTGAAAATGTCAACCCAAATGCGATACACAGGAAAGTTTACAAGAAAAAAGGCGCTTGCTAAAAGACTGAAAGCTGTGGCAGCCATGTGTCAAGCAAATGCGGCTAAACGCGATGAGAATGACCATAACCTTAGCAACAAAAAATCGCTGTCGGAGGACGTCGGATGGTGGATTTACACCATCTTGCCGACCGTTTTAATTGTTTTCGCTGTAGCAAAGACAATTACATGCACAAAGACATGCATAATTTGAACAAATTAAATTTGTTTGCAGTATAAATTTATTTCACAACCGCCTCAGAATTACTATAAATCGGGGGAAAAAATACGCTTCGAATTCCCCGACCATGCGCCGATCAGCTGACTGCAGCGTACACTGTTGCCATTCCGTTACAGATGGTTACGCTCGAGTTCGGTGTACGAGGGGGGATCCAAAAAAACGGGAATTTCGTCATAACTTCTTTATTTCTCAATATTTTTACACCAAATTTTGATCACCTTCAAAGTATTCGCCATTGACCACAGCGCACTTCTCCAAACGATTCTTCCATTGTTCAAAACAGTTTTTAAATTCACTCATCGGGATGTCCTTTAAGCCTTCCAGCGATTTTTGTTTCACCTCCTCCACAGTGGCAAAACGCTTTCCTTTCATATTCCTTTTGAGTCTGGGGAACAAAAAGAAGTCACAGATCACTAGATCCGGTGAGTATGGGGGGTGGACAATCGGTGTCATGGCGTTTTTGGTCAAAAATTGCTTCACGGAAAGGGCGGTGTGGGCCGGCGCGTTTCACAGCCGCGCGTTGTTCTCGACAATCTGCCATTACGTTTTCGCCGAAATGTAAACAGTTGTTTTACTAAAAAAAATCTTACAGCCGAACCGATGCAGTCACAGCGACACAACTTTGTACACTGACGCAGGTGGCGTGACACTAACGGACATGTGGTCAAAGAATAGTTTCCCCCACTCACCCTCCCCACCACAGCGTAATTCCCGGAACTTATGGGTCCCCCCTCGTAGAATAAAATTACCACTTTCCATAAGTCGATATCTCCGAAACTAAACGGTCAAAGTTTGTCATTTTTTAAATAATCCCACAATAGTACTGCGTACACGTGTGTTTTTATTTTGAAATCCTAAGATCCGTTTAGAACCTATATCGAGAAATGCAAGCAAACTCCTATCGGTTTACGTGTGAGGGATCGCGTACAAAAATACCCATATTCAAGTACAGTTATCTCGTGAACCAAACGGTGAATCGAATTGAATTTTTGGGCATCAGTCCACGAAGGTGATATGTACACCATACTTAGATTTCAGCCAATACCTAAAATTTGACCACAACTACAGAACTACCTTAATAGAAAAACAATGCAATGTACTAGTAATCGATTTAAGAAATTGTACCGAAAAGATTTGAAGATAGTTTAGAAGGGCTTGAATTTCGACAACATCCTATGAGCTGCATAACGCAATTTTTTTTTAATTTCAGTTTTCCACAACTTGAAACCATTTATTTGAGGCAACGGCGAGGCGATCGTACTTTTCTCTTATTGTTAGTGTAGGGTTCAATTAAAATTTACCGTTCACTGCATGTTTTATATTCCATGCATAGAAAAAAATCAGCACGAAGATCAAACGATAGTTACAGTAAATTATTTTTCTGTAATTTTTTTTATCTCTCCATCTTATTCAAAGTCAAAATAGCCAGTGTTGTATTTCTCTTCATGACATAGTGTCCTTCGTCGACCCTTTTGCAATACGAAACAAACAAAACAACCAAACTAAAAGCATTAAAAATAATAAGTGTTGTACATAATGTATAATACGTACTTACCGAGGAACTTCCATGTAATCGAAAGAGAATCTATTTAAAAAATTGAAAAAAATACATGTAGGCATAACCAGAGCTTGCCGAACACACAACATAGTGCACCCGTGTTAATATATAAAATCCTACATTACATCTTACCCACCGCACCTCCTCCATTTATTCTTCTATGTATCTTTACCCGAATGAATTCAAATTACATAATTTAAAAACAAATTGATGGTTTGCTTTTTATCTTTATCTCCGAGTATAACTGTACGTTAGTCATTCTTATTAGGCATTTTTATTTTTCTTAGTCTAAATATATTTCCTTAAATAGTGCTAGAAATGGAAAAAAGAAACAAATCTTTCGAAGACGATAATTTATTACTTATTTCTTCTTAAATTGCGTACAAAGAAACTATTGTTTTTACAGGGCTATGGCAGCTGCACTCAGTATATTTTTTGCCAGGCTGGGCGCTCTTTTTGGCAATACCCTGTTTGGCTATCTGATAGACAACTATTGTACCTCTCTCATCGCCATCATTGCTCTTCAATTAATTGGTAAGCATACGGAAACTACGAGCCAATCTACCTGTTAATTTTTGTAATTTACTAAATACTAATTGTCTATTTTTTCATTGTAGTGGCGGCCGTTCTCAGCTTTGTTATCCCACGAAAATCAAAAAATTGCAGTAGTTGATTTCATTAGTAATTATTTAGCACCAAATGATAACATTAGAAGTATTGAATTCAACTGAAAGAAATATGCCCAAATGGATGGTTAGAGATAGTATTAAAAAATCTATGAAATATTTGATAATGTCTGTACAATCATAATTAACATTAGTAGGTAAAAGCGACATAAGTCGCAATTTTTGTATCGAACGCCAGTGGGTGTCGCCCAGCGTTCTGCGTCATAGAAAAAGAGAACGATAAGAACTAAACATAATTGTATCCACACGCTATGTCAATATATCCACGTGTTTGTTTTTGTACCCTAATACATTTTTTATTAAATTTAGAAATGGCCATCATTCTTGCCTTACAAGTGCACTCTTGAAAATAATTAGAATGCGCGTGAAACGACACGAGCCAAGTTTTAACGCGCTGAGGTGACAATAACTTGCTGCGCGGGTTTTTTTAACGGCTGTATACCAGACTCTCATTTGTAAACTACACACTACACATCTTCTGTCCAATCGCCGATCAAGATACAATCGTAATTGACGAAATATCTATTAGAGCATGCGAAATCCTTAAATCACGTAAATTTATATTACTTTAAATACAGTAATAGTTTCTGTTTGAATCGCATCTAGCTTAAGGCTATTTGCCACATGCCAGAAAATTTCGACGCGGCCTCGTGCTACGTCGGTCGAGTCACACCAACGAACGGCGCAGCGCTCGCGAATTAGGCCTCGATGCTTCTATACAATCCTAGGACGAAGAGTCGAAGCCGTATAGACGGCGATAGCTGAGCGCGCGCGTATGTGCGTGTGTGTCGCTACGCCAGCCGCGGTAAACAGAAGTCATCTTCTCGTACGCGTTTAGTCGTAACGCAACAACTTCATCTCTGTGTGTGTATCGCACAAAACACAATTATGCTTAGCGACCACGGTACGCTTCCCGAGTCGAAATTTTCGACCCGCGTTCAATCCACAAAATGAAGGCGAGCAGAAATCGGCGAGAGCAGATTATTGGGTATCTAAAGGTTCAATCTAAAGTTGGGTATCTACAGTGTTTGAAAATACCATGCGTTAGAGCCTCCGAGGAACCTCCGGCAGGGCAGAAAGTAGACTTTTTGACTCAAAGGAGGTCAGTGAGGATCACAATTGAACCTACGGAACCTCAGATGGGCCTACTCCGAGCGCTCCCGCAGAACCTACTGCCCCCCCCCCCTTTCGGTCTACTGTACATTACTAAACAAAAAAATTAATTTATATAGGATCTACTTAAATAAAATAGGCTTTTTCCTTGTCTCACAGCCTACTACGATCATATTTGTTTCAAAGATATTTATATATGTTAATAAAGATGAGATTCAAATTAAACTTTATTTGCTTACAATGTACACTTTAAAGCTATGTGTACTATAAGCACAAAATATTTCATAAATCGAAAATAAAATGAATTCCTTAATTGAGAGATTTACCACAAGGATTTTCCATCATAGTTCGTCATTCCCTGGCCTTTAGAAATGATTTTTTTCGAAGAAAATATTTGCCCTATATGCGAATTGAACCTAGTCCTACCTACTCATAGCTACGCTCGCTGTCCCTATGCTACCGAGTGCTTATAACATTTTGGTCGCTGATGTGGCATAAGAGACCAAATGAATACCTATAACTATTTGTTGTATCACATAAGCTATATCAATTAGTTAATATGATTGCGGTAATTAGAGAGTTTCATCGAATAACATGCTATAGATTTTTCAAACAAACTCATATATATATATATGAGGCGTTCCATACAATTTAGAACGGTCGAAAAGTTGTCCGCTCTAAAAAAAATTGAAATTTTCCCAAATTATTTAATATTATGAAAAAAAACAATGTAAATTTTTTCATAATTTTTGGATCGCATTTTCTCGAGTTTAAAAAATGCCCATTTTCACCAAAATTATACAAAAATATTTTTTTTCGGTTGGTATATCACTTTCGATTTTTCTCAAAAAATTCCAGAAAATGCTCTGAAGTGTGTACAGTAACACCTATTTTCTTAGAATGGCTCGATTCCTTGTTCCAAAGCTATGCTTTGTTTTGTTATTATGATATATATAATGTTTTTATAAATTTTGAAATTTTTAAAAATAAAAAACAGTGTAAATTTTTTCAAAATTTATAAAAATTTATAAAATTGATTATTATGTTCCTTTCAGTGAACTTGACTAAATTGTTTTTTTGAACAGATGAAAATGTTGAACTGATGAAACCAAATCACAGATTCATTAGGATCAAATAAGAGATGTAGTTATTGAACGATATTAAATAGATTGATTTGAATAAATAAACATTTTTTAAATCAATAATTTTAATAATGGAATGCAATAGGAAAAATTTGGTTCTATGAAAAATCTAGTTAATTCAAATAAAAAAAGAATCAAATAGACGCGGTTAGTAAATATCATAATATTTAGCGGAAAAAATTAAAACATACTTCATACATACACGTGGAAATATTTTTTTAATTTTCGGCATGTTAAAAATGAAAATTAAGAAAAATCAAACATTTTATTTGAAATGGACGGTAATCGGCCATCGCCATTTATCGACTCATTATTGAATGAACGAACAAAAACAAAAGGAAAAAAATAAAGAAAAAATCAAATGAGGTTGAATTCCAAACCGACAATTTCAATCTTTTAGAACATGAAAAAGACTATAATTAACACCCTAACGTTGCATATAGATATCAACATTATATGTTATTTAGATCTGCACTGCCGGCCAAAAGTTTTCGGACACTCCACATCGCAAAACTTTTGAGCGCTGGATAATTGCCAAAAAATTTTAGAGTAATACAATTCATTTATTATTTCACGAAGATACCATAAAGGTCGATATAATTAATTAATCATACAGAGCTATATAGTATCTTCGTAAAATAATAATTATGGTACCATAAGTTTGCAATGATCCACAATGATATTAAGTTTTGCAGTTATCTGAAGTGTCCGAATACTTTTGACTGGTAGTGTATATTCGAATATATTAACGCAATCACACAATTCGAGGATAATATATATATATATATACATATATATACATATATATTTATAAAGGGGTACATGTGGGGGTCAATTCAGAAATTCCGCGGTACATATGGGTACATTTGTTACAAATGGGGTCGGACCCGATAATTCTGGAGACGCAGTGGTAGAATTCGGCATCGGTCCCGATTGTTACAACTTTGTACCGGGGTTAGTATCAGGACTTTCCTGGTCAAGGCTCAACGGTACTTATGAAGACCATTAAAAATATAAGAGGCCAGTGTAAAAACTTTCATGTCAATGAAACAAAAACGGTGTAGATAGGTATTGCATGCATGATATGCATTGAGCGAACAATGTTTGTTGATAGAGCGAACGAGTTGATAAATTTTGACAGAAAATTAGTAAAGTGTCTATACAAAATGAAAAAATATATATAAAGAAGCGGGAAAAAAATCCAGCTCAAGATTGTTATACTTTTTAAAGTTCATTTTATTCTGCCACCAGTTTCTACCAACAAAAATAACATTTTCTAAAAATTTTCGTAATGTTTCATCTTGCATAATTTTCGGGTTCCCTAAATATTTCTGAAATCGTAGGATCGTATCAAGGTTTCATCATAGATAAACAATTCTGCCCCAAACAAACTATATTATTCTCGTTTTATAATCTACTGGTCGATAACTTGCTAAAACATGTTGCTTTCTTTGTTTTTACTGCACACTAGTTTCTCTTGTAATGGTGTAGTCTAGAACAGCGAACCATCCAATCGTCTTTTCGGTGCCTATTTTTATCGATACGATGCGGTAACCGGTACTGGTTTATACCGTTACGTGCCAACGAGTACATTCAAAGTACTCATCGAAAAGGTGTATACTGGGACCGCAAATCGTTGAGTCCCCAAATTAAATATTGCAAACCAGTGCCGGTATCAATGTGTACCATTACGTATATTTGTACGGATTCCAGGTACTTTTTTTATAGGGGTACATATTGGGGTCAAAACGAGTTGATCGCGGTGTAATTATCGTCTTTAACGTAGTAACTAGTAGAGTTTGATCCTACATATGGATTTTTTGTTAATCTTTTTATAAAATATTTGTTATTCTCCGCTTCACAGAAAGTAAAAGAGCGTTGAGACAATGTATAACATGTTGTAACAATCCTACAACATTGTTTGTTTTCGCGACGAATGTCATTTCGAGGGAACAACCAGATAACATCTGTTCGTCTGGTTGTGGAGATTCACTTTTCTCGTTGTGAAATCCCACACTACCAAATTATTATCCTAGAAAAACTGTCCCTGTTCAAACAAACTGTACTATGCAAAATTACTGAGAAATTCGCTAGGACGTACTGCGATTTTTTTGAAATACATCTGTTCCTCTTCCGCGTTAGTTTCTCTTGTTAGGTCCAGACTGGCACAGCGAACCGTCCGTGCGTCTTTCCGGTCACTATTTTAACCAATATGACACGGTAACCGGTACTAGTATGTACCATTACGTACTAATGTATATATCAAAAACACTCATCGTAAAGGTATATACTGGGGCTGTAAATCGTTTGGTCCTCATATTAATCGTTATACAATAGTATCGGGACCAATATGTATCATTACATGTCGAAGTACGGATCCTTAGTAGAATTTTTCATGAAGGTACAATATGGAAATTCGATACGTCCATTATGGTCCAGATATCGTCTTTACCGTATCGATACAGAGGTTGAAACTACATATAGATCGATCGTGTTCTTTAGCATGGATGATGAAATTCCGTTTCGATGATCTTTACATAAAATATTTTTTATTTTCCGCTTCAGAGAAGATAAAAGTTCGTTAAGACAATGTATGACACGTTGCATGGTCACAGTCCTACAAGAATGTTTTCGCCCCGGATTATATTTCGAAGAAACAAAAGAACATCTGTTCATTTTGTCGTGGAGTAGGTGGTCCGTTTATTAGCAATTTTAGTTCTCGAAAAACTTTGGATCAATAAAATAGCTATGGATAGAGGTGTTTGTTAGTTTTAACTTTTTTGATCGTAAGATCCTACTCTATCAAATTATCATCCTAGCAAAACAGTCCCTCTCCAACCAAGCTGAACTATGCAACATTTCTGAAAAAATTGCCAGGAACGTTCTGCGAATATTTTTGATATACATTTGTTCCTCTTCCGCGTTAGTTTCTCTTGTTAGGTCCAGACTGGCACAGCGAACCGTCCGTGCGTCTTTCCGGTCCCTATTTTAACCAATATGACACGGTAACCGGCACTAGTATGTACCATTACGTACTAATGTATATATCAAAAACACTCATCGTAAAGGTGTATACTGGGACTGTAAATCGTTTGGTCCTCATATTAATCGTTATACAATAGTAACGGGACCAATATGTAGCATTACATGTCGAAGTACGGATCCATAGTAGAATTTTTCATGAAGGTACAATATGGAACTTCGGTACGTCCATTATGGTCTAGATATCGTCTTTACCGTATCGATACAGAGGTTGAAACTACATATAGATCGATCGTGTTCTTTAGCATGGATGATGAAATTCCTTTTCGATGATCTTTACATAAAATATTTTTTATTTTCCGCTTCAGAGAAGATAAAAGTCCGTTAAGACAATGTATGACAAGTTGCGTGGTCACAGTCCTACAAGAATGTCTTCGCCCCGGATTATATTTCGAAGAAACAAAAGAACATCTATTCATTTTGTGGTGGAGTAGGTGGTCCGTTTATTAGCAATTTTAGTTCTCGAAAAACTTTGGATCAGTAAAATAGCTATGGATAGAGGTGGTTGTTAGTTTTAACTTTTTTCATCGTAAGATCCTACTCTATCAAATTATCATTCTAGCAAAACAGTCCCTCTCCAACCAAGCTGAACTATGCAACATTTCTGAAAAAATCGCCAGGAACGTTCTGCGAATATTTTTGATATACATTTGTTCCTCTTCCGCGTTAGTTTCTCTTGTTAGGTCCAGACTGGCACAGCGAACCGTTCGTGCGTCTTTCCGGTCCCTATTTAAACCAATATGACACGGTAACCGGTACTCGTATTTACCATTACGTACTAATGTATATATCAAAAACACTCATCGTAAAGGTGTATACTGGGACTGTAAATCGTTTGGTCCTCATATTAATCGTTATACAATAGTAACGGGACCAATATGTATCATTACATGTCGATGTACGGATCCATAGTAGAATTTTTCATGAAGGTACAATATGGAACTTCAATATGTCCATTACGGTCCAGATATCGTCTTTACCGTATCGATACAGAGGTTGAAACTACATATAGATCGATCGTGTTCTTCAGCATGGATAATGAAATTCCTTTTCGATGATCTTTACATAAAATATTTTTTATTTTCCACTTCAGAGAAGATAAAAGTCCGTTAAGACAATGTATGACACGTTGCATGGTCACAGTCCTACAAGAATGTTTTCGCCCCGGATTATATTTCGAAGAAACAAAAGAACATCTGTTCATTTTGTCGTGGAGTAGGTGGTCCGTTTATTAGCAATTTTAGTTCTCGAAAAACTTTGGATCAGTAAAATAGCTATGGATAGAGGTGTTTTTTCGTTTTAACTTTTTTCATCGTAAGATCCTACTCTATCAAATTATCATCCCAGAAAAACAGTCCCTCTCCAAACAAGCTGAACTATGCAACATTTCTGAAAAAATCGCCAGGAACGTTCTGCGAATTTTTTTGATATACATTTGTTCCTCTTCCGCGTTAGTTTCTCTTGTTAGGTCCAGACTGGCACAGCGAACCGTCCGTGCGTCTTTTCGGTCCCTATTTTAACCAATATGACACGGTAACCGGTACTAGTATGTACCATTACGTACTAATGTATATATCAAAAACACTCAACGTAAAGGTGTATACTGGGACTGTCAATCGTTTGGTCCTCATATCAACCGTTATACAACAGTAACGGTACCAATATGTAACATTACGTGTCGATATACGGATCCATAGTAGAATTTTTCATGAAGGTACAACGTGTAACTTCAATAAGTCGATTACGGTCCAGATATCGTCTTCACTGTATCGAAACAGAGGTTGAAACTACATACAGGCCAATCGTATTCGTTAGCATGGATAATGAAATTCCTTTTCGTTGATCTTTCTATCAAATATTTTTCATTTTCCGCTTCAGACAAAAACAAAGTCCGTTAAGACAATATAAGTACTTATGACAAGTTGCGTGATCAGTCCTACAAGAATGTTTTCGCGACGGATAATATTTCGAAGAAACAAAAGAACATCTGTTCATTTTGTCATGGAGTACGTGGTCCGTTTATTAGCAATTTTAGTTCTCGAAAAACTTTGGATCAGTAAAATAGCTATGGATACAGGTGTTTTTTCGTTTTAACTTTTTTCATCGTAAGATCCTACTCTATCAAATTATCATCCTAGAAAAACAGTCCCTCTCCAGACAAGCTGAACTATACAACATTTCTGAAAAAATCGCCAGGAACGTTCTGCGAATTTTTTTGATATACATTTGTTCCTTTTCCGCGTTAGTTTCTCTTGTTAGGTCCAGACTGGCACAGCGAACCGTCCGTGCGTCTTTTCGGTCCCTATTTTAACCAATATGACACGGTAACCGGTACTAGTATGTACCATTACGTACTAAAATGTATATATCAAAAACACTCATCGTAAAGGTGTATACTGGGACTGTAAATCGTTTGGTCCTCATATTAACCGTTGTACAACAGTAACGGTACCAATATGTATCATTACGTGTCGATATACGGATCCATAGTAGAATTTTTCATGAAGGTACAACATGGAACTTCAATACGTCCATTACGGTCCAGATATCGTCTTTACCGTATCGATACAGAGGTTGAAACTACATATAGATCGATCGTGTTCTTTAGGATGGATAATGAAATTCCTTTTTGATGATCTTTATATAAAATATTTTTTATTTTCCGCTTCAGAGAAGATAAAAGTCCGTTAACAAGGGGACAGTACGGCAGTCGGATTTTTGTAATTTTTCGTACTCATGGTACGTGAAGTTCAGAGCTCGAATATTAATATCCCAAAGCAGTTCGACGACATATTCAGAAATTTTCGAGAAAATTGACTTTGAAGTTTTCGAGCGCACTCTTATCCCACAAAGATGCAACGATATTCGAACCGGGCTCGTGGCGTACCCGGTAGTGCTCGAGTCTAGTAATCGCGGGGTCACTGGTTCGAATCTCACTTCGAAATTTTTATTTTTTTATTTTTTTTTAATTCGCATACCTCCGTCATTTAAATATCCCGATAAATTTTTATTGTATATAATCACATATTATTATATATAATTAATATAATATATCTATATATGTTTATATATGGACAAACTCCATATATAGTTATTTATGTACAAAATTCATTATAGTTATACATAATTATATATTTTCTCATATATGATCATATATTATTTATATATAACAATAGGTGATTATTTACAAAAACATTCATTCTACTGTTCATCATCAGTTGTCTTCTCCGGTCTTCAATAACATGATCAGATATGCGTGGTTTGCCTCGAAACTTTGCGATCAAAGAGAAATCTTCATGAACGTGAATGAAGTTTGTTTTCCGATCGATGTATTGAAAAAAAACTGCGAATGTAACAATGCAGCGTTTGTACGGTGTGCGAGATGCCGTGAAAATTACTGTTTTCCTTGTTTTTACGATGGTTATCACTCTGGCTCGTGTAACATTACACCCGATGTATAAAACAAACGAATACAGACCGAATAATAAAGTATCAAATTCCTTACCCGACGTTTTTCATTGTCATCCTAAAAATGTTGTTGGTTATAAATATTGATACTTGAAAATGTATGTTTATAATCAAGAGATAATTAAAAATATGACTTGCGTTTTTTCATTTAAAAAAAAAGAAAAAAAATTTCGAAGTGAGACTCGAACCAGCGACCCCGCGATTACTAGACTCGAGCGCTACCGGGTACGCCACAAGCCCGGTTCGAATATCGTTGCATCTTTGTGGGATAAGTTTGTACTTTGGGATATTAATATTCGAGCTCTGAACTTCGCGTACCATGAGTACGAAAAATTACAAAAGTCCGACTGCCGTACTGTCCCCTTGTAAGAAAACTGTTCCCTTGTCGTTAGCATGGATAATGAAATTCCTTTTCGTTGATCCGACTGCCGTACTTGTCCCCTTGTAAAAATACTGCCCCTTGTCGTTAGCATGGATAATGAAATTCCTTTTCGTTGATCTTTATATCAAATATTTTTCATTTTTCGCTTCAGACAAAAAAAGTCCGTTAAGACAATATAAGTACTTATGAGAAGTTGCGTGGTCACAGTCCTACAAGAATGTTTTCGCGACGAATAATATTTCGAAGAAACAAAAGAACATCTGCTCGTTTTGTCGTGGAATAGGTGGTCCGTTTATTAGCAATTTTTCGTTATCGGAAAACTTTGGATCAGTAAAATAGCTATGGATAGAGGTGTTTTTTCGTTTTAACTTTTCTCATCGTAAGATCCTGCTCCACCAAATTATTATCCTAGAAAAACAGTCCCTGTCCAAGCAAGCTGAACTATGCAAATTTTCTGCGAAATTTCCCAGTAACGTACTGCAAAATTTTTCTTTATACATTTATTCTTCTTCCGCGTTAGCTTCTCTTGTTAGGTCAAGACTGGAATAGCGGACCATCCGTGCGTCTGTTCGGTCCCCATTTTAACCAATATAACATGGTAACCGGTACTAGTATGTACCATTACGTACTAATGTGTATATCAAAATTATTCATCGTAAAGGTGTATACTGGGACTGCAAATCGCTTGGTCCTCATATTAAACGTTACACAACAGTAACGGTACCAATATGTATCACTACGTGTCGGTGTACGAATCCATAGTAGAATTTTTTATGAAAGTTCATGTGGGAATTACAATAAGTCGACTACGGTTCAGATATCGTCTTTACCGTAGCGAGGCGGAGATTGGAACTACATGTATAGATCGATGAATCATGAAATTCGTTTTCGTTGATCTTCATATAAAATATTTTTTATTTTCCCCTTCAGAGAAAATAAAAGTCCGTTAAGACAATGTATGACAAGTTGCGTGGTCACAGTCCTACAAAAATGTTTTCGCGACTGATAATATTTTGAAGAAACAAAAGAACATCTGTTCGTTTTGTCGTGGAGTAGGTGGCCCGTTTATTAGCAATTTTAGTTATCGGAAACCTTTGGATCAGTAAAATAGCTATGGATAGAGGTATTTTTTCGTTTTAACTTTTCTCATCGTAAGGTCCTACTGTGCCAAATTATTATCCTAGAAAAACAGTCCCTGTCCGAACAAGCTGAATTATGCAAAATTTCTGCGAAATTTCCCAGTAACGTACTGCAAAATTTTTCTTTGTACATTTATTCTTCTTCCGCGTTAGCTTCTCTTGTTAGGTCCAGACTGGAATAGCGGACCATCCGCGCGTCTTTTCGGTCCCCATTTTAGTCAATATGACATGGTAACCGGTACTAGTATGTACCATTACGTACTATTGTATATATCAAAAATATTCATCGTAAAGGTGTATACTGGACGTTTGGTCCTCATATTAAACGTGACACAACAGTAACGGTACCAAAATGTATCATTACGTGTCGATGTACGAATCTATAGTACAATTTTTCATGACGGTACATGTGGGAATGACAATAAGTCGACTACGTTCCAGATATCGTCTTTACCTTAGCGAGACAGAGTTTGAAACTATATGTATAGATCGATGAATAATAAAATTCGTTTGCGTTGTTCTTTTTATAAATTTTATTTTTATTTTTCCGCTTTAGAGAAACTAAAAGTCCGTTAAGAAAATGCGTGGTCACAGTCCTACAACAATGTTTGTTCTCGCGACGGATCATATTGTTTTCGTGACGGATCATTGTGTGCGAAAACAATTCCGCAAAAAAGTTTCGGCCGTGATAGATCCATTCCAAGGTAACGACCAGATAAATTTAGTTTCTCGTTTTGTGAAATAGTTAGTCCTCTTTTTGGCAGTATTGGTTAGGGGAAAACTTTGAATCCGCAAAAAAGTCTCATTTCGCCCTATATTCCATTGTGACTGGCCCGACTTGAATTATATCCGATCGTCGCTTTGATCCCTATCTCTGCTGATACGACATGGTAACTCGTCCTGGCATGTACCGTTCCGTACCAATGTACACATCGAAAGCGTTTTCCTCGCAAAAGTGTGTACTCGAACCGCAAACCGTCCGGTCCCCATATTAAACATTATGAAACATGAACAGTACCAATATGTACCATTACGCGGGATTGTACGTTTCCATTGTAGTCTTATTCATAAAGATACGTTTGAAGACCCCAACAAGCCGATCTCATTTCAAATCTCGTGTTTACCGTGATGTGATAGGGTTTGGTGCTACAGTAAAACTTGGCCTTGGAGGTGTGACAAAGCAAGGTCGCTCAGGTCAAGCGCGAAACCAACGATAAACGAAAGCGCCTACCTTTTTCGAGAAACAAAAGTAAGTATTGATGCAATATACCGTTGATGATTATCATTAAATTTAAGAACTCATGTATATCCTACAATAAAATTGAGATCGCATTAATAACTATAAAAATTTGTATAAAATGTATTTTGGATTAAGCGTGGTCTCAATTATCCGTTCTTCGTTCGATCCCGAGCACCCCAGTTAATCGGGGTCGTACTATATATGCAAATTGTTTTTCGAATCGTATTATTAAATTTTTCTTCGAATATCTTTCTATGCAGTATTTAAATATGGCTCGGCTGTGACTAAGTAAAACGTTCGTTCAGGCGATATATTCTGCGTCTAATCGTTGAAAACCCTGCAACAAGGTGTTCGCAACGGTTTATAACTCAAAACCGTTGAGCTCAATATAAAAACAAGATATATCCTGTTGGGCTCTTCGCAGAATATCGCGGTATTAGGAAGTTAGGACATAACTTAGAATTTGCAACATTGATAGCTGGAAAGGTAAATTATCGTTTTCATTTTCCTCTTGGGTAGACTTAACTCCGCCAAGTTTCGATTCTACAGGTACACACTGTACTCTTTATAATTGAAAACAAATCGATGAGTTCTTCGTAATGAAATATTTATATACATTTCCTCATATTCTGCGCTATTTCGCATTTATTACTACATACGGCAGTGACAAACCATCCGATCATGGTTTCGATCCATATTTTCACTGATACGACATGGAAACCGCTACTCGTATGTACCTATACATGCCTCCGTATACATCAGTACCATTTATTGTAAAGGTGATAACCAGGACCGCAAAACTCCTAATTCGCGTATCAAAAGACGATTGCGTTTTCGATTTCGCGCGTTACCCTGATGGGTTGACATGTGCGGGTATGTAAAAATAAATTGTAGTGATATTAATGATGCTTTCGAATTCAATAGGTCGGTAAGAATCATGCTACAAAGTGTTTTCTTCACGGTTTATATGTCGAGTACACGTGCAGAGGTTGCTGCTATTTGTTTTTTCTTTGTTACGGCGTTTCTCATATATAGGTCCACTTGGATCGGTCACAAAGACATATAACGGGGTAAATATGGGAAGTGTTGAATACGCATCCTAGTGTGGGTAATTCGGAAGGATGGTGATTTCAGTGCTAGAGGTCTCTAGTTGTAAACAAAGAAGCGTGAAAATTTTGTACGCTTTTGCCTTCTGCCTCTAGCAGAAATTTCAAGAGTCAGTCTGGCCTCGAACACCGTGCGACACGGTGATGTGCGACGAAAAAATGTATGCTCTCGTGTCGTTTACAGACCAAACCTATCATGTGTGCAACCAAAAGGACATCAGTGAAAAGAATGAAGAATTCACCATTCGGCATAAAGGGTCACGATACGCAGGCAGTATCGTGGCGTATAACGGTAAGTGTGATTTGATATGTATTCAAAATGTCGTAATACATATAATTCGTTCGTCCAGTTATCGAACGTTTTCTGGTCTGTTCGAAAAAGATTTCAAAAACTGTGTTACGTCAGAAAATATACAGCAGCTTTTTAACGAATAAAGAAGTGTATAGACACTACCGGCCGAAAGTTTCTGGATACTTCAGAAAAATGTAATACTTTCGATCACTGCATAATTTCCAAATAATGATAGAATAATATAGTTCATTTAATTTATTATTGTACGAAGATATTATGTAGTTTGTATAATGAATTCTTTTATGCTAATATAATTTTCCCATTGTCCAAAGTAATTGAAGTTTTGCAATTATCTGAAATGTCTGGAAATTTTTGGCCGATAGCGTATATATTTTTTCTCCCATAATCACCTGTCTCATTTTCTCACATTGTCAGATAACAAGGGAAAACTAATGTTCTTGAAAAAAAAACTGGTACAACGGCGTCTCGAAGAGGAACGCAGATCCACCGGTGACAAAAATCAATCCGATGCATCGGTCAATTTAGAGTCCACGGAAGACAAAAGTGTGAAAAATGGGAATACAGGTGTGTTTTTTGTTTTAGATATAAATAGTATAAAATTCAATAATTACTGGAAAAATGTATGAACGCTGAATTTTGAATTTTTGCTTTAAATCAAACGACTTATTGAATTTTGCTACAATTTCGCAGAAAGGAACGATTCTACAACAGGTGTGTGAACTGGGAACCCCACTTCTCTCAAAAATAAAAATAAAATATGTTTCCTCTATTATTTAAGATGTAGTTAAATGTAGTAGAATTCATTTTATTTGTAGTTCGGGAATAAGATAAGTTTCCGCACTACTCTCATTGTCACAATGAAGAAATTTTAACTCTGTGACCTTGAATCACCCGAAATATCATTTCATTTTAAACTGCATTCACTGTAGTTAATTGTAGTGAAGTTTATATTTCAATCGGCTCGTTGTACGTAGGAGAAACTGATACCCGATTTGGTAAGCCTCCGTAGAAATTGTTATTCATTCATTTTTGAAATTTAATTTTTCCAAAGAAAAAACGACTACATCCAATGTAGTCAAGCTGGGCGAACAAAAAAAAATCCAAGATCAAATTTTATAGAATGTGTACAAGATCAAGTAACGGGAGCCTCCTATAATGTTTTGTGGGCACAGTAACACCGAATAAAAAGGTCACTACGATTAACTACATTGAATGTAGTTACACATGGAACAATGTTTCAAGCGGTTTAAGATTATTCAATGCGAATTCAACCTCATGTAAATGGAATTACGGCTGAAACTCACCTTAACCGAAAACTACAAATATAAAGAGTTTCACTACACTAAACTACATTCCCTATAGTAGAAGAAACACGTGTTTGTCGTTCTTTTCAAAGAAGGGATGGAGAAAGGGGTTCTCTTCTAAGCAAATTGATTTTAAATCCGAATAATGAATATGATGAAATCATAATTACTTGAATACTTATAATTAATAGATACTCTATTGTATTTCAAGTATTCCAACGAATGTAGTTATATATAGATCGACTCAGTAAAGGTTATTGTGCATAGAAACCATTGGTTAAAAGTTCTTACCTACCTGATCTTGTATCACACTTCCTAAAAAATTTGATGCATGTTTAATTTTTCATCCGTATTTTCTACATTGAATGTAGTCGTCATTTTTACAAAAATATTAAATGTTGAAAAAAAATCAATATTATTTCTTTATGGAGATCGACCAAACTAGGTACTAGTTTCTCCTAGATATAATGAACCGATGAAAATATGAATTTTACTACAATTAACTATATCAATGGTCATTACACATGAAACAATACTTCATTTGGTTCGAGGTCGCTCAATGTGTATTCCATCATTATGAGAACGAAATTAGTGCTGAAACTCGTTGTAATTACAGACTACATATATGATGAGTTTCACTTTACACACCTACATTTCCAATAATCGAAGAAGCATATTTAAGGTAGTACCTCCACAGGAGAGTTGAATTAAGAAATGGTTGAAATTTGACATATATGTTATTTAATACATTATCCAAACATCTGTGCAATTTGAATAAGTTTGACCACCCCAAACCTGAGATATTTACACTTAAAGTTGGCTTGGTTTACACGTAACAAATGCGTTATGATGGGCAAACAGAGCATCATTAATTCTACCGCCAAAACTAACATTAAGAAATTGATGAAAAACGAGGATAAGCTTAAAGTAAGATATCACGAATAATGTGAAAAAAAAATGAGAATCATTCACCATCTATTTTCCAAGATAGAGAAGTTCCATGAGAAGCCCTCACAATTTTGGTGCAAAGCCTGGCAAAGCTTGGCAAAGCCTGGAAAAAAAAACAATTCGTGCAAAGCCTGGACAGTCCCGGCAAAAAGTTCACTGCAATAGTAGATCAAAAACACAATATAAAATATATTTTACGGCACGAAATGATATCCATCGTATTATCTACTAGTATCGAGTCAATATTGCGTAGTTTTTAATTTTATTTATTACTTATTAAACCAATTATCAATCTTTTAAACATGAACATGGTATGTAAACTTTTGGTTGCGATTTTCGCAGAGGAACTACCTTAATTCATTCATTTTAAAGAAGTGAGCTTCTACTATGTATAACATAATTTCAGGGTTGAACAATAAAATAGAATATAGCCATAATTACTTGAATACTCTACCATATTGGAAATTACAAACTATGTCAATGCAACCTATTGGTATTGACTGTCAATAGTCCTTAAGGATGTTGTATGGTGACGGTCAAATTAAAATTGTTGTTTTCAGTTTTTCTTACATACAAATTGGTTTGCGAGCTTAAATTCATTAAGAAAAGTTGTTATAAATTGACTTAAGAACAACATACTCTAAATTTAAGATCGTCCAAGGTAAAATGCATTAGTTATATAAAAAGCAAAATTTCGAAAAAAAATTTCGACAGATTTTTTTGAAAAACTTAATAAAACTTCTTCGATGTTACGTAACAGCGTATGCAAAGTTTTAATAGGCTTCATCATTTAGAAATCGAAACATTTTATGTTGAAAATTGGACCTTTTAACGCGCACTCTTACGAGAAACTACTGAAAATGGTGATTTTTATAAATAAATATCTCGACTTCTACGTGGTGAACCCTCTTCAAATGGCGCGAGCTTAGATATCACTATTCTTCTAATTGAAGGAATTCTACCGATAGAAATCTTTGCATACAACGTCCTTAAACTGAATGAATGGACAAATCTGTTTTTTGTTGCGATTGATTTCGCTTTGGTTTTTCTGATTGTTTTGTTTTCTTTGTTGATTTCTTCGTCGAAGAAATAAAAACACTGGATTTTGAGTTAATTCCAAAAAGAGATGATGGTGGCCTCATTCACACTCGCTAAGGAAGCGCCACCGCAGTATCTCTTTTTGAACCATTGATTTCAGCAATAGATGGCGCTAGGAGTCAAATCTACGCCCGTACTCAATCCATTGAGTTTCGAATTGCTATGAAATTGTATTTAGTACTTTAAAATAAAAATAAAATAACTATTATGGTTTTTGAATGATGTAATTACAAACTATTTAAGGAGTTTCTATAAAAAAAATCAAATTATTGAGAAATTGAGAAAATTTGGTGATAACGTTCTTCAACATCAGGAGCGAAATGTCAATCTTTTTCAAATTTTTCATTTGTCTAGTTATCGAGTAATTCAGCATTAAAGCAGAATTCTTATCCCCGGAATGTATATCTATATATATGAAAATGCTATGCTTATACACGTGAACTTCAATGTTCAATTACTCGAGAACTGGTTAGAAGAAAAATCTGAAAAAATGTGTACTGTCATATATAATATTAGGTGTACAAATAAGTTTTAGGACAGTTTTCAAAAAATTCAAGATTTATTAAAAAAGAAGTAAAACACAGTTATTCATCGAAGTAATCTCCATCGCACTGAATGACCTTCAGCCATCTCTCAGGTAACTCGCGGATGCCTTTCGCAAAGAAACTTTCGTCTTGCGAGGTGAGAAATTTAGCGACCCATTTTTCCACTTCTTCAAATGTTTTGAATCGCACGTCAGACTAATCGTTCTGCATTTTCCGGAATAAATGATAATCGGATGGGGCTAGGTCTGGTGAATACGTCGGGTGTGGTACAGCTTCCCATCCAAGCGCTAGTAACGTATCCTTGACCGGTTTACCCACATGAGGCCGCGCGTTGTCATGGAGCCGTTTTACTGGACGTTTTCCTTTACCAGAAAATGGACGTTTCTTCTCAATTTCTTGATTCACTTGCATCAATTGATGACAATAGCGATCGGTAATAACTGTTTGACCAGGTTTGAGAAGTTCATAATACAGTACGCTTTTCATATCCCACCATATGCACAGCATGACTTTGTTACAATGAGCATTGCGCTTTGGCGTGGATGTTGTCGACTCGCCGGGGTCAACCCAATGATATTTGCGTTTCGGATTATCAAAATAAATCCACTTTTCATCGCCGGTCACAATTTTCCTTTTCTTGAGTCAGAAAGTGTGGTACCCACTTTGTTCCTTTTCGAATCTTACCCATTGCTTTTAAACGATAAGAAACAGTTTGTTGAGTTACTCCAAGCTGTTCCGAAAGTTGTTTCTCCGTCTGACAAGAGTTTTCATCCAGCAACGCTTGCAGTTCCTGATCGTCCACCTTTACAGGAGGCCCCGTGCGTTCACGGTCACTACCGTCGAAAGCACCTTTTTTGAATCGCTTATACCAATACTCACATGTACTTTTAGATACAATGTTGTCTCCAAGAACAGAACATATCGATTCACACGCTTTCCTAACACTTTTTCCTTGATGGAATTCATAGCGAATGCAGTGCAGATAAATAGCTTATCGGTCTGCATGTTTAATTTACAGAATTTATAGGTTATGTTTATGACTCCTTTACGTTTCGATACTACATATCAAGCGTCATCTATGATAAGTGAGCGGGACCTTTGAATTAATTTAGAATAGCTGTTATGATACAAAATCGAAGTGTCCTAAAACTTATTTGTACACCTAATACTAAAGAATATATTCACCTAATTTTATTAAATTGTAATAATTTTGAAATGTTATGTTAACATGGCACCATAGTATCGCCGGTAACGAAACCCCTTAACTCTGTAGATGTAATTGTGCCCATAAAACATTTCAGGAAGCTGCACTACCTGACCCCGCATTATACATCTCATTAAATTTGATCTCTGTATATATACTACATTTATGTAGTCATTGTTTTCACAAAAAAGTCAAATTTTTAGAAAAGACTGTGCAAATTTTTACGTTGATCGACAAAACTAGGTACCAGTCTCTTTGATATCTAACGAACTGATTAAAATATTAATTTCATTACAATTAGCCACATCGAACGTAGTTTTGCATAAAACGGGCATTTGGGCAGGGCAAAGTCACTAATTTTATTGTTGTAATAACGGAATTTGCATTAAGTGACCTAGAACTAGTCGAAAAATGATTTTATGTGATACTACATTCGATTCAGTCAAGACCGAATGACACCCGACGCGAAACTCCGACGGGGCCCCGGCTCCCGACCAGAAGGGCAGAACTCGATCGAGCTTCTCCGACCCACCGGCGGATGTCACCGCGCGCGGAGACATTGCGTCTCGCCTTCCACGGGCCTCGACGGCCTCCATACGCTCCGCAACGCAGGTGTGCGTGCGTGTCGGTGCGCGCTACGTGGACACGGTGTTCAATGCCTCGGGCCAATGGCACCCCTTTTTCGATGGCACTTACACACACAGCCAAATATCAGCTGTCACTTTGCCGGCATATCGAGCTCGTGCACATTGATGCGCGTCGTCTGCAGAACACGTGACGAGCGCCGCACGTGGAATTCTCGTGAACTGAGCATGTCGAAGTTCGGGCGACATTTGCTCGCAATTATCAATAATTACACAATAAATCTAGATTACCACTTTTCTCTTAAGATATGCAACGAAATGCAGTGATTGAGAGCTCATATTGTTCATCTTTTATGTGGCTACCCGGCTCAGCCTATCTCCAAGTCGTGACATTAGCCAAACGTCTGATTTTTCATCCTTTCGGTCACGAGTTCCACATGATAAACCAATCTACTTTTTTTTTCTCAAATTCAGAAAATTTGAGGAGTAGACAGCCGTTCGTTTATCTATTTGACGTCGTTTGGCAAAGTTTTGACAGGATCTGAAGAGCCGTTTCAGAGTTTTTCGGGTATCTATAATTCTGTGCTACCATACCAACCGCGATGAGCTCTCAATCACTGCATTTCGTTGGATATCTTAGGAGAAAAGTGGTAATCTAGATTTATCGTGTAATTGTTGATAATTGCGAGCAAATATCGCCCGAACTTTGATGTGCTCAGTTCACGAGAATTCCGCGCGCGGCGCTCGTCATGTGTTCCGCAGACGACGCGCATCGATGTGCACGAGCTCGATATTCCGGCAAAGTGACAGCTGATATTTGGCTGTGTGTGTAAGTGCCATCGAAAAAGGGGTGCCATTGGCCCGAGGCATTGAACACCGTGTCCACGTAGCGCGCACCGACGCGCACGCGCACCTGCGTTGCGGAGCGTGTCGGGGCCGTCGCGGCCCGTGGGAGGCGAGAAGCAATGTTTCTGCGCGCGTCGGCGACGAACGCGCGCGGTGACATCCGCCGGTGGGGCGGAGAAGCTCGATCGAGTTCTGCCCTACCGGTCGAGAGCCGGGGCCCCGTCGGGGGTTCGCGTCGCGTGTCATTCCGTCTTAATCGTAGAGAAACTAATTTTTCAATTCGTTCGTTGTATATCGAAGAAGCTGCTATTCGATTTCGTGAGTTTTCGTAAAAATTTTCATTCATTTGTTTTAAAATTGCATTTATTTTGTGTAAACAATGACTACATCCAATGTAGAAAAGATAGACAAAAATAAAATCCATGTTCAAAATTCTGAATTTTGTTGGTACAAAATTTGTAGGCATCTTAACATATACAGACTTAATCAATCTGTAATAACATTATTCGAAATGCATAGCAGTGCTTCTTTAATTTCAAAGTATCGAGTTTAACATATTGGCAATTCGAAATTAAATGGGTTAAGTATGAGCATGGATATAGTTCCTAGCGCTATCTCTGACTAAAATCCAAGGTTCCGAGAGATGATGAGGTGGCGCTTTTGGCATAATGTGACTGAAGCACCACCATCAGCTGTTTTGGACTCGACATACACCAATGCAGCATTTTTTTTCTCCGACGAAGAAATCAACTAACAATCTGAACAATTGAAAAAAAATTCAACTCAATCAATTGAAATAAAAAAAACTCGTCCTTATTTTCAATTCAAGTAGTATTGACTCAATATCAATAGTCAATATCAATCAGCATTGGCAAATTTTAGGGGTTATGTTCGCGAACATTTTCCCAATGGTAACTTTGCTCGCCATATACATTTATCTTGTTTTTTTCTTCATTTCGCTTTCCAGTGAGACTTCGATGAACTCAATTTCATTTGTTTTTCGTTCTTTTCAGCTGCACTGTTTTGTATAACTTGATTCGTACTCGAGGGCTATTTCAATGACCAAACGTTCGAAACATTTTAAAAATGGGTGGTCGTAAACCGATCAAGACTCCTGACGAAATTTACGAAGCTTTGAAAGGATTGAAGTTTTGCGACGAAGAACAAAAGCTTCTCTCCCGGCAAGATCCCGTTTGGGATTTAGGCGTATATAACCTCGACTCTCGTCTTTCGAAAGAGTACCTGTACACTTATTTAAAACAAAACAGAAATAATCTGTTTAACCGTCTTCATGATATTAGTGACGATGGCGATAAGAAGACTGTCAAGAAGCGAACGCCCATGGATCCAAATTGGTCCATGTCAAAGCCGGAAAAAAAATTGAAATCAATACGGCATTCGTTCCACCTCTCTAAAAAAGACTGGAGCGCTCTAGGAGCTCACCTCAAAAAGTATAATGCTCGTTCTTATGAGGTACTGGAGCCAGGTTGGGCCGACAAGATTTATTACAAAATTTGGAAAGAACTCGAACTACCATGTCCTTTCGCCTTTAAATGCCGAATCAATACGAATGAGGTTGAACCGTACCTTACCATTAAGGGTCATTGCGGCGAGTGCAATGCCGATATTCACCTCTATAGTGAGACTGCTCCTACCGACAATGGACTCAATATCAACGTTTCGGCATGGGACACCCGTGACATTGTTCACAAAAAGAGGCGGAAACTGCGACAGCCGACGAGGAAAGCTATCATTACAGAAGTTAAAGCAAAATCAACTTATACGTGGCGACATGAAATGGCCAACCGCGAAATGAAATTTGGAGGTGTCGAGCCAGCATTTCTATACTCAGAAGAGGTCCTACGAAAGGCGAAACAACTCGAGAAAGACACAGAATTGCAAGTGAGGCCTGCAGTTCATGTCGTAGAGTCATTACGAGAATTGCAACTGACCTCTGAGTTCGCCGAAAGCATCCGAGATTACAGCGAAAATAACTTTTTCGTCATGTACTGGCTTCCAGAGCAAGTAACGCTGCATAATGAACACATTAAAAAGGACGAAGTGGGCAGCGTGAGCTTCGATGCTTCTGGGAAATTTTGTAAGCCTCCGGATCCCAACAAACCTGGGAAAGTGATTTATCTGTACCAGGGCATAACAAGTACAGGTGTCCCAATTTTCCAGATGTTATCAAGTCGTCACTACTCCAATTGGCTGGCTTATTCGTTTCGAGAGTTTTTGCGGAGTGGTGCGCACACGCCAAAACAGTTTGTCAGTGACTTCTCGTTAGCATTACTGAATGCAGGAGCTCTCGCGTTCAACGAAAAGAGACTATCTAAATATGTTGACGACTGTTTTCAACAATTACAATCAGCGTTACCGGTGCCACAGTCGGAAAAAATGTGCATGCTACGGTTGGACATAGCCCACGTCATAAAACTGGTTACTCGATGGCCATGTTTTACTAAGAACCTGCCATTGAAACATTTTTTGTGCGATGTGTGGGAATTCTCACAACGGTAACAGCTCTTCACGAATTTGAACGATTGCTCATAGACATCCTGTGTGTCGCCTTTTCCGAACAAGATGGACATGAAAAAGACGATCACAGCTGCTGCAATTCGCGTCGACGACTCATGAATCTCATCAAGGGTAACGAGACGAAAGTCAATGAAAACGATGAGCATCTTTGCGTTGAGTCCAACGATTTCGAGACGAGTCTAATCGAAAAAAAAATACACTAAACGACCGATCTTGAAATTCCTCTCGCAAATTGAACAAGTGGCGAAGAGATCCGTCAACAAAAGTGGAGAGGGAAACTTGTTCTTCAGTCCTGATTTTGCAAACAGACTGCTCGCATTATCGGAATATATGGTACTCTGGACGGCAACAATAGCGTACCTGTATGATGAAGTAAAGATTCACCAGTACAAAAACTTGTACACGGCAACGTCAGCAGCCAGTGAGAGTTACTTTAGAACACTCAAACACTGCATTTTCGCTGGAGGTCCTGAGCGGGCAGATAAAGTGATGATACAACATTTAAAAGTGTTGTCGGGCACCGTCAAACTGCGAGGGGTGGAACAAGAATCGATTCGACGTACGAAAAACAAGGCAAATGTTGTTTTCAACGAATCCAGCGCGTTAGAAGATTCTTTGGACTTCTCAGACAAATCACAGCACACATCATTGCCTCCAGAGTCAGAGTTCGAGTTTCGACAGCTCGAGTTGCCTCTAGAGTCGGAGTCAGAGTTTCGACAAGTAACTGCAGAGAAAACGAACGTTTTACCGGAATTGCAGCCAGGATCGATCTACTTAACGAATATCGCTGAAAAAACAAATAACTTCGGTGACTATTTATAATAATTTTCCGTCACACGCACCCACAACGAACACACACACGCGCGCACCTACCACACACAAGCTCACACACACACACACACACATGGGGAGGCTGCAATTTTCCATTCGATGACGTTTTATAAACAAAACACGCATACACACGCATGCACACGCATACGTACACATGCACATGCAGGTGTACACAAACACGCACGCACGGAGAGGTTGCCATGTTCCATTCGATAACGTTTTACAATCAAAACACACACACTGCGCACATGCACGCACATACTTATACTCACAGGCACACATACATGCCCCCACACACTCACAAGCACACACAGATTCACAGACAAGCTCACACACACACACACAGGTATACACCGATACGCACAACTTAAACGTACCCACAGATGTTCAAACAAATACACACACGCACGAGGAAGTTGCAATTTTCCATGTGATAACGTTTTACAAACAAAATACACATACACGCACACATGCAAGTATTAGGAGTACAACTTTGCAGTGACCGTTTTACTTAGAGAGCCACTGCGGCCGAAGTAGTGGCCCTGGCTCAATAAAAAAAATGGCATTTTAAACTAGAGGCTCTGCCAATGTAAACAATTTAAAAAAGCTAACGGATACGTGTATGCATTATAAAGTTATTGGCACTCAAACATGGCAACCTACGAGCCGAATTCTCAGCATTTGCGGGAGGTTATGATTTACTTCTTCAACATCAAGAAATCTGCGGCTGAGGCCCACCGTTTGCTTGTAGATGCTTACGGGGAGGATTCTATTAGTGAGAAAACGTGTCCGCGGTGGTTCATCGACGCCCAAACCGAATATTCACGGATCCAAAGTGATGCTGTGTATCTGGTGGGACCAGCTGGGCGTTGAGAACTATGAGCTGCTCAAACCATCCGAAACCATCACAGGGGAACTCTACCGACGTCAGTTGATGCGCTTGAGTAAGGCACTCAAAGAGAAACGGCCACAATTCAACGAAAGACATGACAAAGTGATACTGCAGCATGACAATGCCCGACCCCATGTTGCAAATGTCGTGAAAAACTACTTGGAAACGCTGAAATGGGAGGTTTTATCCCACCCGCCGTACTCTCCAGACATTGCCTCTTCCGACTATCACTTGTTCCGGTCAATGGCACACGAATTGCCTGACCAGCACTTCGGTACTTACGAAGAAGTCAAAAATTGGGTCGATTCCTGGATTGCCTCCAAGGACCAAGACTTTTATCGACGCGGGATTCGAATGCTACCTGAAAGATGGGCCGAGGTCCTAGCTAGCGACGGGCAGTACTTTCATTAAAAAATATGTAGCCACTTTTTTATAATAAAGCCTTAAACTATTGGAAAAAAAACGGTCACTGCAAAGTTGTACTCCTAATACAAGACTCACACTCACAGACACTTACTACCGTGTTATTCAATAGTGATATTCGAGTCATGGAATATCAATTTTTTTCTCCCAGGTGAATCAATCGAAATCCAGGAGCCATCATCATTAAGTGAAACCGAAATGTTACTGGCGAAACCACAAGCTGATGCTGAGAACAACAGTGAGAATCTCCCTTGTTCGTTTGACACCACTATTCCTCCATCAATTGCGCTTGCGCGAGAGCAATTTGACAATAATGCCGAGAATTTAGAGGACACGCCTAAGTTCGAGTCAACAAGGATTGAGATACCACGGTTCCCACCGAATCAAAAAAGAAAAGTATCTACAGCAGCCAGTAAACTTTCCAGTTCTAAGCCTCGGAAAGTTTTAAGCGATATTACGCTGGATGCACACGCCTATTTACAGGAAGAGGAGAAATGGATAGGCTTGAATAAAACAAACAAGCAAAACGAGCAAAAAAGCAAGAACCGATGAAACAAAGAGGTTTGTATATTAGATCCTGTCCCGACATCGACCATAGAGTGAAAAATCCAACGATTGCTCGGAAATTACCTCTTTTAACCAATGGAAATAGTTTAACCTATGTTAAAACTGACTGGGGCCTTCGTAAAATCGAAAATACGTGCGCGTTTGATGCATTAGCACATAGTGTTCGCTGTGGAATGGTTGATTGGCCCCAATACATCGCTCGAACAAAAGACGGTGGCTCCCCATTGATGGGTTTTATTCGAGATTTTGCAGAGAAAGGTCCTAGTGTCAAACTGTATCAGCGGCGGGTGAACATGCTAATTCCAATGACTCCATATGTACGCAATACTAATAACAGCGCGATTATTAAATGTGACATCAATATTGGTCAGTTAGCTACCGCTCTATTTGACAAAGAGCCAAGCGCAATACGTCATTTCGAATGTGACATGTGCCAGGATCAGGAAAGCGAAAAGGTTGCTGTGCTAACTCCTGATTTGAGACCACTCTACACCAATGGTTTAGCCGGGCTGCAAGAGTCTCTCAATAAAGAAGATGACAATTTCAAACGGACATGTTCCAAATGTAAACGTCCAAAAAATATCTGGAGTGCAGGAGGCTCTAATCTTATCGTAGACATCGAAGCACTGCAGTGGAGTTTAGTTGCGCATCGTGACGGATATAAACGACTCTATAAAAAGACATTCGCTTTGGAAGATATTCCAGTAGACATACAGTTCAAAAACTCTGCCTACCGGTTAACAAGTGCAATTGAGTTCATTGGAGGGGGAACCGGTCACTATAGACCTTTCGTCAGAAGACTGACTGGTCGCTGGGAAGACCACGACGGGCTAATGACTGCATCAGTAACAAAAAAAGCTTTGAAAGCCACTCGGTTTGAGGCAAGAGAATTCGACGTATTTTTTTTTTTTTTTTTTGTAAAACTTTGAATACGTTTTGTCCATTGTCAGTGGCGATTTTTTTACGGTTTTTTATTTTATGATATTAAAAGTATATGTGTAAGTATAGAGAACAAAAATGTTAACATAAACATTAATGGAAAATAAAAAAGTTGCGAGGCAAAATCGGAATTTGTCATCACCCTCCTATGTACAACGAACATACATACATTTAACTACGATCAACTACATCGAATGCAGATTTATGCAAATCATTCCTGTGGGTGGTTCGAAGTGCCTTAATAGAAGTTATGTCATTATGACAGAGGAATTAGTGATCTTGAACCTTCTAAACAAATGTTTGATGTGAAACTACAGTCCAGGAAGTTAATTGCAGTAAAATTTATATTTTAATAGATTAATTATCCCTGAAAGAAAAGTCCATGGGAACGGTGTTTTGACATAGCAAAATCATAAAGACTTTTTATTGCCGCAGTTTCTTGTTTCTTCCATTGTTGGGAATGTAGTTGTGTGAAGTAAAACTCTTTATATTTGTAGTTTATAATTGAGGTGAGTATCAGTCCTAATGTAATTTCCAGGATGTTGAATTCGCATTGAATAACCTTAAACCACTTAAAACATTGTTCCATGTGTAACTACATTCGATGTAGTTAATTGTAGTGACCTCTTTATTTTAATCGGTTCTTTGGAAATGGGCGATACTGAATCGAGCGTAGTGCCTCCAATCAAAACCCAAGCACAGCTGTATCCATGAAAATTAGGAGAGCAGTTTTAGTTGGGTTATAATAGTTAACTAGATGCTTAGAATAACAAAACAATGCTTAGAAAAAAAAACAAGACGAGGATTTGAACTCAGATCGTCCGGGATACGATAGCAGTGCGCTGCCCATTCGGCCATCGGACTTATTACGCTATAAGCTACTCTTTTGGTATTTAAGTCGGAGCGGCGCTTGGGGTTCGATTCTCGGATAGGTTGTTCGGTTCGTTCACGGCTTATAGTAATTCACGGTTTTTCGTTGTACATTGTGCCTAAATGAACCCATGTAGAAAATCTACAACAAAATACTCCCAAGGTTGACGATATGAAAGTAACAGTGAACACGCTTTCAACAGAAAGATTTTATTTGGGTTTCAACTTTCCATGTTAATGTATAAACCTTGAAACTAGCTGTAAAATACTGCTGAGTCCGCATTCAATGTTTAAATGTATGTAACCCATTCATGTTGCTCACAAGAGATTTCCCTCTTCTACCCTTCTTCGGAATGAACGACAAACACATGTTTCTTCTATTGTTGGGAATGTAGTTTAGTGTAGTGAAACTCTTTATATTTGTAGTTCTTCATTAAGGTGAGTTTCAGCCGTAATTCCATTCCCACGAGACTGAATCCGCATTGAATAACCTTAAACCACTTGAAGCATTTTTCCATGTGTAACTACATTCGATGTAGTTAATTGTAGTGACCTTTTTATTTCAGTCGATTCTTTGGACATAGGCGATACTTGATCGAGCATAGTGCCTCCAATCAAAACCCAAGCGCAGCTGTATCCATGAAAATTAGGAGAGCAGTTTTAGTTGGGTTATAATAGCTAACTAGATGCTTAGAATAACAAAACAATGCTCAGAAAAAAAACCAGACGAGGATTTGAACTCAGATCGTCCGGGATACGATAGCAGTGCGCTATCCGTTCGGCCATCGGACTTATTCGGCTAGGCGCTACTCTTTTGGTATTTAAGTCAGAGCGGCGCTTGGGGTTCGATTCTCGGTTAGGTTATTTGGTTCGTTCACGGCTTATAGTAATTCACGGTTTTCGTTGTACATGGTGCGTATATGAATCCATGTAGAAATTCTACAACAAAATACTTGCAAGGTTGACGATATGAGAGTAACAGTAAACACGGTTTGAATAGAAAGATTTTATTTGGGTTTCAACTTTCCATGTTAATGTATAAACTAGTTTTAAAATACTGCTGAGTCCGCATTGAATGTTTAAATGTATGTAACTCACTCATGTTGCTTACAAGAGGACTTCCCTCTTCTTCTCTTCTTCGGAATTAACGACAAACACATGTTTCGTCTGTTATTGGGAATGTAGTTTAGTGTAGTTAAACTCTTTATATTTGTAGTTTTTGATTAAGTCGAGTTTCAGCCGTAATTCCATTTCCATGAGGTTGAATTCGCATTGAATAACCTTAAACCACTTGAAACATTGTTCCATGTGTAACTACATTCAATGTAGTTAATCGTAGTGACCTTTTTATTCGGTGTTACTGTGCCCAAAAAACATTATAGGAGGCTCCAGTTACTTGATCTTGTACACATTCTATAAAATTTGATCTTGGATTTTTTTGTTCGCCCATCTTGGCTACATTGGATGTAGTGATTTTTTCTTTAGAAAAATTAAATTCCAAAAACAAATGAATAACAATTTCTACGTAGGCTTACCAAATCGGGTATCAGTTTCTCCTACGTACAACGAGCCGATTGAAATATAAACTTCACTACAATTAACTACATTGAATGCAGTTTAAAATGAAATGATATTTCAGGTGATTCAAGGTCACAGAGTTAAAATTTCTTCATTGTGACAATGGGAGTAGTGCGGAAACTTATCTTATTCCCGAACTACAAATCAAATGAATTCTACTACATTTAACTACATCTTAAATAATAGAGGAAACATATTTTATTTTTATTTTTGAGAGAAGTGGGGTTCCCAGTTCACACACCTTTCTACAACTCCGGCCACAGAAGATGAAAAGAAGACTGATCTTGATTACTGGGATAAAAATGACACCACTGAAAAACGGCCGGACGTTTGGCAACATCACCGATCAGAAGAAACGATTGCTGATGCTCCTTCCGACGAAATGAGGGTTGTCACTGGGAATGAAGGTATGTACGTAACATCGAAGAGGTATACAAGGTGTTCCTCTTATCTTTGTCACCCAACATAACTCGGTAATTATCAACGTCACAAAAAATTTTTCAGACAAAAGTTGTACGGTGTGAAGGGGGCCATTAAAAGCGACCATTTTGTTTTATTTCGATGGAAGCGCTGACGCACAGTAAAAGTCACCGTCACTTTTTTAATGGAATGGTACATTTTTCAAACATCTTGTAGAGCACCTCAAACCGCATAAAAACGTTTGGGGGTCAAAGTCGTTCAAGGTCATTCAAGGTCACTATTGATGATAGAACCCTAAATATCTCGGATCACTACCAAATTTTTGGTAGTGATCCGAGATATTTAGTTTTATATTTCATTATAATGGGTGACCTTGAATCACCTTGAACGACTTTGACCCTCTAATGTTTTTTATGCCGCTTGATGTGCTCCATAAGATCGTTGAAAAAATGTAGCATTCTATTTAAAAAAAGTGGAGGTGACCTTCACTGTGCTTCAGCGCCTCCAACGAAATAAAAAAGAAATGGTCGCATTTGATGGCCCCCTTCACACCGCACACCTTGATTTCGGGTGGCAGAGATAAGAGGGACACCCTGTATAATGGGAAACGTTATTGACTACTGTCTCAAGTGGCAGTCTCGCATGTCCGGTCGGTAATAACTTTTCGGACAAGTGTTCTGTGAGACAGATTATATTTTCAGCCAACGAGGATCAGAATATTGGGTGTTTTCAAACGGATTAACGTATTTCTTCTCCTTTTCCCGCAATATCCGTCGTCTCAGTAACAGACGCTAATTAACAGTGAGAGTCTGAAAAAAACTGTCCATCTCGAATTCTTGACAGCTCGTTCGCTGTGCGCCATGCTCTAAATTACACAATATATCAATTTCAATTAAAATATTGTGAAATTGTGTGAGCTGCCATGAGCGCGACAAAGATACCTGTTTTCCAGATTCTCACTGTTCGCTAGGAAGCCGGATATTTGAGAGAAAGAATAGAAACACCTTTGCTCTTCTAGAAAACGAACAATGAGCCTTCTCTTCGTTCGCTCATAATATAATCTGTCGCACAGAACACATATCCGCATGGTACGACTTGCTCTTTATTTCACTGAATATTTCAATAAAAATTGAAGTATTACAAAATTTGGAACAAAGCGCACACCGATTGTGCTACCCTGAAAGCGGGACAAACAGCTTTTTTCCTTCAAATTCTCACTGTAAAAGAGAACGCAAACTGTATTTCTTGAAGAATACACCATTCCGTAAAAAGGGTCACGATACGCGCTCAGTATCGTGGCGTACAATGGTATGTGTGATTTGATACGTTTTGAAATTGTCTATATACGTATAATACGTCCATACAGTTTTTGAAAGTTTTTTGATGCCAATATGTTCGAAAACCATATCGGAAACAGTGTTACGCTAAAAAATATACAGCGGCTTTTTGATAAATAAAATAATAAATATACATACTTTTTCTTCCATAATCACTTGTCTCATTTTCTCACATTATCTGACAAAAAAACGAAAATTTATGTTCTCGAAAAAAAATGAAATAAGAACGTCTCGAAGAGGAACGCGGATCCACCTGTCAGGGAACTCACTTCGATGCACCGGTCGGATTAGAGTCCACCGAAGACACGAACAAAAGTGTAAAAAATCTGAATACAGGTATGTTTTTGGTGGCATATATGAATAGTACAAGATCAAATAATTACTGGAAAAATGTAGGAAAGCTAAATTTTGAATTTTTTGCTTTAAATTCAATGACATTTAATTTTGCTATAATTTCACAGAAAGGAACGATTCCACAACTCCGGCCACGGAAGATGAACAAAAGACCGATGCTCATTACTGGAAAAAAAATGACACCTCTGAAACACGTCTGGACGTTTTGCGACTTCACCGATCAATCGAAACGGTTGATAAAATATTGCCGGTGTGCTTTCCGTGTCACGAAAATACATCGATCGCTGATGCTCCTTCCGACGACATAGTGCTCAGTGGGAATAAAGGTATGTACACTACCGGCCAAAAATTTCCAGACACTTCAGATAATTGCAAAATTTTTGATCACTTTGGATAATTACGAAATTATATTAAAATACTATAATCAAGAGACGCGGCAGCGTCTTGACGCCAAGTAAAAAAAAAAAAATTTGACGCCACTGATCGATGCCACCGATCTCGACGCCACTGACCGACTGACGACACGCCGCGACAGTGCAGCCAGATCGCGCGCAAAAGTTACCCTCTCTCTAGTCTCTTGCGCGCCCATCACACAATCATAGTAGCGCGTGTCCGTGAGCGAGCGACGCTCGGACGACTTCGGGAAGAGCCGAGCGCCACCGAAGTTCCCCGCCCGTGCCTTCGGCAGCTACACCAATCCATGGACGCTGAGCACGTTCATGTGCGGCTAAGCCGAAACGAAGGATTCGAGGGAAAAAGCAATCTGAGCACGACTCGCGCGTGACGTCACCCGACGGCACGAGCGAGGCTTTTAGATGATTTCAATGCTTATTTAGCTTTTGATTCTCTGCGTTATTAATGTATATAAAAAAATGTATCGCACACTCTCATCGCTTATTTTTTTCAGTTTATACTGTAACGGGTCTTAATTTGTTACAATAAATTTTTATTTGTTCGGGACTCGATCAGGGAAGAAATTAATTTAAACTCTTTGCTTTGGAGGTATTTGGTAATAAAATGACATTTATTCAATGTTTTTGACTCGATATAATGTTAAACGCTTTTTGTGTACAGGTGTTATCTGTTGTTTGTGTTTCTAGAGTGTATTTTGTGTATTGTGTCCCGGTCGGTAAAATACTCGAGTAGTGGATTCGCTCGGATGGTAAATATGTTTAGGCGCGATTGCTTTACCAGAGGTTGGTACTTTTCTTCCCCTTCCCCTACGTATACTGGCGCTCGCGGCGTGCGTGAGTTACGGCGCGCTCTCGCCTACGGCGCGAGGTGTCTACTGGGCGCCTTTCCCTAGGTTGCACGTGGCGCTGTCTGTCGCGGTCCACTTTCCCTAGCGATATCGATCGTGGCGCGCTCGATCCCTGTACGGCGCGTTATCCCCTCCCTGTCTACTGTCGCTCGTTGCGCGCGGTGCCTAGCGCGCTCTCGTGCTACCCGCGGTCCCTGTGTCCCCCCACTCTATCGATCCCTGACTCGGTGGATCGCGGCGCGCTTTCGACTGACGCGCTACGGCGCTCTCTCTCGTAATCACTCCCGTGAGCGTAATCGATTATCACGAGTCGGTAATCGATTACTCTCACTTCGGCTGACGCCGTCGGATGGCGCCACGTACCCGCTTATGATAGTATACCGCGCGTGATGTGTGTTGTGTCGGTGTGGTATTTCGAATTTCGATGCCTCTACGACCTTCAGGTTCTCCTGATCCTTTCGGGAGCCCTTGCCGAGATTTTGTGTTTTACAATTGTCTGTGTGTGTGTGTATTGCCGCCGGTTATTTCTGCTACCTCCTCGCACTTTCTATTCGCCTGATCCTAATTTTCTATCTCTCCTCTATAATTTATTCCTCCTTTGATTAATCTTTAATGTTTTTTAGTGCTATTTTTCTTCTATTCTCTTCCCGGTTTTTGTTCCGGTATTTATTGACTTTTTTCTTTTGATTGTTTTTTTTAAGGTTCCTCTCATCAGTTTTTCCCTCCTAAAAAGGTGGTACTCCGCTGAGCGGTACTGCTTGATAAAAACAATCTCCTACTCTATGCTAATGACTTCCTTCTGTTTATTGTTTTTTCAAGGTTCCTCTCATCAGTTTTTCCCTCCTTAAAAAGGTGGTACTCCGCTGAGCGGTACTAGTTGATCCACACAAAAGGTAGAAGACGAAGTGACGTTCCTCCCGCTTTCCTCCGCTTTTATACCCATTTTGTATTGTTTATTGTTCCCCTTCCCTTACGAATTACCCATCATTCCCTTTATTGTTAACCTTTTTTCATGTTTTAAATAAACGACTTTTCCCCTTCCCTTACTTTTACCTGTCTACTGTTTTTGTTTATTTTCTGTTTTTCCCCTTCTCACTCGTCTTTCCTTCCGCTTATTGTTTTGTGACCTTCAGTTGACCTGGGTTTTCCCGAGGTCCTTATTTCGTTACTTCCCCCTCTCCTATTCCTATCGACCGGTCTTTTTATTTGAATTTGTGGTGGGGGTATGGCGCCTGAGACGGACCTGTACGTCTCAATACGTTAATTTAAATATAATAATAAATCTAAATTACAACTTATTTATCTTCTAAAATATTGTTTTCGCTTTACTCACACCCGTCTTTATGCCAAATAAATTATAATTCATAAAAGTAAGCGGAAATATATTTATATTCGTATTATTATATTAATTCTAATAGCTCTCATATGAAAACTCTCATATGAAAAACACAAAAAAAAACTTCAAAACCTTAGATTTCAACGAACCAAGAACATACATCTTCACATTTTCAATCATGACGAATTTTTAAGAACAATATCATCACAAACACATCTGAACCAAAACAATATATATCACCTAAATTATCAAAACATAAATCAAACAACACAAAATCACTACATTTTATACTCAACTCTTACTAATAGACAACAGGATACAAATAATAATCTTTCCACTGATCCTCTAAATAATATAAATTCGACAATCACATTAAATAAAACGAAAGAATGGCTTATAAATCTCTCCAACATTGATATTCCGCTACATATTTCTACATTCTTGTCTCTAGGTGAAAAGTTTTGTTTTCCTTACCTCAAACTCTCAAACGTAAAAACTTATATCCACAAATCAATCTCCGAACTTGAGTACAAATTAGATTTTTTACTCGACAAACCTAGACAAATTGAAATTAGAACCAGATTCACTAAAATCTTAAACAAAATAAATATTCCAACCTCATTTTCCAACACCAATCAAATTATAAAACACACGTCCTCATTCTTAAAAAACAACCCTCAACTTTTAGTTACACGAGCTGACAAAGGAAATTCAACAGTCATTCTTAACAAATCAGATTACATGACAAAAACTCATAATTTACTCGCCGATTCCTCAACTTACAAATTAACAAATAGAAATCCCATCACCACTACAAAAAGGCATTAACAATAAATAGTCGAACACATAAACTAGCTGAATTTATACAATCTAAACTTTCTAAATTAATCAACACGACTAATTCACACGTCAAAGATAGTTTCCACCTGAAACATTCACTTTCTAACATCTCAATTCCACTCAACTACAAATTGGTCTCGTTTGATGTTGTTTCTCTCTATACCAACATCCCATTACAACTTGTTATTCAAATGCCTTCAAAAAAGATCCAATCTATTTTCAAAAACATTTCCTTTAAACGAAATAATTAAAGCCATAGAATACATCATGTTCTCAACTTTCTTTATATTTCAAAATAAAATTTACCAACAAATCTCAAGGCTACCAATGGGCTCACCTCTGGCTCCAATACTATCTAACATCGTCATGATTGATCTTGAAACAAATTGTGAGGAAAAATTAAAATATTCGTTAGCAGTATATAAGAGATATGTTGATGATATTATTATTGCTCTGCCAACAGACAGAATTAAATCCATCAAAAAGATTTTTAACTCATATAACTAAAAATTACAATTTCCATCAGAAAATGAAGAAGATAAAAAAATCCCGTTTCTTAATATACTTTTAATCCATAAACAAAATTCAATTATCACAAATTCGTATAGGAAACCAACCTGGTCAGGCAGATTCATAAATTTCTTTTCACACCACCCACTTTCCCAAAAAAATATAATTTACATGCTAGTTGACAGAGCAATAAAGTTATCTCATCCTTCATTTCACAGAGAAAACCTCAAACTTATTAGTAACACGATGACACATAATTGCTATCCGCTCTCTTTCACAGAAGAAATAATAAAATATCGGCTTTCCACAATCAACAATCAAGAAACAATAACAACAATTTTGATTCTTCCAGGCTAATAAATGTTCCTTACACAAAAAAAACATCCGTCATCAACTAATTCGTCTCTTCCAACAATACAACATAACATTATTCACAAACAATAAACACAACATTTCATCGATTACCGGCTCCACCAAAGGCAAAATAAATAACAACGGAAAATCCAACATAGTTTACAAAATCGATTGTAAGGATTGCAATGCCACATACATCGGCCAAACCATAAGATGCTTTGAAACCAGAATAAAAGAACATAAAAATAGCCTTAAACATACTACCACAATACACACAGCCTTAGCACAACATGCAATAGAACAAAAACATGACTTTCGATTCGACAATGTAAACATTTTAAACAATGAAAATTGGCTCACAAAGACTAATCCTAGAAATGATCCAAATTAAGGCACACTCCAACGCCATAAATTTTAGAACTGACATACAATAACTAAGCTCGATCTATAACTCTATTATATAACTATTAAAATATTTTACAATACTTTACTTGACATAACAATTTTAAAATTATTGACACTACAATTTAATTTTAAATACTCTTAACATGACGCACCAATTTTATTTCTCTTGACACGTCACTGCCTAAAGGATCTTTCTGACCCGATTCGCAAAATAAAGACTCTAATAAGCTTCACGAAATTAAGACACCACTCAGTTTCTCTCAAACTCTCCGTGATCACACAACTCAACATGTAACTGAGAAATGTAAATTTCGAGTTTTTGTTTATTTTTGGAGAATATTTAAAAAATCTTAAACTCAATAGGTAATCATCACAGTCATTTGATACTTGATTAAAATTTCTTTTAAATCCATCACGTACATTAAATTTTCACAAATAAAACACAAAACTTTCTTATAGTTATTAATCCCTTACAGATGATAAAAATCGCAAAAAAAACGATAAATTCTTCCATCTATTGAGTATACTCCAGCAAAACAGTATTTACTTCCACAAATACTGTCTTCTGAAATAACCTTCCAAATATAAGCAAAAGCTAGAAACATCAACAACATCGAGGTTAGTCGTTTCTCATATTTCATTTCTTTATAACTCCATAGTACAATAAACCACACTCTCACGCATCACCCATTTCAAACACCGATGAATAAGAAGAATTATCGTAATACAGGAACTTATGCATATCAAATCAATATAGTTATAACCAAAACAGAATTAACATAACAGTTATACAAAACGTCACAACAATTTTATAACACATTCATAACATAAAACATTCGTGTATTTAATTCCTTCAAACTTGATTTGTAAAATTTGTGTATCAAAATTTATGGAAAAAAGTATAATTTCTGAAGAGGACCCGAACCAAAGGGTCGAAACGTAAGAAAGCATCATTTATTTCCATCGCTGACCTTGCAAAACCTCTATTGGCCGGACTGAAGCCGAATCTTCAACTAGCAACTTGTCATCAACACGGCCGCACACATCTTTGACTCATTAAATCTCATACTTTCATCAAGCGATAAAGCATTATCCCCAAAAACAAGCCAATCATCCATCCGGCCGCGAATCATCAGTACCAGAAAGTGCACATATTCTACAAGTGATGAGATGGTCGCGTTGGTCGCGTTCCTGGCTTCGGTCCGCAGGGGCGCGGGACGTTCCCCGCGCTCAGTGCTTTTTTTAAAATTATTGTTACTATTAATTCTTATTTGATTATTTTTGTTAGTTATCATTATTATTTTAATTAGTTATCTTTTAGTGTCGAAAAATTTATCGAGCACTCCGACCGCTTATTTTATTAGTTTATACGATAATTTAAATGTGATAATAAATCTAAATTTCAACTTATTTAACTTCTGAAAAAGTGTTTGTGCTTTACTCACACCCGTCCCTGTGCCAAATAAATTGTAATTCACAAAAGTAAGCGGAAATATATTTATATTCGTATTATTATATTCATTCTCATACTTTCATCAAGCAATAGGCCTCCGAAGTAACTTTCGTGGTGGCGCCCCGTAACGGCTGCCGGTGGCAAAACTTGGATTGGCGCATGGCGGTTAAGTCAAACCGGCACAAACACGAAAGAGCTAGGCTTGAGCAAGCGTCATCGATTGGACACCTGATTTAGATGGCGACCGGCATACTGCACTAGCAGACGAAAACCAATCCAAGTTTTGCCAAAACTCGCCGCAAGGGTGCGCCACAAGAGTTACTTCGGAGGCCTATAAAGCATCATCCCCAAAAACACGTCAATAATCTATCTGGCCGTGAATCGTAAGTGCCAGAAAGTGCATTTGTAACACAAGCGATAAGATGGTCCTGTTAGTAGCGTTCCTAGCTTAGGGGCGCCGGATCGTTTCCCGCGCTCAGTGCTTTTCTGTTTTTTTTTTAATTATTATTTTCTTTTTGTATGGGGCGAATTGTTTATACGTGAAACACGCTCATTGAAAGAACATTATTCTGAAAATAGGAAAACTGCTCATGATGTTTTACGATTAAATTTGTTTTGATCTGTCAATGGTGAGTGTTCACAAATGAACAATTCACCCTATTACAATGAATATTACCTGTAAATGTAAAAACATACAAAAATGCCACTTTCTGGCACTTACGATTCGTGGCCGGATAGATGATTGACTTGTTTTTGGGGATAATGCTCTATCGGTTAATGAAAGTTTGAGAATGAATAAAATAATACGAATATAAATACATTTCCGCTTACTTTTATGAATTACAATTTATTTGGCATAGGGACGGGTGTGAGTAAAGCATAAAATTTTTTTTAGAAGATAAATAAGTTGTAATTTAGATTTATTATTACATTTAAATTAACGTACAATCTAATAAAATAAGCGGTCGGAGTGCGCGATCAATTTTTCGGCACTAAAAGATAACTAGTTAAAATGATAATGATAACTAATAAAAATAACTAATCAAATAAGAATTACTAGTAATAATAAATAAATAAATAAATAAATACTGAGCGCGGGGAACGATCCCGCGCCCCTGCGGACCGAAGCCAGGAACGCTACCAACGAGACCATCTCATCCCTTGTAGAATATGTGCACTTTCTGGTACTGACGATTCGCGGCCGGATGGATAATTGGCTTGGTTTTGGGGATAATGCTTTATCACTTGATGCAAGTATCTTGATATATGTATGGACCCATTAATTATTTCGTTTAAAGGAAATGTTTTTGAAAAAAGATTTTATCTTTTTGAAGGCTTTGAATAACAAGTTGTAATGGGATGTTGGTATAGAGAGAAACAACATCAAACGAGACCAATTTGTAGTTGAGTGGAATTGAGATGTTAGAAAGTGATTAGGTGAAAACTATCTTTGACGTGTGAATTAGTCGTATTGATTAATTTAGAAAGTTTAGATTGTATAAATTCAGCTAGTTTATGCGTTGGACTATTTATTGATGATACTATTGGACGAAGTGGATAATTATTTTTATGCATTTTTGGCAGCTAATAGAGACGAGATAGGTTGCAATTTTCAGCTTTTAAGTATTTGTATTTTGTTTCATCAATGATTTTCAGGATTTTCCATCTGGAGAGAATATTGTTAATGCCTTTTTGTAGAGTTTTGATGGGATTTCTATTTGTTAATTTGTAAGTTAAGGAATCTACGAGTAGATTATGAGTTTTTGTAATGTAATCTGATTTGTTAAGAATGACTGTTGAATTTCCTTTGTCAGCTCGTGTAACTAAAAGTGAGGGTTGTTTTTTAAGAATGAGGACGTGTGTTTTATAATTTGATTAGTGTTGGAAAATGATGTTGGAATATTTATTTTGTTTAAGATTTTAGTGAATCTGGTTCTAATTTCGGTTTGTCTAGATTTGTCGAGTAAAAAATCTAATTTGGACTCAAGTTCGGAGATTGATTTGTGGATATGAATTTTTGTGTTTGATAGTTTGAGGTAAGGAAAACAAAACTTTTCAACTAGAGACAAGAATGTGGAAATGTGTAGCGGAATATCAATGTTGAAGAGATTTATAAGCCATTCTTTCGTTTTATTTTATGTGATTGTCGAATTTATATTATTCAGAGGATCAGTGGAAAGATTATTATTTGTGTCCTGTTGTCTATTAGTAAGGGTTGAGTATAAGATGTGATTTTGTGTTGTTTAATTTATGTTTTGATAATTTAGGTGATATATATTGTTTTGGTTCAGATGTGTTTGTGATGATATTGTTCTTAAAAATTCGTCATGATTGAAAATGTGAAGATGTATGTTCTTGGTTCGTTGAAATCTAAGGTTTTGAAGTTTTTCTCATATGAGAGTTTTCTTATGAGAGCTATGAGAATTAATATAATAATACGAATATAAATATATTTCCGCTTACTTTTATGAATTATAATTTATTTGGCATAAGGACGGGTGCGAGTAAAGCGTAAACAATTTTTTAGAAGATAAATAAGTTGTAATTTAGATTTATTATTATATTTAAATTAACGTATAAACTGAAAAAAATAAGCGATGGGAGTGTGCGATACATTTTTTGCATACATTAATAATGCAGAGAAACAAGAGGTAAATAAGCATTGAATCATCGAAAAGCCTCGCTCGTGCCGGCGGGTGACGTCACGTGCGAGTCGTGCTCAGATTGCTTTTTCCCTCGAATCCTTCGTTTCGGCTTGGCCGCACATGAACGTGCTCAGCGTCCATGGATTGGTGTAGCTGCCGAAGGCACGGTCGGGGAACTTCGGTGGCGCTCGGCTCTTCCCGAAGTCGTCCGAGCGTCGCACAGTGGGGCAGAATCCCAAAAAGCTGGCCAAAATTCGGAAAGTGTCCAAAATGATCTCCAATTCTCTTCTCGGGGGTTTTCGGGGTCGCTGAATACGAATCTGTTATCAGAATTACGATTTTCAAAATGGCGGACCCAAAATGGCGGACATAATTCAACCAATTAGTCAAATAATTCAGTAAAAAATACCCAATCATATTTCTGAAGGGTTTTTGGGATCGCTGATTACGAATTTGTTATAGGAATGTTAATTTTCAAAATAGCAGACGCGATATATAGACGATGCCACAAAAATTTTCAATTTTTAAACATTTTTTAATAGAAAATGTTTCATAATATTTTTAGGTTTAAATGAGTAGAAAATCTCTTGAGCCATGTTTTTATTTTTGAACAATTTCTTGAGTACAAAATTTGCAATAAATCAAATATCTGTTATTTACTTCTAGTAACAAAAATCTTGTATGTCATCTTCAATGTTGGAATCATTCGATTCGGATTCTGATGTTGACCCACTTGTATCCAAATCGGAATCGTTCCTTATCTCTTGTCTGGTGACTTCAGGTTGTTTTAACATTTCTATAGCTTCTTTATGTAAAGATTTCGCCGGTCTCTGGGGCAATTTCCTGATGCTTGAGAGAAATGGATCTGATGATACTAAGAGCCTATAGAAAATGTCTCTCATATTCGATTCTCGAGAGCATTTTCTTGAATGATGTAACCTGTAGTTCTTTATGTCCTTATTGCGTGACTCTTGGGCCTCTTCAGAAAGTTGTCCGATCGGTAAAAGGGCATATTTTACAATTTCTGCTCCGTGCATCAACACTTTGTGCACAGATGTTAGCATGTTATACCATGGATATAAAGCAACGAATAAACGGGCAGTATTTACACAATAGTCTTTGAATTTTTCTTCGTCTGTATCATACCCGCTCGAAATTGCCTGCAAAATAACATGAAATCGGTGAATTAAATTTTCATCGACTCCTGTTATTTCAGCAGATATATTAGCATTTTCGAAAAAGCGGCGGGCGGTATTTCCATCGTTTGAGCTGCCATATCCTGGCTTTGGTCGATCAACGATAAGCCCCAGTGTTGTCTTAAATTGAGTCCGTATGTCTTCCTTGCGTACTTTCACAATCTTTTTCACTTCCTCTTCACGAGCTTGCCACTTTTGAGTTGTGAGCTTATACGACAAATGCAAACAGCACTCGAAAAAACGAATCCACGCATGTAATGTAGATATGCCAAATCTTAAATTATCTGTAGTAATGTCCATTTTTATAATTTTGTCGATGTTATTAAAATTTTAGATGTGGCTTTGCACAGGAAGCAGCGTTGTGCAGAAGTGGTACCGGTTACAGCGTTACAGACTTTGCCGTCTATCATCGTAAACGACATACAATAGGTTACTGAAATTGATTTTTCATTTTGTTCAGTAGTGTATGGTGCAAGACCCGCAATCTGCTGTTCAATGTCGGTAACTTCTTTCAATGTTGATTGTACATCTTTATGTACAAACTGCAATCGTATTGGTCTGCAGAATCGAGGAGATGAAGGTCTAGGATTTTTCCACACAATAGTTCCTTCATCCGTCTCGTGATTGTTGTAGATTAATTGCAAAGTTACCAGAGAAGTATAAAAAATGCTTTCATCAGATTTTCCAGCCTCATCAAATTTTTGCTTATAAACACTTTGACCGCTGCTTCCATCACATCCCCATTTACAGTGAAGTACTAATTTTTGCAGAATTTCAGAATTTAGAGTATCGATGACATCAGCCTGAAGTTGTATAATTCTGTATGTGGTATGATCAAGTAAAGCCTGTAGTTTAATTTGTGCGCACGACTCAGTAATATTCACGTACACAACTGATGGATAACAACGATTTTTTGCTTTTTCTACTTCATGGTATGATGGGTATAATTTGCATTTACGTGCTCTAGCTGCATTTCTTGATAGCTGATAAGAGCGCTTTGATTCTCCTTTCTCGATCATCAAAGAAAGTGCTTCGTCTGGGGTTAAAGGTGTCTCATTTTTTGACCGAACAGCAGGTATATATTTTGAGGCTTTTGTTGGGCTGGTTAATGTGACATCTTTAAGAACTTGAGCAGCATCCACTTGACCAGAAGTCCTTAAACTCATTTCAGCAGCATACGTCAATTCTTCTGTAGATAAAGTAGAACGTATTTCTTCAGTCTTTCGCCTCTTAGATTTATCGCTGGATGAAGCAAAGGATTTCGAAGGTCGTCCAGATGTTCCTTTTTCATCATTTTTCACAATCTTCTCAGATGTTGATGTTGTGCATTCAGTATAGGATAATGTTGAAAAACATACGGTGCCATTCAACCATTCTTCATTATTTTTTAGAAACTTTTCTTGGCCTCTATTTGCTGCTTTCCATCTGAATCGAAAATTTGCAAATAACAGTCCTAATGACTTTTCATCCTCGTCTACTTGTATCACATGTTCTGTTTTCTTGAAAATTGCATCTTTCAAAACTCCAATAACGAATTTCTGTTCGTTTTTTAAACTGTCTTTCACCATGAAAAAAACATCTCTTCTTGATAATTCCATATTTGAAGATTGGGAAGACTCTGTAAAATACCAATATAAACATGTACAAAATTGAATGACATTATTTTGAAATCATTTTATACTTAACAAAACTATATACGGTGTTCTGACTCGAAATGTACAAAAATAATTTATTACTACTAAAAATGATTTTATATTTATAAAGAAAACGAATATTTATGATATAAATGATTAACAAATATATTTACATACATTCTGCACGAAAAAAAACCGAAATTACATGAAATCTGTCTTTACGAGAATCATCTCTGTGTCAGTATACAACAGGTATAATAAAGCCTGAACAGCAGGCGGGCTCCTTTCTTTCATACATGGCTGCTCTAGGAGCCCCTCGTCAGTCCTTGCCGAATCGCCGTCTACACTACGTATACACTATGTACGTATACACTAATACACCTTTACTGCCGAAAACCGTTACGCCGTACAAACATGGGGGAAACACAGTTCTAGCTACTGAGAGTTCTTGCGGGAAAATTTTATAAAATGTTGAGATTTTCGTAAAGCGTACATTTAGAATAATAAATTACTGTATTAAAATTTAAATGATCTATGAATATTAATCAATAAATGAACATACTACAAATGGAATTGATAAATAAATATTAATCTATGTTAATAGACAGAAAATATACCAACGCGCTGTAACGTAATAATCAATGGATTACATTCACACGTCCGTTAATGTCGCGCCACGTATTTCTCCCTAAAAATTAATCTAACTATTCGTTGAGCACTCCTGAGCAGCCAGTTTTTTAGTATATTATATTTAGTACTGTACACTATCAGTTTCTTGTTGAAACAAGGTCGAGACTCGCGAAGACATTTTTAAAACTACTTTAGAAAATCGATTTTCGAAAAAAAATGTATAATTTTTTATGTTTACTTGTTGCAAAATTTAAATATTTCAAACATAAAATAAGCAATAACTGTGCATAATTATATTTTCTGCATACCTTCAGAAAGTTTTTCCATTTTGCAGAATTAAAATTGAGACAGTTTCGTCCGTTTCACAGCACTTCGAAACAGGCAAGAATTTTTCGACGCGTACGCTTGTTTAATGCGTACCGAACGGCGGCTGAATGTCGACTGATGTCGAGGCGACCCTAGACCAGGTATAAACCTGCCCGGTCCGGAATTTCGTCCTAGGACTATCAGTAAACAAGATCTGAACATATATAGACGAATATATACAACTCAAAAATTTGACTTTTGGCCAGCTTTTTGGGATTCTGCCCCACTGTGCGTCGCTCGCTCACGGACACGCGCTACTATGATTGTGTGATGGGCGCGCAAGAGACTAGAGAGGGGGTAACTTTTGCGCGCGATCTGGCTGCACTGCGCCGCGACTCTTTATACAGTAAGATGGGCTCTAGCAGACGACGTTTTAACTTTGTTCCGATATTACGCGAAAACGCGGCAACAAATCGAAAATCTAATGACAGTTTACCAATGTAATGTGATTTTTTCCTATCGATTTTGTTCGGGCTATTTTTCGATTTGTCCACTCAATCTCGGGATCTCATAATTTACGGCCGAATTTTCGGGTGACTTTTTACCCCAAAAATTCTTCCACACTCGTCCATTGTCTTTCATTGAATGAAATAAAGTCGTTGGGTCATATCGTAAACATAACACATACGCCGTTCTGTGAATTGATTAACACTTTAGCGCAACAGGCACAGCAACGCCACCGCTCTCTCGAACGGCACGACTCGAACTACACCCTGCTTGCAATATATATATATATGTCAGATATCAAGAATATAGAGAGAGCCAGGAATTCCGTTTATGAATTAGAGAACAATGTCTATCTCACTGACTGCCGCAGTGACACGGCTTACACGATTTATTGGTGTCTCGATACAATAAAATATTCGGTACAAAGTATAATCACCGGATAGCAGTGCTAGTGAGGTGTGTTACACAGAGCCTTTTCGAAAATTAGTCCTTTCGACCCAATGACCCGAGAAGGAGTGACTTCGTGACCCGAAACGCATACGTCTCCCACTCCACTTCTTCTAGGCCTCTATGCAACACAACACACTCGTGGATCATACACCACGCACTACCACCGGGGTAGGTTCTTCTCCGAACGCCTTGACGCCTTTTCGTCACTCGATGCCCACCACTTGACTCTCCATAAACATCGTCAAGAAATCGAAAGCGCTGTTGAAAAAGCCATTCCCATGGCGATGCGACATATATATGTATTCTAATACAGTCGCTTTGACAGCTCGAGTAACTAAACACGGTTAGTCGAGCGTGGATGTGAAAAAAGAATACAAACGGCTCTTATTAGAGCAAAAAATTTATTTAACAAAGGTTCACTTCGTTCAAATTTAGGTGTGGATTATTTATTTGATCCTAACATGCGTATATTAGCCGTGGCGCTCGCGCGGAAACCGTCGGAGAAACAGCGAGGACGATACGCAAATAGATACAGAGTAAGTTAAAAATTCAAGAATGTGCTCATTTCTTTCACTTGCTTATATAAAATCATTAAAAAATTCGCAGACAGACGTGCATGTGTAGCTTTTGTGTGCCCGGAGAGCATAACCTAGCTTCTATATGTCATTACCAATTTGTGTGTTCATAACCTCGTTCCATTAACATTTTATGAACGTATGTTCAACATTTTCTGAACAGAATCTTGTCATAGACGATGAAGTTTTTTTTTTGTAGAAAATGCATTCGGCTCTGTAGAATTTATATTGACGCAGAGCTTGACAATTATTTTGCCTGAAATATTATTCATCGCAGAAAAATCTCTCATGAGAAATAAAGGCTTTGTGCAACACGATATATAAACCTAGATCCCCTACGGCGTCCAATAGAACATGTAAAATAGAACGCCATTACACGACCATTCCAAGTTCTTGCGAATTTTGTTCATACGAACCCGTGATCAAACATACAGGTATCGAATAGGCGGCCTAATTAACATACATGCGATGCAATCGACACCTGTATATTTGATCACGGGTTCATACGAATAAAATTGGTGCGAACCTGTGATTGTCGCGTAATCGTGTTCTAGGACAACACCTAATGTTTGGCTCGATCTTACAGACTCAAGCCTGACAGCGCTTTCATATGCCTCGCCATTCTTTTCATACTGTGGTGATCACCATATTTCATTGTTGCGGCTGCACAATCTACGTCTACATGGACTGATGATAGTCTGCCATCTCCGACAAATCTTCGAGTGCCACACCTGCATCGAAGACTTTCCTTGGTTATGTCGTTCAACGCCTTGAAGTTTATCGTCCCAAGTGCGCTCAATGTGTCAAATACTATGAAAAGCCAAACTTCAGATACTCCATGTCACTTGATGCCTCGAATCGAGCAACATTTGGGCATGAAACCCTTTTCCGGTACGGAGAGCGACAACGAAACCTTTTGACATTTTTCCAGCTTGACATAACATAAAAATGATTAAAACATGAATTTTAGCATTTTTCATAAAATGAAAAGGCCTCAGGACTATTGTGCCATCTGGCCAAGGAAGGCCAGATTGTGAATGATTGTGCGCTTTTTAATGTTAACATGAAAGTGTGATTGAAGCTGCATATTTTATGTGTTACATGATTATTGGCTATTATGTAAATTTAAAATAAGATGATTGTCAACGAAACCTTTTTTTGTCAGACCAGCTTTAGTTTTAATTTACTGTAAAACAACCTAAGATTTCTTGAATAAAAATCCTGAAACTGAGTATAAATGTGTGATAATAATTTCTCTAATTTCTATTGTGCCAAATTAAATATGGTTAATGAAACTGAATTGATTACATTTATCAAACATTTGAAACGTAGGGACCCTCAAACTTTTATTTATAGTCACATATAGGTGACTGGGTAAAAAAAAATATTTTACACTTTTTAGTACATTAAATAAATGCTTGTTTAAAAGAAAAGTTTTTTTTATATACAAATTTTCCGTACCAATCTGACTGTGTTAAATGAAAAAAAAGAAAAACCGCGTTTCAAAAATATATGGTTCTGCACTTTAAGGTATTTCTTTCACGAACCCGAATATTTAACAAATAACTGATTTTCGTCTATTGCACGCCAAGTCGTTGCACAGCATTTCCAGTGTACTTATGTGGTAAATACGTTGTATTTTTATATAATGGTAATACCAATTTTTTGTTATAATAGTAATGTGATTTTTAAAATAAAAATAAAATATTTAGGAAAACATTCGTTCTAAGGTTTAACAATTTTGTTTACGTTTTTAGTAAACTTGCTTGGCTACTTTATAAAAAGTTATTTCACTTTTTTTGTATATTTTAATTGAAAAAATATAATAAAAGCATTCGTTAAATAAAATTAAAAAATATTTCAAGATAAATCAGAATTTTGTATATGATCAAACAAGCAATAATGTTTTCGGGGGTATTTTGTTACTTGGCGTTCTTTTTTTACTTTTTAAAATTAATTATACAGAGGTATATAATATATTCGTAAAATAATAAATGAAATGAACTAGATTATTCTACCATTATTTGGCAATTATCCAGTGATTGAAAGTTTTGCAATTATCTGAAGTGTCCGGAAGCTTTTCGCCAATAGTGTACGTTACATTGAAGAGGTAATTAGAAATGTAATTCACTATTGTCTGAAGAGGCAGTCTCACATGCCCGGTCGGTGAAACCGTTGCGGACAAGTGTTGTGTGAGACATTATATTTTCAGCAAACGAGAAGGATATTGGGCGTTTTCTAACAGAGCTAAGGTGCTTCTTTTTTTCCCGAAATATCCAGCGTCTCAGTAAGAGATGCTAAGTAACAGTAAGATTCTGAAAAGAGCTATCTATCTCGCATTCTTTACAGCTCTGTCGCTGTGCGCCATGCTCTTAATTTCACAATATATCAATTTCAATTGGAAAATATTGTGAAATTGTGTGAGCTGCCATGAATGCGAGAAAGATACCTGCTTTCCAGATTCTCACTGTTCACTAGGAAGCCGGATAAACTGGAGGAAAGAAATTAAACACCTTCGCTCTTCTAGAAAATTAATGTCTTCTCTCCGTTCGCTCAGAATATAATCTGTCGCACAGAAGACACGTCCGCACGATACGACTTGCTCTTTAATTCACAAAATCTTAATAAAAATTTAAATATTGCTAAATACATTTTAATAAAAATTGAAATATATTTGGAGCAAGACGCAAACCGATTAAACTGCCCTGAATGCGGGGAAGACAGCTTTTTCAGATTCTCACTGTAAAAAAGAACGCAAACTGTACTTCTTGAAATCAGTTTTTCATTTGCGATTCTGTCAACAGTCGACATCAGCGATGATCAAGTGATCTGGGAGGACGTTTTTCTGCCTGTCAAGGAGAAACATTCTTTCAATATCGAGAACAGCAGCCCAGTGCAGCCAGATCGCGCGCAAAAGTTACCCCCTCTCTAGTCTCTTGCGCGCCCATCACACCCCTCATAGTAGCGCGTGTCCGTGAGCGAGCGACGTTCGGACGACTTCGGGAAGAGCCGAGCGCCACCGAAGTTCCCCGACCGTGCCTTCGGCAGCTACACCAATCCATGGACGCTGAGCACGTTCATGTGCGGCCAAGCCGAAACGAAGGATTCGAGGGAAAAAGCAATCTGAGCACGACTCGCACGTGACGTCACCCGCCGGCACGAGCGAGGCTTTTCGATGATTCAATGCTTATTTACCTCTTGTTTCTCTGCATTATTAATGTATGCAAAAAATGTATCGCACACTCCATCGCTTATTTTTTTCAGTTTATACGTTAATTTAAATATAATAATAAATCTAAATTACAACTTATTTATCTTCTAAAAAATTGTTTACGCTTTACTCGCACCCGTCCTTATGCCAAATAAATTATAATTCATAAAAGTAAGCGGAAATATATTTATATTCGTATTATTATATTAATTTTCATAGCTCTCATAAGAAAACTCTCATATGAGAAAAACTTCAAAACCTTAGATTTCAACGAACCAAGAACATACATCTTCACATTTTCAATCATGACGAATTTTTAAGAACAATATCATCACAAACACATCTGAACCAAAACAATATATATCACCTAAATTATCAAAACATAAATCAAACAACACAAAATCACATCTTATACTCAACCCTTACTAATAGACAACAGGACACAAATGATAATCTTTCCACTGATCCTCTGAATAATATAAATTCGACAATCACATAAAATAAAACGAAAGAATGGCTTATAAATCTCTTCAACATTGATATTCCGCTACACATTTCCACATTCTTGTCTCTAGGTGAAAAGTTTTGTTTTCCTTACCTCAAACTATCAAACATGAAAATTCATATCCACAAATCAATCTCCGAACTTGAGTCCAAATTAGATTTTTTACTCGACAAACCTAGACAAACCGAAATTAGAACCAGATTCACTAAAATCTTAAACAAAATAAATATTCCAACATCATTTTCCAACACTAATCAAATTATAAAACACACGTCCTCATTCTTAAAAAACAACCCTCACTTTTAGTTACACGAGCTGACAAAGGAAATTCAACAGTCATTCTTAACAAATCAGATTACATTACAAAAACTCATAATCTACTCGTAGATTCCTTAACTTACAAATTAACAAATAGAAATCCCATCAAAACTCTACAAAAAGGCATTAACAATATTCTCTCCAGATGGAAAATCCTGAAAATCATTGATGAAACAAAATACAAATACTTAAAAGCTGAAAATTGCAACCTATCTCGTCTCTATTAGCTGCCAAAAATTCATAAAAATAATTATCCACTTCGTCCAATAGTATCATCAATAAATAGTCCAACGCATAAACTAGCTGAATTTATACAATCTAAACTTTCTAAATTAATCAATACGACTAATTCACACGTCAAAGATAGTTTTCACCTAAAACAATCACTTTCTAACATCTCAATTCCACTCAACTACAAATTGGTCTCGTTTGATGTTGTTTCTCTCTATACCAACATCCCATTACAACTTGTTATTCAAAGCCTTCAAAAAGATAAAATCTTTTTTCAAAAACATTTCCTTTAAACGAAATAATTAATGGGTCCATACATATATCAAGATACTTGCATCAAGTGATAAAGCATTATCCCCAAAAACAAGCCAATTATCCATCCGGCCGCGAATCGTCAGTACCAGAAAGTGCACATATTCTACAAGGGATGAGATGGTCTCGTTGGTAGCGTTCCTGGCTTCGGTCCGCAGGGGCGCGGGATCGTTCCCCGCGCTCAGTATTTATTTATTTATTTATTATTACTAGTAATTCTTATTTGACTAGTTATTTTTATTAGTTATCATTATCATTTTAACTAGTTATCTTTTAGTGCCGAAAAATTGATCGCGCACTCCGACCGCTTATTTTATTAGATTGGACGTTAATTTCAATGTAATAATAAATCTAAATTACAACGTATTTATCTTCTAAAAAAATTTTTATGCTTTACTCACACACGTCCCTATGCCAAATAAATTGTAATTCATAAAAGTAAGCGGAAATGTATTTATATTCGTATTATTTTATTCATTCTCAAACTTTCATTAACCGATAAAGCATTATCCCCAAAAACAAGTCAATCATCTATCCGGCCACGAATCGTAAGTGCCAGAAAGTGGCATTTTTGTATGTTTTTACATTTACAGGTAATTTTCATTATAATAGGGTGAATTGTTTATTTGTGAACACTCACCATTGACAGAACAAAACAAATTTAATCGTAAAACATCATGAGCAGTTTTCCTATTTTCAGAATAATGTTCTTTCAATGAGCGTGTTTCACGTATAAACAATTCGCCCCATACAAAAAGAAAATAATAATTTAAAAAAAAACAGAAAAGCACTTAGCGCGGGAAACGATCCGGCGCCCCTAAGCTAGGAACGCTACTAACGGGACCATCTTATCGCTTGTGTTACAAATGCACTTTCTGGCACTTACGATTCACGGCCAGATAGATTATTGACGTGTTTTTGGGGATGATGCTTTATAGGCCTCCGAAGTAACTCTTGTGGCGCACCCGTGCGGCGAGTTTTGGCAAAACTTGGATTGGTTTTCGTCTGCTAGTGCAGTATGCCGGTCGCCATTTAAATCAGGTGTCCAATCGATGACGCTTGCTCAAGCCTAGCTCTTTCGTGTTTGTGCCGGTTTGACTTAACCGCCATGCGCCAATCCAAGTTTTGCCACCGGCAGCCGTTACGGGGCGCCACCACGAAAGTTACTTCGGAGGCCTATTGCTTGATGAAAGTATGAGAATGAATATAATAATACGAATATAAATATATTTCCGCTTACTTTTGTGAATTACAATTTATTTGGCATAGGGACGGGTGTGAGTAAAGCACAAACACTTTTTCAGAAGTTAAATAAGTTGAAATTTAGATTTATTATCACATTTAAATTATCGTATAAACTAATAAAATAAGCGGTCGGAGTGCTCGATAAATTTTTCGACACTAAAAGATAACTAATTAAAATAATAATGATAACTAACAAAAATAATCAAATAAGAATTAATAGTAACAATAATTTAAAAAAAAGCTCTGAGCGCGGGGAACGTCCCGCGCCCCTGCGGACCGAAGCCAGGAACGCGACCAACGCGACCATCTCATCACTTGTAGAATATGTGCACTTTCTGGTACTGATGATTCGCGGCCGGATGGATGATTGGCTTGTTTTTGGGGATAATGCTTTATCGCTTGATGAAAGTATGAGATTTAATGAGTCAAAGATATGTGCGGCCGTGTTGATGACAAGTTGCTAGTTGAAGATTCGGCTTCAGTCCGGCCAATAGAGGTTTTGCAAGGTCAGCGATGGAAATAAATGATGCTTTCTTACGTTTCGACCCTTTGGTTCGGGTCCTCTTCAGAAATTATACTTTTTTCTATAAATTTTGATACACAAATTTTACAAATCAAGTTTGAAGGAATTAAATACACGAATGTTTTATGTTATAATTGTGTTATAAAATTGTTGTGTCGTTTTGTATAACTGTTATGTTAATTCTGTTTTGGTTATAACTATATTGATTTGATATGCATAAGTTCCTGTATTGCGATAATTCTTCTTATTCATCGGTGTTTGAAATGGGTGATGCGTGAGAGTGTGGTTTATTGTACTATGGAGTTATAAAGAAATTAAATATGAGAAACGACTAACCTCGATGTTGTTGATGTTTCTAGCTTTTGCTTATATTTGGGAGGTTATTTCAGAAGACAGTATTTGTGGAAGTAAATACTGTTTTGCTGGAGTATACTCAATAGATGGAAGAATTTATCGTTTTTTTTGCGATTTTTATCATCTGTAAGGGATTAATAACTATAAGAAAGTTTTGTGTTTTATTTGTGAAAATTTAATGTACGTGATGGATTTAAAAGAAATTTTAATCAAGTATCAAATGACTGTGATGATTACCTATTGAGTTTAACATTTTTTAAATATTCTCCCAAAATAAACAAAAACTCGAAATTTACATTTGTCAGTTACATGGTGAGTTGTGTGATCATGGAGAGTTTGAGAGAAACTGAGTGGTGTCTTAATTTCGTGAAGCTTATTAGAGTCTTTATTTTGCGAATCGGGTCAGAAAGATCCTTTAGGCAGTGACGTGTCAAGAGAAATAAAATTGGTGCGTCATGTTAAGAGTATTTAAAATTAAATTGTAGTGTCAATAATTTTAAAATTGTTATGTCAAGTAAAGTATTGTAAAATATTTTAATAGTTATATAATAGAGTTATAGATCGAGCTTAGTTATTGTATGTCAGTTCTAAAATTTATGGCGTTGGAGTGTGCCTTAATTTGGATCATTTCTAGGATTAGTCTTTGTGAGCCAATTTTCATTGTTTAAAATGTTTGCATTGTCGAATTGAAAGTCATGTTTTTGTTCTATTGCATGTTGTGCTAAGGCTGTGTGTATTGTGGTAGTATGTTTAAGGCTATTTTTATGTTCTTTTATTCTGGTTTCAAAGCATCTTTTGGTTTGGCCGATGTATGTGGCATTGCAATCCTTACAATCGATTTTGTAAACTATGTTGGATTTTCCGTTGTTATTTATTTTGCCTTTGGTGGAGCCAGTAATCGATGAAATGTTGTGTTTATTGTTTGTGAATAATGGTATGTTGTATTGTTGGAAGAGACGAATTAGTTGATGATGGATGTTTTTTTTGTGTAAGGAACATTTATTAGCCTGGAAGAATCAAAATTGTTGTTATTCTTTCTTGATTGTTGATTGTGGAAAGCCGATATTTTATTATTTCTTCTGTGAAAGAGAGCGGATAGCAATTTTGTGTCATCGTGTTACTAATAAGTTTGAGGTTTTCTCTGTGAAATGAAGGATGAGATAATTTTATTGCTCTGTCAACTAGCATGTAAATTATGGCTGTTTTTTTGGGAAAGTGGGTGGTGTGAAAAGAAATTTATGAATCTGCCTGACCAGGTTGGTTTCCTATACGAATTTGTGATAATTGAATTTTGTTTATGGATTAAAAGTATATTAAGAAACGGGATTTTTTTATCTTCTTCATTTTCTGATGGAAATTGTAATTTTTAGTTATATGAGTTAAACATCTTTTTGATGGATTTAATTCTGTCTGTTGGCAGAGCAATAATAATATCATCAACATATCTTTTATGTACTGCTAACGAAAATTTTAATTTTTCCCCACAATTTGTTTCAAGATCAATCATGACGATGTTAGATAGTATTGGAGCCAGAGGTGAGCCCATTGGTAGCCCTGAGATTTGTTGGTAAATTTTATTTTGAAATATAAAGAAAGTTGAGAACATGCCGTATTCTATGGCTTTAATTATTTCGTTTAAAGGAAATGTTTTTGAAAATAGATTGGATCTTTTTTGAAGGCTTTGAATAACAAGTTGTAATGGGATGTTGGTATAGAGAGAAACAACATCAAACGAGACCAATTTGTAGTTGAGTGGAATTGAGATGTTAGAAAGTGAATGTTTCAGGTGGAAACTATCTTTGACGTGTGAATTAGTCGTATTGATTAATTTAGAAAGTTTAGATTGTATAAATTCAGCTAGTTTATGTGTTCGACTATTTATTGTTAATGCCTTTTTGTAGTGGTGATGGGATTTCTATTTGTTAATTTGTAAGTTGAGGAATCGGCGAGTAAATTATGAGTTTTTGTCATGTAATCTGATTTGTCAAGAATGACTGTTGAATTTCCTTTGTCAGCTCGTGTAACTAAAAGTTGAGGGTTGTTTTTTAAGAATGAGGACGTGTGTTTTATAATTTGATTGGTGTTGGAAAATGAGGTTGGAATATTTATTTTGTTTAAGATTTTAGTGAATCTGGTTCTAATTTCAATTTGTCTAGGTTTGTCGAGTAAAAAATCTAATTTGTACTCAAGTTCGGAGATTGATTTGTGGATATAAGTTTTTACGTTTGAGAGTTTGAGGTAAGGAAAACAAAGCTTTTCACCTAGAGACAAGAATGTGGAAATATGTAGCGGAATATCAATGTTGGAGAGATTTATAAGCCATTCTTTCGTTTTATTTAATGTGATTGTCGAATTTATATTATTCAGAGGATCAGTGGAAAGATTATTATTTGTATCCTGTTGTCTATTAGTAAGAGTTGAGTATAAAATGTTGTGATTTTGTGTTGTTTGATTTATGTTTTGATAATTTAGGTGATATATATTGTTTTGGTTCAGATGTGTTTGTGATGATATTGTTCTTAAAAATTCGTCATGATTGAAAATGTGAAGATGTATGTTCTTGGTTCGTTGAAATCTAAGGTTTTGAAGTTTTTTTTTGGTGTTTTTCATATGAGAGTTTTCAAATGAGAGCTATTAGAATTAATATAATAATACGAATATAAATATATTTCCGCTTACTTTTATGAATTATAATTTATTTGGCATAAAGACGGGTGTGAGTAAAGCGTAAACAATATTTTAGAAGATAAATAAGTTGTAATTTAGATTTATTATTATATTTAAATTAACGTATAAACTGAAAAAAATAAGCGATGAGAGTGTGCGATACATTTTTTTATATACATTAATAACGCAGAGAATCAAAAGCTAAATAAGCATTGAAATCATCTAAAAGCCTCGCTCGTGCCGTCGGGTGACGTCACGCGCGAGTCGTGCTCAGATTGCTTTTTCCCTCGAATCCTTCGTTTCGGCTTGGCCGCACATGAACGTGCTCAGCGTCCATGGATTGGTGTAGCTGCCGAAGGCACGGGCGGGGAACTTCGGTGGCGCTCGGCTCTTCCCGAAGTCGTCCGAGCATCGCTATGATTGTGTGATGGGCGCGCAAGAGACTAGAGAGAGGGTAACTTTTGCGCGCGATCTGGCTGCACTGCAGCAGCCTCGTGTCCCGGTAATGAGAAAATGCATAACGCCGAAGATTCAGCCCATCAGATATATTTTATTACACGCGAAATCAATCATTTATCATTTATATTTTTATTTATCGCGAAGTCAACCCGAATTCAAAATGGTGCACGTTGAAGATGAAGGCAGCCGCGATGGAAACAGCGCCCTTTCCTGTCCGCCTGCGCTTCCACTAAAAGAGAGTAATGCTTTTCCGGGGCAGGCTGAGAGTCATTTTTATTCTCAGGGATCTGATCTTGCAACGACCAGAATCTTGGAGTCCAGCGTGTGAGTTATATTCCTACCTAGCTTCTAAAATGTAAAAGTGTATGATGTACGTACTTCATTTTATACAATTATGAATATATTGAATTAGGATTCCTTCACCACCTACTCACGCGAGTTCGGACGACATTGCAGGCCTGTCGAGTTTTTCCTTTACTGGAATCCGCGAAGGTAATTCAAACTAATTCACTCCATGTACAAAATGTTGATGATATTCGTTAATATTTTTTCTTTTCGACTTCCGTAGTAAATCTTAAGCTATAGGTTTACGAGTATAACAAATTTCAAATTCTAACGTAACTTTTAGATATGGAACTGATCATTTTAGTTCAACTATGTGTTTGTTCTGGTAGTAAAATTATTCCGATTGTAGTTCCGTAACGTTCTTATAGACGAAAATGTTTATCTTCTAGCCTTTCATAAAATGTGCTGAATAAAAATAAATATGATACTTAATTTGCGTGAGGTTATTGTATTTATTATTTGTGTGATTTATATTTAAACCTTCATAATTTGTATCATAGATGAGGAACACCTTGATCTGATAGTTCCCGCTGCATCAGAGGTTTCTGATCCCTCAAAAGATCACGTAGATAGTGATGCATGCAGTTCGGATGGTTCTGCTTACACCCCGGAAGAAGATGATTCAGATGATAGCGAGGGCAGCAAAGAAGATACGACGGCGAAAAACAAGTCAAACCAAACCTTATTGCGCTCTACCAATTTATCCACGGATTTAGACGCGTCGTTGATTACAAACAGAGTCGGACACAGTGCTCCAGACGACGAAGATATGTTCGTGAAAACTGTCGAATGCGGAACGAAAGGAGATTTTTGCATATATTGCAAAACTGAACAAACGAAGCTAAGCCGGCATGTTGTAAGACGACATGAAGAAGAAGAAGAAGTTGCTAAATTTTTGAGCTTCGACAAAGGGTCCGTTGAACGGAATATGATTATGGCTACAATTCGAAAAAAGGGAATATTCTATTTCAACACGAATAGATCGATAAATACTGGGGAACGCAAGGTGATAAGACGACCAAATGCAAGATACAACAAGAAAGCTGGCGATTTCGTTACGTGTCCAACGTGTCTCGGGGATTATGCAAAAACTTCATTGCGTCATCATAGCAGACGATGCGGGAATCGCAGTCATTCAAGCAAACGATCTCTCCTTCTAAAATCGAAGAGACTAGTTGGTCGAATTCATCCACAAGCTTCCAAAATTCTTCGTTCACGCGTTTTTCCGACTCTGCAAGAAGACGCCGTCGTCAAAACGATTCGATATGACGAGCTCGTGATCTTGTTTGGCAATAAATTGTGCCAAAAATACAAGGACCCACATTTCTACGACATGATTCGCCAAAAATTGCGGCAACTTGGCCGCTTCCTTCTGGAAGTGAGGCAACACACCTCTGACATTCACGATTTATTCAGCGTATTTTATCCGAAAAATTATGATTCGGTTATTGGGGCTGTTCAATCACTTGCTGGTATCAATCAATCGGAAACTGGCTTCAAAATACCATCGCTTGCTATGGCGCTCGGCACGCTAATCAAACAGGTTGCGAAACTGTGTGTCACCGAATGGATAAAAAGACAAAATAAAAATAAGCAAACATACGCCGAAGACTTTCTCAAGCTACTGATAGAAGATTTTAGTACTTCGATCGCTCGCACAGCTCTGGAAACGCAATCTCGAAACAGAAGACAAAAGCAAGTGGTGCTACCATCACGGGAAGACATACATAAGCTGAATATATATTTGCGTGACAAAGTCCAGATGAATTACGCAGCTCTAAAAAATAAATTTTCTCTGCAAGCATGGCATGATTTGGGAGAAGCTGTACTGCTATCCATCGAGTTGTTCAACAGACGACGACCTGGCGAAATGGAACGAACGTTTATTGACGACTTTCTGAGCTATAAAAAATAGATGAAAGATCGATGGGCGAGGCATACAACAAGTTGTCCGGTCCCGAAAAACAGGCGGCACTGAAATACGTTAGATTCAAATCCGTGGAAAACTTCGTCGCGATGTAGGTGTTTTGCTGGACATCTCACTTCTGACCTGTATACAACTACTACTGGCTCACAGGCGGGAAGCAAAGGTTAATCCGGCAAATCCTTACGTGTTCGGAATTCCGGGGACTCTGAAAGGCGACTACAGGTACCACCGTGCGTGTGAACTATTGAGGCGATACGCTCAGGATTGTGGAGCGGAGAAGCCGGAGACGTTAAGGTGGACCAATCTTCGAAAACACGTGGCTACAGAGTGCGTAAATTACGACTTGACTGCGGGTCAGGTTCGCCAGTTGGCGAATTTTATGGGCCATACTACTGATATTCATGAAGATATCTACTGCCAACCGCTTGCCACGCTCGAGATTCTTCACGTCGCCAAATTATTGGAGGCCGTTCAAGGGAAAAATGAGGATTCGGGAGATTCCAACATTTGCGACGCTGAAATAGACGCTGACACCAGATGTCCAACGGACAATGGAATGATCGATCTTCGGTCGGAAACTCCGAATCCGCGAGAAGATGATATCGGCTCAGATCAATCCGGAATCGACCTTTCAGAACCCGACGACTTCCAGGAACCAAAAGCCAAAAAACGAAGAGGGAAACGATCCAGTAAGTCGATACGTACTTATTTTCTCGCGACTCATTTGATTTTATTCACTTTTTGGTGACCGCTTTAATATGCATACATTTGAATAATTATTTTTGGGTAATAAACAATATTTTTTTCCAGCTTCGCCATTTGGTAAATGTAATCGAGTTCGGTGGACGGAGAAAGAAAAAAGCATAGTGCTCCTCGCTTTCGAAAGCTCCATCGCCACGAAGAAGCTTCCGTCGTTTCAACAAATACAAGCAGTCGTTGAGAAGAATCCCGGAGTATTCAACCGCAAAGTGGCGACGATCAAAACATGGATTTCAAATCAAATCAAGAAAAATAAATAAATGACGTCTACGTGAAAAGTGCAAAATCCATTATCATATAAAAACGAAAAAAGTAAACTATATTGCACGTTTTTGTAAGTACCATCCGAAGAGATTACAAGGTTAAACATTTTTTAATAGTATTTTTTAATGTAAAATGAACATATTTGAATTTAATAAAAATCAAAAGTTTTGTCGTTTCCAGAATTGTTTTGCTTTGATTCTTTATTTCGGCCACGAAATCAGCGTTCTTCTTAGAAAACGACTTAAACTACTTTTATCAGAAAATAATTATAAATAAGAATTCCCAAATTAACTAGGGCATACGTCAGTTAACGTAAGAGTACTTATTCATAATTATGTTTTCGTTAATACGTTTTGAATAATAATTATGTGAATAGGGAGCGAACCAGACAGCATTCGAACAAAAATATTAAGCAATAATCAGAGAGTAATGTATTTAAAATATTTTAATATATTCTGAAAATTCAAGTACATTGTTCTTTGATTACTTGATGTTTTCGTTGGAATGCTGCCATTCTTAGCCTCAATTCACAATATAGAGGAACCTAAAGATGGTCCTGCTACTCACCTTTCCGTAAAAAATGTTGGCCCTGTATTTAACCTATCTACATAAGGTATTAAAAAATGCTGATATATTGTTTTTTATGATATACATAGGGATAAAAATAGTAATGTATACATCGAATTTCTAATGTAGATCGATGTACACGCTTTCCCCGAAACGTACACTTGGACCTCATATGTACCGCCTCACAAATATATATATATATAGTATTATATAATACATACCGTCGCTTAAAAGTTGGATACATCAGTCGATATTTCTTGCTCACTAAAAGTTACATAGCTTCGTACAAAAAAGACAAGCAAATTTACCGAACGGCGTTTTAACGGGAATATATTCAGCTTTATTTTGCTTTTCTGAAATATTTTTTTATGATTTTTTTTCGACCGTTACGCACTTTTACACGTGACAAGGATTTACATAAGAAGTGTCCTCTCATTATTAGATAGAAGTCGATCACTTTCCTTATCATCAACTTCTGATGGTCTCTGCATCCGACCGTTGGGAGATCTTGACACTTCGAAACTCTCTCTAAAATAGCCGAAATGGTTTGTAGATTAATTCCCATTTTACCGATTACATCCAAAACAGCACGTCCTAGCATTTTTGTCAGCTTAAAAAGAGAGTCACTGGGGTACTGTAGTCGACCGTGACTCACCAATCTGATCATCGCCTCTCGGGTCCTTTGATCGCTGCCCTCTGCTTTCTTCAGCGAGGCCTGACAATTCATGCACTTCACTGTGCTCATTTTTTGGTATTGTAAATTGGTATTGTAAACGTTGTACGAATGGTCGCGAAGGTGGGATTGTGAGGAATGGCTGCACGCTGCGCAAGGTCTATTGTCTTCATCATCGAAATTTTCCGATCCCTCAACAATTCTGCTCTCAATATGAGCATCCACCTTTTTGAGCCACTGTTTGCGTGGTTTGTTAGCGCCCGCCAACGAGTCTCCAGTTTGCATAAGGGTTTGCAAAAGTTTGGGACCGCTAACATTTGAACCCCTTGGCGGTTTGACCAGTGAATAGGTACATACCCATGTAGGGTGATCGGTAGTGGCCAACGATTGGCCGATGCTCGACGCCGAGCTTGCCAACATTGGCACTCGAGCTTGGCCCGACCATCGACCGAGCCTCGGATGATAAGAGCGGCCCAATATTCGCAATCAATATTGGCCCTAGAATGGCTTATGAGAATCGGCCGAGCATCGCGTAGGAGTTCATTCGAAAATCGGCCAAGAATAAGTCCCCGTCAAGATTGCCACCATTGGCACTCGAGCTTGGCCCGATTATCGACCGAGTCTTTGCGAATAATTGTGACCCGATATAGATAACCAAATTTGGTCCTGCACTGCCAAAAAAAATTAATTATTTGTGTATTGTAATTCGTCATTACCTGGTCTTTCGAAACGATTAGTTCAAAGAAAATATTTATTATGGCATGAGAGACCAAATGGATTCTCATCATTATTTGTATCACATAAACTATATCAATTAGTTAATATCATTGTGATAATCAGAGAGTTCTCTCGAATGACATGTTACAGAATTTTCAAACATAACCTATATATATATATATAATTCCTCTCTCTCCACCCTCTCTACCCCCACAACCCTTTAATACGTGTGTTGCAATAAAGACAGACCATTAGTTCATTAGTTCAAGTTTAATTTGAATAAATAAATATATTTAAAATGAATAATTCCAATAATCGAATGCAATAGGAAAAATTTGATTTCACGAAAAATCAAGTTAACTCAAATAAAAAATAAGTAAATAGACGCGGTTATTTTATATTAATAGAATTTTTCTGTCAGTGTAGGATGGTTCATAAAAATCGGCAGAGTATCGCGTATGAGCTTGTTCGAGAATCGGCCAACAATGAGTGCATTTATTTCGTAGTATATTTGTTAAGAGTATTGTCCAATGGACTTGTAAAAAGTATTTATCTCGTCTCTCAATGACTTCGACGCGAAACAATGAATCGTCAATATACGAATTGCGGTTCGATCATGCGTTACACGGTCGAACATTGGCCTCGTATCGGCGAACCAACGTTGGCGAGTCTATCTTCACCAAACATCGGCCTCGTATGGACAAGACAATCATTAGCGAGTCTATATTTTGCCGAACATTGGGCTCGTATCGGCAAAAACATGATTGGCAAGTCTATACATCGCCAAACATCGACTTCGTATCAATAAGCCAATGATTAGACAGCCTATATTTGGCCGAATATTGGCCTCGTATCGGCAAACCAATGATTGGCGAGTCTATGTTTGGCCGAACATTGGGCTCATATCGACAAAAACATGATTGGCGAGTCTATACTTCGCCAAACATCAACCTCGTATCAATAAGCCAATGATTAGAGAGCTTATATTTGGCCGAACATTGGCCTCGTATTGGCAAACCAATGATTCGCCAGTCTATACTTCGCCAAACATCGGCGTCGTATCGACAAGCCAATGATTAGCGAGTCTATGTTTGGCCGAACATTGGCCGCGTATCGGCAAACCAATGATTGGCGAGTCTATACTTCGCCAAACATCGGCCTCGTATCGACAAGCCAATGATCAGTGAGTCTATATTTGGCCGAACATTGGGCTCGTATCGGCAAATCAATGTTGGTTAGTCAATACTCAACCGAGCATTGGCGTAAAATTGGGTAATCGATTATCGCCCCGCCAACATTGGTCAAAGTATTGGCCGTTACGGTTCGATTGGCGAAACCTACATGGGTAAGAGGCGGAACATTTGCGAAAAAAGTAATGGATCAGGATGATCGTTGGCACCGCAAGATGATTGCATCATTCGGAAAAATCTCTGCAAAAAAAAATTATTTTAAATACTGAAGATACATTCTCATTCTGTACTCCGATTACCCTTTGTTTTGAGAGGGAGCTGCTTGAAAAAATGATTGTACGTTATTCATAATGGAGGTAATGCATGTTTGGATGCTTATGTATGCAAACACATTGAGTATTCTAATTTTGAGATAACAGTGATGTTCATGCCGAGTCTATTACGACGTGATCATTCGTTATTTTTTCGATATTTACTCATCCTTTTTTAACGCCAATTAATTTATTTTAACAATTAATATTAAAAAGATTATCATTATCAAATTATTATCTTATCTTATAAGATCCGATTTACAACATTTTTACCAACAATATTTTTATTATATACTAGTTACCTTATCTGTAAAATTTCGTTTACAGTCAATTGGCAATCTTTCGAAATTAATATTTGATCGCACACGTCCTTCGATAAACGTGGGATCGTATATTTAATATTATTTTTGCCGCCGATTCAAACACAGGAATAATTCTGGAGGATAAGGGAAACTTGGGTTGCGCTGACAGCGAAGAAACACTGGAATATTCGTCACGTTTTACTAAAATGTTTATTAAGTGTCTACGCGTGGATCACACGGCGGACGAAGACGCGGGTTACGCGAGGTTTGACATTAAGCGCAACTTGGCGGTAGGGCCAATTGCGTGAATTATTGAAATTTCGTATAGAGGACGAAAGACGAGATCGAGTAGCGCGAGATTATCTTTGCTATTCGACGCTCGGAGGATTACTGAATTTGCGATAAGAACGCGCGTGTTGCCGGGTGCGAGGATCGCGAGGGCCGAAGGGTAATTCGGGAATACGAAATCGCGCTTGTTTTTGCGTACGTACGTCATAATCCGTCGCGAAGAGCCGGGACTACAATCGCGCATAGCAACAGGAATTTGTAAACACTTTAAATTTAATATTTGAGAATACGATAAATTGATGGAAATTCGAACAATATTCCTTTAACGTGCACCTTCAACTTTCACAGTTGGTTTTTAAAGACCGTACTTAGTGTATTTTCAAAATAATTTAATAAGTATGAGCATTTGCTTTCGGAATAACATGTTAACATGCAATCACTGCCATTTGTTTTTCGTAAAACAAAATCAAATTCGATACGATGAAGACTAATCGTATGAGGTGCATGAGGGAGATTTATTGCAAGAATGCATGGCAGGCATTATTCCAGCAATAATAAAATTAAATGAGAATGTCGTGTAGTATAATGAGCTGATTTGAATATGCCGCTCACAACGTAGACATATCGGTCGACGTGGAAGCGCCAATTCTATTGTTTTGGAGAGATGTGAGCGGAAATTTCACATATATATTTCAATTCAATAATTCACAAAATCGTTTTGAAGATCCATAAAAATGGTAACAAATTATCAATGAATATTGCATGACGCAATTAAAAATTAAAACGTGTAAAAATTCTCAAATATTAAAAAAAAACATCTATGTAAGGATAAATACCTGATAAATAAAGAACAATCATTATTACAGTACTTAGCAATGCTATACAAATCTGAAAAATCAATCGTATGTAATCAACATTATTAAAAAATTCTGTAAATGTGCAGAAAACTACTTTTTCTCATGATGATTTTTTCCAGCGCAGAGCAACCCATTTTTCAACTATGGAAATTCAATGTACTTTGTACTTTCGACAACAAGAATTTCGTATCACTGACAAGAATTGAACACGTGAGTGCAAATTAAGTTTCGCCTCACTTCGAGGTACGAAAGAGTCATATGATAATACGGTCATGTACGCGGTATTAAATGACACCAAATTCGCTGCAGTCATGGTATACATGTTTATAATTTAATAGGTTTAATGGATTTTGTGGCACATACTTCGAATGCATCCTGATTAAGGCGGACCCCCATTACGTAAAATATTACGTCAAATGTTACTCTACCTGTTCTGTGCACTTACCACTCTCGTTGATTACAAGATATTACATTGAATATTCCTATATAAGTCCAATTGAAACTATACCCTAGCGGATTGGGAGACCGACAAAAAACCTCTGTCATCGGTCACGGTCATTTTCTCCCCTTTTTGAACCGGAAAAAGTGACCGAGCAGTGACCGACCAAACGTTTTTTCGAGGTTAGTCACTTGACCGGTTTTTTCGGTTTTCGGTCAGTGTAATAAAAGTAAGGTTAGTCACTTGACCGGTTTTTTTCGGTTTTCGGTCACTGTAATAAAAGTAAGGTTATTCACTTGACCGGTTTTCGGTCACTGGAGTCTTTCAGTCACTGACCCTAGTAGTGACCGAAGGCAAACCGAAGTGCATGGGGCAGAGAGAGGGTCCTCCTGGAACGCTATTGGAAATATAATAATAGAAACTCGTACACAAAAACATCAGTGAATTTGAACGTTTTTTTAAATATTTTGTAATAAACCAAACAACAATAACATTTTTGTATCCATTCAATACTCATCCTCTTTCTCCTCCTCCTCATCGTCGGAGTCGGTTTCGATCTCGGAACTTCTTTCTTCTTCTTGTCTCTTATTGGCCTCTGTCCTTTGTTCTTAGAACCTTCGCTGGGTATCTTTCGCTCTTTGATTCGATGGATAACCACTCGCGTACTATGGTTGCCCTTAGCCTTCCCTGTTGATTTAGACGATGGCAATGTTGGAGTTTCCGGCATGCAACTGTAACATACACACGGCATTGTTATTGTTTTGTAACAAGATAAACGGTAGCCCATTTAGAAATATAACCTGCTACGCTCGAATTGTTTATTATTTGAAATCATTTACCGTATAGACCCTGTATCTCTCTGTCGCTCATAAGCCAATAGTCCTCGCGTCCCAACGTCCGTTTAACTACGAGTTTGCATCGTTGATTCTGGAACCATAAGAAAAGATTGATTGAAAAGAACTCGTCAAATGTGTCGCTCAGCGTCGCGTTGCTGCGTCATGCAGGCTTCATTATGGCTGCGCATGAAGTGACGTGTTGTGCCTGCATGTACATTGAGCGGCCATCTACTCTATCGAGGACTCCTCGGCGGGGAGGCGAGGACTGCCGAGAACCGAGAGTACACCACGTGGAGTACACTTATCTCTTATTTATGTGAAGTGAATACTCAGTGCATAGGATATTATAACGTATATATATAATGTAGTGGACATGCTCGTACTTTTTTCTTTACAATATTTTAATTTCATCTTGTTTACAAAGCAGCAGCAGCAGCGTGGAACACATGTGGCATACATATATACTGTAACATGCTACACGAAATAGCAATAATTGCAAGAAAAGAATGTATATTTCTTTTCATTCTTGACAAAATATAATAATTATTTCCTTTCTCATTTACAGATGGAAAATCAGATAAAACACCTCAAGTGTCAAGTGACTAACCTCACTTTTATTACAGTGAGCGAAATCCGAAAAAAACAGTCAAGTGACTAACCTAATTTTTTATATCAGTGACCGAAAACCGAAGGAAACCGGTCCAGTGACTAACCTCACTTTTATTTCAGTGACCAAAAACCGAAAAATAACGGTCAAGTGAATAACCTCCAAAAAACAGTGTCCGGTCACTGGTCAGTCACTTTTTTCGGTTCAAAAAGGCCAGAAAATGTCCGTGACCGAAATAGGGTCATTTTGACCTTTTTGGTATTTTTTTAGGTCTCCCAATCCACTAGGGTATCCTTCACTGATGTGTCGAAGAAGAAATGCAATATACTATTTTCCCTTTGTAACGATCGTCAACGTAGATGGCATGATACGGCGTCCGTGACATCTTGACTGTTGTGACGTCGTCGATGCGCTTGATAAACGCCTGAGTCGGCGCGGAGTCATTTAAGGGTGGACATCCGTGTCGTCACTCCCGTATATTGCCATAGCAACTCGAACAGGTTCGGAAAATAGCTAAAAACATTTTTTGACCGTTTTCATTCCTTATTCTTATAATCGATTATGGCTTACTGACAATCCGTTTTCTATACAAATAGAATAATCATTTCATTCTAATGAAACTAATTTTTAAATGAATCTACGTTATTGAATAGTGCACTCACAGTGGAATCAAATCAGTGGAAAAAATTGTTACCTGGAACGCCATTGGAACGCTCATTTTCTGATACCCCTTTGGATTGAGGTGATCCGATGGTAGTTTATACGCTATTTTTAACGAAGGTCCGACAAATGATTCCTTGTCCAGTAGTGTACGTCAATGACTTTTCTTCACTCTACCATCCGGAGTCTGAGAAAAAAATAGAATCGATTGTAGATTAGACTGTGGAGGATGCAGCTTAAATGTGTTGGAACCATAAGTTTGTCTCGTAACATTGGTTTGCGTTAAATGCAAGTTATATTGGCGTTTCTGAGTATTCTCTAATTACTATTGTGCAGAATCAAATTATTCTTTATAAACGTGCCCAAAATTCCGCTTCCTTCATTAATCCGTTTCGGAAGCATTTCACGAGATGAGAAAAATCTGATACGAGTCGAAGATTCTTCGTTGCATCGTAAGGATGTGCGCATCTCAAATTGCTTTCCAAGATTCCGAAACGGTGTCACGCCCCTCGATTCCACTGTGCCCCATCCATTGTAACGGCGTCAACGTGGAATCCGTTGTTGCCCAGTAAAACAATGCACTCTAAAATTAGCTGGTGTAGGATGGCGCTCGTGGTCACGTGCTTACTCAAAAAACACCCTAAAACCTGGACCCACGCGCCTCCGAATGGCTGAAACATAAAAACGAGAGCGTGATCCGCTCTCGTAGTAGCCTGTTGCTTCGGGGTGTATTTCCCTGAGTCGACAAAACCATTGACTTCCATTGTCTGCTGATTGAAGCTAACGCGTAGCGCCTGTCGTAGTTAACACGTCGAGTATACACACGGCCAGCGTAAAATCCTACGAGCGCCTTACCAGCAATTGCACCAGCGAGCGCACCAGGTCAAGAGCGAAGGCCCTTGTAACGCGAGCAACAACAAACATCCTCATGAGCGAGCGAGCGAGCGAGCGTCCGAGTGTCAAACACAACCAATGTAAGCTAACCATACCTTTTTCTTTTTGTATCATTCTTCGTAGGCCTGATCGCTTTAACCCGTCTAGTAATCTCATAATAAATAACATAGTGTCAATCGCACACCAATTCTGTCGAATTATTCATCAATACCGAAATATCGCGTCAATTCCTTAATTCCATTCTTTCCCACGCACTACCCCCTTTACCCTCATCCCGTGCTATTGCGCTCGGCGTAGGCAACAAAGAGGGAAACAAAAGTTTATCCACGCATCCCTTCCGGATATGACATATTAATTTTTAGAGGCTCGTCCGGGATATTAAGAAAGGAATGTGATAATCAATCCAACGTTCATAAGTGATTCGAAAATGTATACATCGGATTTGTTACCTGGTTTGGAACCTCCGAAACGATTGATCAAATAAATTACAAAAATTCTCCAAAGTTGAATACAAACCCACTAAGAGACGCCATCATCTGCGTCCCTGAAGTCGACGGACCAAATATCCCTTTGTCAGAATTCATAACTGAGTGCGAGAATGCAAAAGATATGCTCCCTCCCGACGCCGAAAAATATTTAGCAAAACTAATTAGAAACAAATTGAAAAATAAAGCTAGAGAATCAATCCACGGGACCAAATTCGAACGGATAGAAGCACTAAACAAATTCCTAAAGAACACATATACGCCAAATAAAACCGTAATGCAATTATTGGGAGAACTGGATAACATCTTTCAAACGGCCAACGACAGTGTCATAGATTTTTCCGCAAAAAATCACAAAAAAAGGCAAGGGAAATAATCGAGGCGCGAAACCTATCGAATGATGTGGCGGACGACCCCGTATTCAGAATAACAGTAGACGACTACTTCCTGACGTGTTTTAAACGTGGGTTGAAGGGGGAAATTGAACGACTCCCTCCGTGTGCTAACATCGACGTCGCGATCGACCACGCTATACAAATTGAACGTGAAATCGCGTCGCGAAAACAGTTGCACTCGCCCTCCATTAAACCCGTACCGATCAAGTCAGTCAAGATCTGTAACATTTGCAAAAAGGATAATCATCCGACCGAAGCTTACCGATTCGCGATTCTTACATGCCAAATTTGCAAAGGTCAAGGCCACAGTGCCATCGAGTGGAGGAAAAAACCAAATGAGCAAGGCTCGGTCCTCTGCCAAATTTGCAAGAAACTCGGCCACACCACCGACAGGTGTTACACCGATCAGAACTCTTGCGCCACAACCTGTCAATTGTGTAAAAACTTAGGGCACACAGCCGATAAATGTCCTTCGCAAGGCATGACCGTTCGAACGAACCCGACAAGGTGGTAGAAATCCCCGCGCGTTCGAAACCTCTTTCCACATGAGAGTCAAAAACCGCACGTTAAGAGGGAATGACACCTCATCGCGGTCGGTATGGTAGAACAATTATAGATTCCCAAAAATCTCTGAAACGGCTCTTGAGATCCCGTCGAAACTTTGCCAAACGACGTCAAATAGATAGATGAATAGCTGTCAGCCCCTCAAATTTTCTGAATTTGAGAAAAAAAATGTAGATTGGCTTATCATAAGCCAATTTAGTTTTTTTTCTCAAATTCAGAAAACTTGAAGGGCAGACAGGTATCCGTCCATCTATTTGACGTCGTTTCGCAAAGTTTCGACGGGATCTAAGGAGCCGTTTCAGAGATTTTTGGGAATCTATAATTGTTTTACCATACCGACCGCGATGAGGTGTCATTCCGTCTTAAAGGAAGGGTATATCCTGCCTTTAAAAATCCGTAGAGATGTTTACGCCGGCGACTGCCTGGTAACAAACATCAACGGAAAAGGTCATTGGAGGATTTCAATCCCACAAATGACGCCGTACGAGCGATCGTGCCGGTCATAAAACTACAGGAATTCGACATCGTGGAAAACCAAACCAAACAAAAAACAAAATCAGATTGCGAGAAGATCTGCGATTCTAATTCAGTTCCTCAAGATTCTAATCCTAATTCGGGTGTAGATTGTACGACAACTACGCCGGTCCAGAGCCCAGTAGTGGTCAATAAAAAAAAATTAAAAAATCGACAAAAACGTCGAAATAAAACTTTGTCAATGCTCCAGTGAGAGCGATGATGAAGAAAAACCAAACCAAAACAAAACCAAAAAGCAAAACAAACTCAGATAGCACGGCAATCTGTGTGTTTCCAATCCAGTTCCTCGCGATGCTAACCGAATTTCTCGCGATCGTACTAATCTAAAATCAGATTGCATGACAATCTCAAATTCCAGTCCAATTCCTCGTGATCCTTCTATTTCAATCGTAGATTGCATGACAACTACGCTAATTCAGAGCCCGAAAGTGGCCAATTAAAAAACATCGAAGCAAAACCTTGCCTTCACTCCGACGAGAGCGACGAGCAAAGGAAATCGAACAAAAAATCCAGTAGCGAGGAAAAATCAAAAACAAAAACAAACGAAGAAGAAAAATCCAAAGCAATTCAAAATCAAAACGAAAAAGAACAATCCAAAACAATTCAAAATCAAAACGAAAAAGACAAACCCAAAATAAAACAAAATCAAAACGAAAAAGAAAAATCCAAAACAATTCAAAATCGAAACGAAGGAGAAGGCTTAAAAATGAAACATAACTTGAATCAAAGTCCCATCTCAAAAGCAAATTAAAAATTTAAAAATGAAGGAAAGCAAAATCGAAATCAAAGCGTAAATTCTATCTTCACCTCTAAACCAACATCGCATATAATGGAAAATTCGAAAATCACGTTACAATATTTTGCGCGCAAATTAGACCAGAGTGACAATAGTAATGCCGAAAACAAAAATCCAACGAGCTTTACTGTTCAAGCAGATGTCCAGCCCGTCCCGCGTGAGAAAAATATACACATCGTCACTCGCTCTCAAGCGAAGAGGCCTATAAAACAAGTGTACAAATCATATGGCGACTACGCTACCGTCAAGGCCGACGCGCCGGCAGTCCAACGCATAGACGCAACGCGCACCTCAAATAAAACTCGACACCTTACGCGTCGAACTCGTAAACTCATGAATTAAGCAGAGAGTAGCGACGGCGAGACGAAGGCCGGAATCATGGAGGCTAGAGTGGGAGGAGGCCGATCTGTGCATTTCAAAGTGGCTACAAAAATGTGGTCAAACCGGGATGGCGCCACTATCTCTAAAACCTCGAGCAGGAAGCTGAGTATCGATGTCGTGTAAGAGGGATGGAAGAGGATCGAATACGCATCCCAGCAAGCAGTGCAGCGAGATCGCGCGCACAAGTTACCCCCTCTCTAGCTCTTACGCGCCCATCACACAATCATAGTAGCGCGTGTCCGTGAGCGAGCGACGCTCGGACATCTTCGGAAAGAGCCGAGCGCGCCGAAGTTTCCCGACCGCGCCTTCGGCACCTACACCAACACATGGACGCCGTGCTCGTTCATGTGCGGCCAAGCCGAAACGAAGGTTTCGAGGGAAAAAGCAATCTGAGCACGACTCGCGCGTGACGTCACCCGACGGAACGCGCGAGGCTTTTAGATGATTTCAATGCTTATTTAGCTCTTGATTCTCTGCGTTATCAATGTATACAAAACAAATTATCGCGCACCCTGATCGCTTTTTTTTTAGTTTATACGTTAATTTAAATATAATTATGACTCCAAATTACAACTTATTTATCTTCTAAAAAATTGTTTACGCTTTACTCACACCCGTCCTTATGCCAAATAAATTATAATTAATAAAAGTAAGCGGAAATATATTTATATTCGTATTATTATATTAATTCTCATACTTTCATCAAGCGATAAAGCATTACCCCCAAAAACAAGCCAATCAACCATCCGGCCGCGAATCGTTAGTACCAGAAAGTGCATATTCTACAAGCGATGGGATGGTCCCGTTGGTAGCGTTCCTGGCTTCGGTCCGCTGGGGCGCAGATTCGGTCCCGCGCTCAATGCTTTTTTAAAAATTATTAATACTATTAATTCTTGTTTGATTAGTTATTTTTATTAGTTATCTTATAGTGTCGAAAAATTTAGCGCGCACTGCGACCGCTTATTTGATTAGTTTGTACGTTAATTTAGATGTAATAATAAATCTAAATTACAACTTCTTTATCTGCTAAAAAATTGTTTGCCCTTTACTCACACCCGTCCCTATGCCAAATAAATTGTAATTCATAAAAGTAAGCGGAAATATATTTATAGTCGTATTATAAGTACGACTATAATTATATTCATTCTCGTAAGTTACGATCCGCGGCCGGATCGATGATTGGCTTGTTTTTGGGGATAATGCTTTATCGCTTGATGATAGTATATGAGAATGAATATAATAATGCGAATATAAATATATTTCCGCTTACTTTTATGAATTATAATTTATTTGGTATAGGGACGGGTGTGAGTAAAGCGCAAAGAATTTTTTAGAAGATAAATAACTTGTAATTTAGATTTATTATTACATTAAAATTAACGTACAAACTAATAAAATAAGCCGTTGGAGTGCGTGATAAATTTTTCGACACTAAAAGATAACTAATTAAAATAATAATGATAACTAATAAAAATAACTAATCAAATAAGAATTAATGGTAATAATAATTTTAAAAAAAGCACTGAGCGCGAGGAACGATCCCACGCCCCTGCGGACCGAAGCCAGGAACGTTACCAACGGGACCATCTCATCGCTTGTAGAATATGCACTTTCTGGTACTGACGATTCGCGGCCGGATGAATGATTGGCTTGTTTTTGGGGATAATGCTTTGTCGCTTGATGAAAGTATGAGAATTAATATAATAATACGAATATAAATATATTTCCGCTTACTTTTATGAATTATAATTTATTTGGCATAAGGACGGGTGTGAGTAAAGCGTAAACAATTTTTAGAAGATAAATAAGTTGTAATTTGGATTTATTATTATATTTAAATTAACGTATGAACTAAAAAAATGAGCGATCAGGGTACGCGATACATTTTTTTGTATACATTGATAACGCAGTAAATCAAGAGCATCAATAAGATCAAAGAATCAAGAGCATCGATAACGCAGAGAATCAAGAGCTAAATAAGCATTGAAATCATCTAAAAGCCTCGCGCGTTCCGTCGGGTGACGTCACGCGCGAGTCGTGCTCAGATTGCTTTTTCCCTCGAAACCTTCGTTTCGGCTTGGCCGCACATGAACGAGCTCGGCGTCCATGTGTTGGTGTAGGTGCCGAAGGCGCGGTCGGCTCTTTCCGAAGATGTCCGAGCGTCGCTCGCTCACGGACACGCGCTACTATGATTGTGTGATGGGCGCGTAAGAGCTAGAGAGCGGGTAACTTTTGCGCGCGGCTGGCTATATATCATTTTGCATCTCTCTCGCACGCAGCCTACTTCTCAAGTATCATGCTGCCTTATGCACAGCTCACTTCTCATTATTTACTTGTTCCGTCTCTGTCACACCCAGCTCGTGTCTCGAGGTTTTAGCGATAGTGGCGCCATCCCGGTATGACCACATTTTTGTAGCCACTTTTTTCAAGTCTCTCCATAAGAGATCGGACTCCTCCCACTCTAGCCTCCATGGCCGGAATAGTAAGACCCACAATACGCACTGATCGACCCGCGAAGGGCATTGCCCCGAAATCAGCTGAGGGCTCCGACAAGCGCAAAGCATTTCCGTTCCATCCCTCCAAAAACTCCACCGATCCTAATTCTGATAATTCAACAAATTCAGATTCCAACTCTCTCGATTAAAAACCCTCCGAAGACAAAGATCCTCCAGCGAAGGAAAGAAAAATATCAGAATTCACAATTGCAAATTGCATCAATACCAAATAATTGTTTCATTTTCTCAACGATAATCCGGTTTATGTCACCGACTCAACAGGTAAGCCGTATGACCCTGGAGGACACAAGGGTTTCTCAAAAACCAATTTCAATTCCGGTTAATAAATAATCATAATAATTACCCTGTTTTTCAGATGGCCGTAGTCACTCTACTCTATAACGCTTAACGATATCACCTTTGCACCCGCAATGAGAAAAACAGATGAAATTTTCAGTTACAGTATCCACAGTACAGAACATTCGAACTTGTGTATTTTATAAAAACTCGCCGTACCAACTGTTTCGCAATTCAAGAAAGATTTCCGGTCGCGAACCTAGATATAATTGCCTACATGCATTTGACATTCATATACGTAGCCATTATATTATATTAGAAAATTACTATATTACGATATGCCTACGCAACGGTGAAAAAGAGCGCCGAATACTCCACAATAGTTTGTTATTAGCGATCCAAGCGGCGGACGCATTGTATACAATTAAGTCGAGAACCCAAGTTATATGGCGGTACTTTCTGACGAAATAGTACACGTTATTCAACGTATAACAATACAAGAAAATTTGATCAGGTTTAAAAAATTTTACGATTAACCCCTTTCACTCGTGGGAACGAAAAATATCTCTTTACTCCGAGAACTCATATATAACCAATTACCAAAAGAAAAACTCCAACAACCAACAATTCCTTACTTCCCCCATATTACCTTTTCGGAGACATTTGGTACAAGTTCATCCCTGTTCTGGTCAAGGCCACACCACCTGCAATCAAGAAATCGACGACGACGTCTTCTCGGCGATACGTCAACCCAACATTAACAGCATCCTGTGCGATGTGCTCCAAAAGAGAGATATCGACAACGTACGAGAACGCGTAATGTTTCCCGTAGAGAAACCCGCTGTCGTAAACAACATGACACGGGGCATCAGTGGTCAAAGTACTGTCAATCAAGGGGCGAACATGTTAAATCGCATGTATAAGAACAATTTATAACACCAAGCGGACTCCATCTCGAATCGCACCTGGGAAAATTCATTCAGTTTGGTACAGCAAGCGCTAGTTTCACCCAAACCTCATTCGTCGTGCAAGCGATCAAGATCGTCGTAGATACGGCAATCCATAGACACAGACTACACCCTGTGTACGGCTGGTCGATCTACCTCATCGGTGCAGTATGGGACTCGGTTATGTACCTCCTGATGCACTTGGCTAAACAACCCAAGAAGAAAACGTCAACGGATGCACTGACTGGTCAAGAACTTCATCAACTCGTGTCGGCCCCTCCAGCTTAACCAGAGGGCCAATATAAACGCTGCAACACATGATCCAAATCCTAATCCAATCCATCCAAAAAACAACCAATCCTACAAACCTCGTTCCTTCTCTTAAATTCGCACGAGGAGACTTACGATAATTGTCATCGTTGTCATCGTTCTTTTAGCCTTGTCAAGTAAGAGATAGGGTAAAATAAGTAAATAAGCACCTATGCATGAGGAAAACTCCTACACATACTGTTTAGCGCAAAATAAAAAAAATTATATTCATAATTATCAACAAAAAAACAGAAAACAGAGAAAAACTTCCCGATACAAAGATCTAGATATGCATTAAACAAAAATATTCGCATACAAAGATCAATATATACAATAACCAAAAATATTCTCATCCAAAGATCTATATATACAATAATAAGACACACATTCTTTCCTTCTTCTATAGTCAACATAATACTCTAATCTCAAGATTGTACCTACCGATACCGCAACCGTTTAAGAATAGGCAGATGACCATACTGACATAACCTTCGGAACATTCATAATAATTAAGCGAGACGCTCAAAATACTTCCTCTCGGTTATTCCCAAAATCCTCATTTGCCGTTATAAGCTTATTATTATACATGTATAAATCTGAGAATAAGACGCGTAACAGCGTAAAAAGGAACGTGCGTACGTTTCGCACGCATATTCGAACTACAGCGATATATGCATGACAACAGCACCGTCAGTCATCGACTTTTCCTATCACGTTCGCTGTCAACAAGAACACGATCTCAGGGGTATATTCCAAGACGAGCTGTCGAATTAAAAACTAACCATCAGCGCGATCCACAAACCCCAAAAATCCTACGACGGCCCATCCGCATGGTGACCAAGAGAAGCCTCGATCCTGGATTATTTCATCATAACATAGCCTAGTCGGCTCCGGCGAATTTATAACTCGAACTAAAAAATAAGACATCGGGTCTCGCAGTCCGGTGCGGTATATAAACTTTTTGATATGAGAAGTCACCATAGCTACTGATTCACATAACACAAACCATGCGCATACTTAGGTCTCAGATATCGACCTGTATTTCCCATGCGTTTTTTTCGCCGAAACACGAGATAAAGGTCGCCTTCCTTCATACGCATATTAGTCAGAACTGATGTCCTCAAATAAGCTCACGCGCGTGCCTAGCAAATCTGTAACCTACACGCACATCATACCGCAACCAATCACGCTAATCAACCGATATATTCGTCAATTCCTTAATTATATTCTTTCCCACGCACTACCCCGTTTTACCCTCATTCCGTGCTATTGCGCTAGGCGTGGGCAAGAAAGAGGGAAACAAAAGTTTACGCTCGCATCCCTCCTGGATTTGACAAACTAAAAACAAAGAAATCAGCTACAAAATTTCCACGATTTTAGAAGGATTTGTTCGTTTGTAGTAGAAAACTAAGTAACTACAAACGACGCCCAGGCTTCTGAAGCGTTTATACTTGTTTGTAGTTCCGTATTTATAGTTTGTAGTTGCAGAGGAAATAACTACAAACGAGGAAATGACGTGAAAATAATTTTTCAGCAATTTGAGAAGGAAATGTTCGATTGTAGTTATGAAGTAGGCAACGACAAACGACGCCCGCGCTTCAATAACGTTTGTAGTTGTTTGCAGTTGCGTATTTATCGTATGTAGTTTCAGAGAAGATAACTACAAACGAGGAAATCACCTGAAAATGATTTTTCCACGATATTGGAAGGACATGTTCGTTTCTAGTAAAAAAAAAAACTAAGTAACTACAAGCGCCGCCCGGGCTTTTAAATTGTTTGTAGTTGTTTGTAGTTCCCTATTTATCGTAAAAATATTTTTTAGCAATTTGAGAAGGAAATGTTCGATTGTAGTAATAAAGTAGGTAACTACAATTGACGCACACACTTCTGAAACGTTTGTAGTTGATTTTACTTCCGTATTTATCGTTTGTAGTTGCAGAGAAAGTAACTTCAAAAGAGGGAATCAGCTAAAAATGATTTTTCCACGATTTTGGAAGGATATGTCCGTTTATAGTTACTTTTTCTGCAACTACAAACAACTATGAACGTTTTAGAAAGGCGGGCGTCGGTTGTAGTTACCTACTTTATTACTACAAACGAACATTTCCTTCTCATAGTGCTGAAAAAAAATTTTCACGTAATTTCCTTGTTTGTAGTTACTTTCTCTGCAACTGCAAACGATAACTACGGAACCACAAACCACTACAAACGATTTGAGGGGTGAGATGCAGTGAGAAGTTTCAAAAAATCGATTTTTTTTATTTACATTTTCTTGAAGTATGATGTTTCGAAAATATTCCCTGAAAATTTCAAGTCAATCCGATGAATAGTTTCCGGGATTTCCCACAATTAGTGAAGCGGCCACGTCTATTCTCAACGTATAGACGTGGCTGACAAACGCGCAAACGATAATACCCGGGACATCAGAATGCTTCGAAGACAACAACAAATTGATATTTTGGACGCTTCCACATCGGCAGAAGCCCTATTGTATGGGGTAGGAATTGATGATTCGATGTAAGTAATTTTTTAATTAGTATTTCTATACATAAATCAAGTGTAAAATTGGAAAACTCTGTCATAAATTTTCAGAAATGTATTACTCAAAGACTTTGAGTATTTTATAAAGAATACCTTCGTTTCAAAATCGCCCAAAGTGTTTAAAAAAATAATTCATCCCGAAAACTTCAATTTTTTGAACAATTGTTTGCACGATTGACAATGAGCAATTGAATGCTCGACTTTTCGACAAAAATTGTGATATTCGTATTCAGAGGATTAAAATACATAAAAAAAAGTTTAGCTTCATCCATCGAGCTCAAAATTTTACGAACATATAATACCGTATCCACATCGAAAAACTTTAAACGCGTTTTTCTCGAAACTATGTTTTTCAAGTCGGTGACCACTATAATTAAAAAACCACTCGATGGATTTTGATGAAATTTGTTGTGCTTATTGATAGCATTAAAAACTAGTCCTTAATCGAAGGATTTTCATTTTTGTTGAAAATTTATACTTTGTTTGACAATAAACGAGCGATTTTTTTTTTCGAAAATCGAATGTTATCTGTCGGAAGCCGACTTTTTGTTAATTTAAAAAAAAATCGTGGAAAAATCATTTACAGGTGATTTCTCCGTTTGTAGTTATTTTAAAAGGATTTAATCGTTTGTAGTAGAAAACTAAATAACTACAAACGATGAGTTACAACTAAGAACTACAAACGAGTTACAAACTAAGAACTACAGGGTGCGCCAGAGAAACTTACTTATTTGAAAGGTCAATAAAAGCAAAAGTACTTCAATTATTGTTTTAATTTTTTTTTTTATTTGAGAATACAATATCCCAATTTTTTTTCATGCAGTCTTGAAAATGACATCGGATAAATGGCGACCCCCATTGCGCATACACTGATGAAGTCGATTTTTGAAATTCGTATCCACTCTTTGCAGCATATCAGTTGGTATGTTGGCAATGGCGTCGCGAATGTTGTTCTTGAGGTGTGCTATGGTCCGTGGTCGATCGACATAAAACAGAGATTTCAAATAACCCCATAAAAAGAAATCGCATGGAGTCAAATCTGGAGAGCGTGCCGGCCATTGGAGATCGCCTCTGAGAGAGATGAGGCGGTCGGGGAAATGTTGTCGCAACAAATTCATTGAGTCTCGTGCTGTGTGTGCTGTGGCTCCATCTTGCTGAAACCACACGTTCCTAACGTTCATTTCTTCGAGTCTTGGAAGAAAAAATTCCTCGATCATGTTCCTGTAACGAGCTCCATTCACGGTAACTGCGCGTTCGTTTTCTTCAAAAAAATAAGGACCAATTATTCCCATTACCGACATCGCACACCAGACAGTAACTCGCTCACAATTAAGTGGCTTCTGGTGAAGCTCACGTGGATTTACACCACACCAATAACGCATGTTTTGCTTGTTGACGCAGCCGGAAATGTGGAAGTGAGCCTCGTCACTGAAAAAAACGACCGCGTCTTCAGGCAGGTTGTCAACCAGCATTTCACATGCATTTTGGCGGGCAACAAAATCGCGTTCAGTTAATTCTTGCACAACAGCCAATGTATAGGGATGAAATTGAAGGTCTTCATGGAGAATTCGTCGAACAGTGGTGTCAGAAATTCCCATAGCAGCTGCGTGTTTGCGAGCCGAACGCCGGGGAGAACGCACAACTGACTGCCTCACTCTTTCGACATTTTCCGGAGTTCTGATGGTCCGTTGAAGTCCATTTCTGGGTTTAGAGACACTTCCACACTCCCGAAATGAGTTAACCCACGACAGAATCGAATTACGGCCAGGAACGAGTCTGTGAGGAGGAATTTCAAAGCGAGCGCGGAAGGCACGTTGCGTAGCAACAAGTGAGCGACCGTTAGAAAAGAAGCTCTCGACTGCGAAGGCCCGCTGCTCTCTAGACCAGAGCATGATGGCAACTGACTGGAGGGAGAAACAAACTTGGGAACTTCCCCCTCCAGATGCGCCCCCTCTCGCCCCTCTACCCGCCCAACTCACCGCGCGGGAATTTTTTCAAATAAGTAAGTTTCTCTGGCGCACCCTGTACAAACGAGGAAATTACGTGAAAATGATTGTTCAGCAATTTGAGAAGGAAATGTTCGTTTGTAGTAATAATGTAGGTAACTACAAACGACGACCGCGCTTCTATTAGGTGTACAAATAAGTTTTAGGACAGTTTTCAAAAAATTCAAGATTTATTAAAAAAGAAGTAAAACACAGTTATTCATCGAAGTAATCTCCATCGCACTGAATGACCTTCAGCCATCTCTCAGGTAACTCGCGGATGCCTTTCGCAAAGAAACTTTCGTCTTGCGAGGTGAGAAATTTAGCGACCTATTTTTCTACTTCTTCAAATGTTTTGAATCGCACGTCAGACAAATCGTTCTGCATTTTCCGGAATAAATGATAATCGGATGGGGCTAAGTCTGGTGAATACGCCGGGTGTGGTACAGCTTCCCATCCAAGCGCTAGTAACGTATCCTTGACCGGTTTACCCACATGAGGCCGCGCGTTGTCATGGAGCAGTTTTACTGGACGTTTTCCTTTACCAGAAAATGGACGTTTCTTCTCAATTTCTTGATTCACTTGCATCAATTGATGACAATAGCGATCGGTAGTAACTGTTTGACCAGGTTTGAGAAGTTCATAATACAGTACGCTTTTCATATCTCACCATATGCACAGCATGACTTTGTTACAATGAACATTGCGCTTTGGCGTGGATGTTGTCGGCTCGCCGGGGTCAACCCAATGATATTTGCGTTTCGGATTATCAAAATAAATCCACTTTTCAACGCCGGTCACAATTTTTCACAAGAAAGACTTTCTATGTTGCTTGTTGTAAAGACTTACACAAATGTTAAGACGGCTGTTTTCATTTTCTTGAGTCAGAAAGTGTGGTACTCACTTTGTTCCTTTTCGAATCTTACCTATTGCTTTTAAACGATAAGAAACAGTTTGTTGAGTTACTCCAAGCTGTTCCGAAAGTTGTTTCTCCTGTTGAGTAACGAGGCAGGTAAAGAAATAAATGAGCCGACACACGTGGTTGTGAGTTATGATGACGAAAAATATATATGTGATTATTATTTAAGCAAAGAAATAATTAGAAATAAAGTTTCACAGTGTTCAATGTCTTTTAAATGTCAATATCGATGATCAACCTCTTTTATGATGTTTTTACTGTATTTGGATTTTACGGAGCACGTTCTTAGCCTTTTCGTCTTTTACTCTTATCACCATTAGCTCGGAGCACGTTACGGAAGTGAAGAGCATCAGAGTTTCTTACTCGACAACGGGTTTCGCGCATGCGTGCAATGCAGTGCTACCAATCTTAAAAGCAAAATTACATTTTACCAACACTCCCTCTTAATTTTGCTGGATTTTATAAGATGAGATAAGATGTTGTTGTCTGAATTGAATTCAGTTCAAAAGTTCGTGCTTAAATTTTTCAAATTTTATTCGTTCGAGCGGTTTCGTAAAGATGTCCGCTGTTTGGAATTCAGTTGGTCGATACTCGATGTTTACGACTCCTGCTTTCACCATCTCGTGAACATAGTGGTATTTTACGTCGATATGTTTCGATCTCCGGTTTGTGATTCCGTTTTTGATTAGACATATGGAACTTTTGTTGTCCACGAACAGTGTCGTCTTTAATTCCTGTCCAGTTAATTCTTTTAGTAGGCTTTTAAGATTTTGAATTTCTTTGCAGCACTCGGCTGCTGCGATATATTCTGCTTCAGTGCTTGATGTGGCCAGTGTTTCCTGAATCCTGGAGCACCAAGCTATAGGCCCACCGTTGTAGAATATTACGAATCCAGTTTGACTTTTCCTTGTCTCTATGTTTTCCGCGTAATCAGAATCACAGAAGGCGAGTAGTTCTCCTTTTTCCTGATGTGTGTACCTAATACCCGCTTCTCTTGAGCCGTTGAGATATCGAAAGATGCGCTTTATTGCAGTTATGTTTAGGCTCGATGGTTTATCTGTGTATCTGCTTTGTATATTTATTGCATAGCTCAGATCCGGCCTTGTTTTCGTGCTAAGGTACAAAATGCTTCCTATTGCTTCCCTGAATGGATATTTGATGTCTATTGTACTTTCCGCTGTGTAGTCTTCTTTTATTGCTGGGGTAGCTACTGGTTTAGACTCGTCCATTCCGAAGTTTTCCAAGATTTTCTCCGTGTAGAGTTTCTGTTTTAGTTTGATTGTGGATTGAGTTTGGCTTATTTCCAGTCCCACGAATGTTTTCGGATTTCTGTTAATTGTCATCTCGAATTCGTTTTGTAGTTGTGCCAGTAAATCGTCGATTTCTTGTTTGTTCTCTCCGATTATTAGTCCGTCGTCCACGTACATTGCCAGGAGTAGATCGCTGTTTTCTTTTTTGAATATACACTGTTCAGTGATGAGTCTCTTGAAACCTAGTTTTTTTACGTATTCTGCGAATCGTTCGTTCCATTGGAGAGGAGCCTGTTTTAGCCCATAGATAGCTTTATTTAGTTTGCACAATTTGTTTTTGTAGTTGTATCCTTCTGGAGGGTAAATGTAAATGGTTTCGTTTAAGTTTCCGTATAGAAACGCTGTTTTAATGTCCAGAGTGATGATTGTTTTATTTTTGTTTGCTGCAAGAGCAAACATACATCTAATTGCATTTGTACTCACAACAGGACTGAAAGTCTCCTCAAAGTTGATGCCTTTTCTTTGTTCGCATCCTCTTATTACGAGTCTTGCTCTGTATTTCCCGTTGTCCTTGATTTTAAATACCCATCGGCTTGATAGTGCATCCACTTTTCCGATTTCATTTTTTTTTACTATACTCCAAGTTTGATTTTTTTTCAGCGATTCTTTTTCTTCCTCTATAGCATCTTTCCATTTGTTTTTGTCTGGACCTTCAATAGCTTGCTTGTACCTGAGCATGACGTAGTCTTCATATCTTTCTGGTGCTTTCTTCGGTCTTTGTGATCTTCTGGGTTGGTCTGGTGAATTTTCTTCTTCTGATGTTTTTGGTTCTGTCTCTGCCTCTTCGTAGACAGTGTTGTTGTGGCTATCGTCGTTTTCAGTTTCCCTGTCTTCTTCAGGATCTCTTTCTTCGTCTGTTTCTTCTTCCTCTTCGTCTGTTTCTTCTTCCTCTTCATCTGTTTCTTCTTCCTCTTCGCCTGTTTCTTCTCGGTCTTCGGTGTAGGCTAGGGTTTGAGTTGAATATTTTCCGCTTTTGTAATCATGTTCACTTTCGTCAAATTTTACGTCTCTGGCGATTATTATTTTCCTTTTTATTTTGTTCCATAGTCTGTATCCGTTTGACGAATAGCCAATGAATTCCAACATTTGGCTTCTTGCGTCCAGTTTTTTTAGAGGGCCTAGGATTTTTACGAATGCTTTGCAGCCGAAGATTTTTATACGACTGAGGTCTGGTTTTTTATCATTCCATTTTTCTAGTGGCGTTACCTCTAAGTTTTTTGTAGGCGATCTATTGTGTAAGTATGCGGCCGTGTAGACAGCTTCTCCCCATAATTCCTTGTTTGTTTTTGATTCGAAGATCATGGCTCTCGCTTTATCCATTATCGTTCTATTAATTCGCTCTGCTTTTCCGTTTAGTTGAGGTGTGTATGGAGTTGAGTAGTCCATTGTTATTCCTTTTTTCTTGCTCCATTCTTCGATGTTTTTGTTGGAATACTCTCGTCCATTGTCACACCTGATTTTGTGAACGTTGGTGTTGTGTTGTCTCTCGGCTTTCCCGACGAATTCTTTGATTGCATCTGAGACTTCGCTTTTGTGTTTCAGCAGGTAGATCATCAGGAAATTTGAGTAATCGTCTAGAAAAGTCAAAAAATACTTTTTACCGTCCCATGTAACTGGATCAATCGGTCCACACAGATCGGTGTGTATTATTTGCAATAGCCTGTTTGATTTTTCTCTCGTGTGACCAAAGCTTGTCCTCGTTTGTTTTGCAGTCATGCAGGTCGAGCATACCTTTTCATATGAGTCGATCTCTGCTTTTTTAAGATTTATTCCGGTTGACATTTGCAGTAGCCTTTTCATGCCCTCTCTGTTGAGATGACCTAGCCTTTTGTGCCAAATTTCGATGTCTTGAGTAGCCTTTTCCGCCATAAAGGTCTTGTTTTCATGTTCAGCTTGGAGTTTAACTGTATAGAGGCCATTTTCCATTTTTTTCCCTTGTAACAGTGTTTCATTATTGTAAATAATTTTTACCTTATCGTTTGTGAATATGACTTCCCCGTTGTTCTGTGTGATGGCGTTGACCGACAGTAGACTGGTTGTCAGGTCAGGAATCACCATTACTTCGTTCAGAGAGAATTCTTTGTAGTCCATTTTTCCTACTCCTTCGCCTTTCATGGTCTCATTTGTTTTTGCTAGTCCTACTTGCGATTCAATCCTGCGTAGGCTGTTCACATTTTTTGTACTTCCTGTCATGTGTGCTGTCGCGCCGGAGTCGACGACCCAGGTGTCTCTGTCCTCTACGCTGGTTTCGGTCAGGAATGCTACCTTCTGATTAGATGATTTATTACTTTTGTTCCTAAAAAAACAATCTTTTTCTATGTGATTAGTTTTTTTTACAGATATTGCAAAATTTATTGACGTTTTCTCTCTTATTTCGACAATCTGCGGCGAAGTGACCTGGCTTGCCGCAATTGAAGCATTTGTTTCCTTCGTTGTCCTTTCTGGTTTTACACTCTCTTGTGCTGTGTCCAATTTTATTACATTTCCAGCATTTGAGATCACTTTTGAAAGCTACTGGTTTCTCCTTTCCGTCGTTGTTCCTTGACTCTTCTGACAGCAGTCTCGCTGTAAGATTTTCAAGCGTTTTTTCTTCTGCCGAGGTTGAATCCCAGGCAGTGCTGAAATGTTTGAATCTTTCTGGCAGTGTAGCTAAGATTTTTGACATTAGCATACTGTCATCAATGTCAGCACGGAGAGATTTTATTTTGTGACCGAGATTTACGAGGTGACTCACATGTGTAGCCATATCACCACTTTTTTCGAATGAATACACAAAAAATTCTTGCAACATATTACATTTTAATTGTTCCTTATCTCTTTCAAATATGGTTTTTAATTTTTCCCACATGCTGTAGGCTGTTTCGCAGTTCATTATGTGAACCAAAGGTTTTTTTTCGATTGTCATTATGATCATTTTCTTGGCTTGTGCATCTTTCTTTTTCCAATCTGGCGTTCGTTGTGCTTCCGCTGTTTCAGTTTCTATATGATCACTTAGTCCATGTGCACAAAAGATTATGTTTAACTGAAATTTCCATACTTGATACGTATCGGGGTCACATAACCTCTCCACTGAACTGAGGTCTTCATTTGTTCGACCGTTCATACTTTTTTTTTTTAATTTTCACAGCCACTTAAATTTTTTTTAATTGTTCGTGTCTTTCTCACTCACTTCCAAAAAAACACTCATTGACCTGGGCCCATAACCTGTTGAGTAACGAGGCAGGTAAAGAAATAAATGAGCCGACACACGGGGTTGTGAGTTATGATGACGAAAAATATATATGTGATTATTATTTAAGCAAAGAAATAATTAGAAATAAAGTTTCACAGTGTTCAATGTCTTTTAAATGTCAATATCGATGATCAACCTCTTTTATGATGTTTTTACTGTCTTTGGATTTTACGGAGCACGTTCTTAGCCTTTTCGTCTTTTACTCTTATCACCATTAGCTCGGAGCACGTTACGGAAGTGAAGAGCATCAGAGTTTGTTACTCGACAACGGGTTTCGCGCATGCGTGCAATGCAGTGCTACCAATCTTAAAAGCAAAATTACATTTTACCAACATCTCCCTCTGACAAGAGTTTTCATCCAGCAACGCTTGCAGTTCCTGATCGTCCACCTTTACAGGAGGCCCCGTGCGTTCACGGTCGCTAACGTCGAAATCACCTTCTTTGAATCGCTTATACCAATACTCACATGTACTTTTAGATACCATGTTGTCTCCAAGAAAAGAACATATTGATTCACACGCTTTCCTAACACTTTTTCCTTGGTGGAATTCATAGCGAATGCAGTGTCTAATAAATAGCTTATCGGTCTGCATGTTTAATTTACAGAATTTATAGGTTATGTTTATGACTCCTTTACGTTTCGATACTACATATCAAGCGCCATCTATGATAAGTGAGCGGGACCTTTGAATTAATTTAGAATAGCTGTTATGATACAAAATCGAAGTGTCCTAAAACTTATTTGTACACCTAATACGTAATTTCCTCGTTTGTGGTTATTTCCTCTGCAACTACAAACGATAAATGGGGACCTACATACAACTACAAACATTTTAAAAACCCCACGTCGTTTGTAGTTACTTACCCTTTTACTACAAACGGACATATCCTTCGAAAATCATGGATAAATCATTTTCAGGTGATTACCTCGTTTGTTGTTACTTTATCTGCAGCTACAAATGATAATTACGGATCTACAAACACTTACAACCGTTTTAGAACCATGGCCGTCGTTTGTAGTTACCAATTTTTTTACTACAAATGAACATTTCCTTCTTAAATTGGTGAAAAATTATTTTCCGTCGATTTCCTCATTTGTAGTTCCTTTCTCCGCAACAACAATCGATAAATACTGAACTACAAACAACTACAGTCGTTTCAGAAGCACAGGCATCATTTGTAGATACCTCGCTTACAACTACAAACTATCTATCCTACCGTCGGATTGGACAGATCGTTTTCCTGCTTTTGCGGTCAATGCAAAGGAAAATTTGCTTATAAAAATAGTGAAATATTGCATGTCAGTAATGCTGTTGTTTTAGTTCAAGTTTTTTTATGTCGACATATGTTAATTAGCATTTAGGCCTCACTCCAAAAATTGTTGCCGGCCGTTTCATTTTCCGATTTTTATTGGGAAAATAATTCCACAATTCCACAAATTTTATTTGTGGAAAATAAAAAACCCTTTAGCTACAAACGAAAATAAACTTACTACAATCAACTATAATCGATTTTGAATGAAACAAATTTTAAATGTTCGTTATTTTTATACCGACGGATGCCGTTTTTTTGGTGGTCTAAATTTGTTTTCTTCGCTACTACAAACGAAATTACGTTTACTATAATCAGCTACAAGAGAAAACCTTCGGAATTCACCAAAAAAAATTGAGATCGGACATACTCGGGTGCTAAGTTCACAGAGGTTCAGCGCTCCTGTAAATTGTGTCTCAAAACCCAATAACAATATTACTTATTTAAACAGTTAAATTATGTTTTAATCCAAATTTATGTTTTGTTTCTTTCTAAAAATAATAATCAATATTGGCTATTTTTACGTCGTCTATCTGTTTCCCCTTCAAAGAAAAATGAAATTATGAGAATATGATTAATAGATTGATTAATTGTTTTTTAACGGCTTTTCAAGCTGTGCTGCTAAGTTGTATTTAATAACTCAAATCATTTATTTCGATTTCCCTTCTTCATCGTTCGTTCAGTCCTTCTTGTCTGACAGTGCCCTGTACGTTGTGCTACTACTTACGTGTCATTATCGTATACATTATCATACTATTCCCATGAAAACATTGTGTACTTTGTCTTACAGCTGAGCACTACATTCCAAGTGTGCTTTTTTATATCAGAAGGTTACGCAGCTGTGCATACATCGTCACACATGGAGCGTTCCAGGTAAAATTGACGAACAAATTATGCTCCTCAGTTTCAAGGATTAATGTTTACAATTTTGTTATATTCCGGTTATCACGAAAGAAAACCGTCAGATTGTATTTTCGTAGCATTTGGCACTAGCTGGGGCATCTTAATAATTTGGAAAAAACTTTTCCAACAAACAGAAAATACAAAAGATAGCGTTTGCCACGTTTTTTCATTGCGTAACGAAGTACTCTATAATAAATGCTTTGACGTAAAATGGTTCAACTATCAATTCCGTAAAAAAAATATTTCCGCACGATGTTTCTTTATTCTCAAAGTTTCTCAATATAAATTATCGAAAAAGCTGCAATTTCAAGCGGGGTGTGAAAGATCTACTGCAGTCGAACCTCGATAAAACGAACCCCGATATAACGAAATCCTCGATATATTGAAGATTTATCCATTCCCTTGTGATGGACCCCCCAAACCTTGATACAACGACATAATCATATGCATTATCTGCTAATTGCTAATTGCTTGTAGAAAATGTTTTAATTTAAACCTTTCTTTCTTTAAAAAATATCCCCATATTTATAATACTAATATATATATATATATATATATTTTTTAAAGAACATTTTAAGGAACATGACTTCAGTATAACGAAACCTCAATATAACGAACTTCCCTTGAGACGACTTATCAAAAGATTTCTGGATATTTGCCAAGTTCTTTGGTGGTACTTCGTTCTCATGCCTGTGGATATTCCATCGTTGGAATAATAAAATCATAATTTCAAAATACTTAGATCATTCCTAAACTTCGTTACGCGGTGACCACATTATAGCATTTTCTTTTCTTTTTAATATCTCTTAATACAAACAATAAATTATATACGTCTGAAAGTAAGCCTTCTGGTTTGTATTTAAAACAAAATTTGAAAATTGTTGTAGCACTACCACAGGCTCAAGAAGTTTTCCAAGGGAATAACCATTTTTTCCGGTTCATATAACATTCCTGTAATAACATTGTTAAATATCAATTTAATATTATCAATTGTGGTGGAAATTACGAAGGATTTGTTGGGTAAACTTTCTCTGTTAGGATCGGCGAACTGTCCAAATATCCTGAAATATGAATTAAATGAACCATATGAACAATTAACACCGTTTTGCATTTTTTTGCGGACAAAGAAATGCAAAACGGCAAAATTGCAATGATTTCGGGGATATTTCACCAAGAAACTCCATATCATCCATTATAAAATCATCAGGTTTATATTGGGGCAGAATAATTAATTCATACATATATTTTTACTGGAACATTTTTACAGAAAGTGTGAAAAAACCGCAAATCTCAGGTTGGATTTTATTACATGACTCGTATTAATCAGACCAAAAAAACCTTTTTTTTTATTTAGAAAATTGTTATTTTTCCAATCATTAAGGAATAGGGGTAAGTTAAAAGTTGGAGTTTCCGGTTCGAAATTGTGCTCAATGTTGAAGACGTGCATATGATAGTTAATCTGTATATATCGTCTTTGCCTGATAACTGGCAAATGTTTGCACAAAAATGATAATTTTCAATAAATGTAATTGGTAATTTTTTTTCTGTAATTATGTTTGAACATTAACCAGATTAAAAGGTACTGCTATCGATATTTCGTGTAGTTTATACTGTGAATTTTTTTATCCTGTTCAATTGAGGCTCTCGAAAACATGGATTTACAATACGGCACCAAGACCCATAATATCTCATTTCCTGGTTCTCAAGTCGTTAACGCGTCTCTGATATGCAAATATGTAAAAACTAACGAATCTATTACTCTCAAATATAGTCGACGTCAAATCTGCCGTGAATCACGTGCAAGAAAGCTTTGATCACGATCGCGATTATGAGATTGAACAAACAAAAAAAAATTAGTCCACATGATCAGCCACTCCCGTCGTTTCTCATGCAATGTTATATTGTTTATAGGTACTTAAAAAACGAATAATACAGAAAGGGTTAGAAATGTGCTGGAATGTAATAATCTCAAACGAGAAGTCACATATGATTCGTTCGATCTTCATTGAAGTGTACCCACTCATGAAAACGACAAAACGTGCCTGTTTTCGAATTTTCCCGCAGAATCTAAGCTCAATATCGCAATGAAAACGTTTGGGCTGGTTTCGCACATATTTCAACCATACACAATTATGTTTTTTCTCCATTTTTTGTCATTAAAAAATAGGCTCGTTAGCAATTTTGTTATGGGGATTGTTACCGTCAAGTAAAATTGGTTGATTATTCAATGCTATATTAGATGTCTTCGCGAATTAACATAATAGATGATTATACATTAACATAATAGATAATAGACTTTGACTACCAGCATGAGAAACTAAAACTTTTCTCCAGAAAATTAAAATTTTCTTCTCGATGAATCAATTTATTGTTTAACTTCTTTGCTACGGCGGACGCTTCGCTTATTGTAGCTTCCATGTACGGGGTATTTCCCCTTATTACAGTCCCCACCATTTTCCCCACTCCACAGCCCCAATCGATCCCCACCTTGCGGCCGCAGCCGAATTCCGCCTCTATATCGCATTCACCATAACATTTTCTGCCATGGGTATAGGAAAACTCCGGAAAACCTATACCAATACAGTCGGTCCCGAATTCGCTTCGCAGTCTCGGAGCTAGTCGCGTTTTGTCGAGACAGCTCACAGGCTACAGCCATACACACACGACACACTCACGTACCGGTCCGTGTGCGCGACATGCGTGTAGAACTAGAGCTACGTCACGCCCGCGTTTTTAGATAAATCAATTTATATAAGGAACATATCAAATCGGCCCTGTCGGTCTGCGCATATTCCGCGTAGGTGGGCCTGGCAGTCAATTGAAAATCGGCTTTTTATTTAGTTTGATCGTAAAAACTATTACACGGAACGAGATACTAACAACATTTCAAATGGCTATCATGTTTCATTTTTTCGCGTACCATACATTTTCTTATGCCAACGATAAAAATAACAAATTCCATATTGTTTGTTGCAAAGATGCAATTTTTTTGTCGCACTTTTACGAAAGTTTGCATTCGGATGGAACGTAAATTCGCATACGTGTAGAGGATTTAAAAAATAGCGGATACGTGTTTTTTTTTTTTTTTTTCATTTTTTTTTCATTTTTTCCGATATCTCGCAATTAATGGGTTGAAGCAACCTTTCTATTGTTCGCTTATAACGACCCATAAATTGTTAACATTTTGGCACACTCGGTTTAATTTGCGCCCATGTAAACCCATTCGATACGAAAATCAATTATTTATGAAAAATCATCACCCCACTACTCCTCTGAATAAGAAATTTCACTCTCGAAAATTAAAGCATGTGCGAAAAACAAGTATTATATTGTATTTTAGAATAATATGTCTCCGTAATATGACAACCAATGTTTATTTTAGGGACGGATATTCTGCTCACTGTATTATATGGAAATCATAACGACACATTACGGATTGATAAAGTGGAAACGCCTTAACTCTTCGCTCGAAGTTTTCTCTCAACTTAATTGTCCTCTAGCAACGGTGCATAAATGGAATTGATTGTATAATATGTTACTTTTTTATGATTTATTTATTAGTGAGTGTGCGAAGTATCGATTTTTGTGATTTATAGGTATAACAGTAGCGATACTCGTGAAAAAAGTGTTTGACACAAAGAAATTTGTAACACCATGCGCAAGTTGACCACAAATATCGCATGTCAATGCATTTCTCGAAAATCATTATCGTACGGAATTTTCCAAAAAAACGAAAGAAAAAAGAACAAACATGCAAAATTTCATCAACGTTGGAGCAGGACACCTCGTGCGGTTTCCTCGTTAGCAGTTTTCGCACTATATCACAAGGGTCAATAATATAACCAAGAAACTCACATTTGTCCCCTATTTACTCGTATATTTTATTTTAATTTAAAGACCAAATCTTCGTGTGTCCTTGTAGTTATCTCAGCATTACCGAACCACGTGCGACTGAACTCATTAGGGCATATCATTGATTTACATCCGCTTTCCCTCTATTAATGGACGGCCAGCTTAGCAATATGTCTTATGGTCGCTAAAGTCGTACATACCATGTACACGAAAGTTTACGGATAAAGAAAATTGTTTGGAGAATATTTATCTTGTTAGCTGTAATCTATATAGAACTCGGGACAGTACTATAGAACACGATATTCTTGCAAACAAGCCATTGATTTTATACCTTTTGAGTCATCCCTTGAATAAAATATTGTACCTCGTATTGGCCTTCAATTGCCTTGTCCGAAATGTGAAACAGGCACTTCTCCATCGTCTTTAGGCATGTTTTCTCGAAGTTGTTCACACAATCCGAACTTGTGGTACTTTCATGCGGGAAAAACGTTACAACATTACAGACGAAACAACGGCAGTAACTGGTTGCGCGAAGATTGCATTTTTTTTAAACGCTGAAATTCGTGATGCTTTCATGCGACAGAACGCAGCACTACCGGGTGATCGCTGGAACGGAACGTACATATTATGAGACTGTACGAAACATATAACTATATATAGAACGTATCTACGTCTCAAAAATAAGTATCCTATAACATTTAGCTGCGAAATGCTCAAGCTTCCTTAAGGTATAAATTACTTGATTTTGCTGTTCCGTAAATTGGTCATTCATAGTCTGAAAATGAAAAATTAAACGTGATTAGAAAGTGTTTATCATATGAACCAATGAAATACAACGGCGACTACCAACATGAGGCTTTGTGACGACGGTGTGTGTAGTAGGTTTATTGGCTGTACTACGATAATTTAATCCAAAACTATACTGTGGGAGGGGAATTGGTAGTCCATGCGTGGCACGAATGTAGCACTACTAATAGGCAATAGAAGATAAGCAGCTCAAAATTACAGAAAATCGTTTAAACAGTTCATTCCAGACCCAGACTCGGCGATTATTAGCCGTAATGGTAGAATAAGAATTTTTCCGGGTCTATCGCATACAAGTTGGAAAAAGTCTCATCAACTTTTGCGCGTTCGTCAATAATTGTGCCAGAAAGTAATTTCAAAATAAACTCCACAATGGGTGAGTTGATAAAAATGGAAAGATTGAATAATTCTTGATTAAAAAAGGACTGAAAGCATATCTTTATTTTATTCATTTTCGATGTGCAGTAGTATCTATGCAGGAAATTGCGCACAAATCAGACGAATCGGACGTCCAATATGCCGTCGATCAAACAGGTATTGTTATATTCATAGGAACATTTCATTGTAATAATCATTCTCGTTATCGATATTAGAATATTAATTTTCATATTTTTATTCGACGTGAACTCAGGCTTTGGAAAGTTTACGATCAAAGTCGCTATTTTGGGCGGCTTAATTTATATGAACACGGGATTGTGCATCGGTAGCGTGGGTTTTATACTTCCATCGGCAGCTTGCGATCTTCAACTGACCACATTGGATAAAGGACGTATCAGTGCTACTCCCATACTAGGTCAGTGTTTTTTTTCGAACACCATACCCTTACGAATTTTCATTGTTCAAGGCTTTTTTCAACTTCAACCGCAATTTAGAAATCCCCAATTGTTTTGTAAAAACTAACAGATTTGATTACGTTAAAAAAGACCGAATTTCTGTCAAAGATTGTAGATAATTAATTTAATTAACTTCGGGTTAAACTTCAGCAAAATAAGATGAACTCGACTGTAGTTTTGCTTACGTATATAAAAAGATTTGAATTATTCAATAAAAATTATCTGCTATGTCATGATGTTTTTCGAGTATGTTTTGCCATATTTGTTTACCTACATTTTTAATGTACGTAGTACGTTACCGTTTATTGAACGCAGTACACCGATGGTTACATTAGTAAAAGTTTCGAAGACGTGTAAAAACTGTTTTTAGTTCGTCTCCGATTTTTACATTAACCGAAATAGTAACGTTCATTTCCTTTTAAAAAAAATAGCTTTCTCTTTAAAGTTCCTCAAGAGGACTCAATAACAGCTCAATATCCGCTCTGCTTATCCGAAAAATGTAATAATGCTTCGAAATGAAAGCAATAAGAGGATTACAATTTTAGCTCCCAAAAAGACCTCCTTATTAATTTGCATACAATCGATGGTGCTCCATTACTTTATCGCCTAATTTTTTGCACCGAAAGGTATGGTCTTTGGCTCGTACTTTTGGGGTTGTTTCGCCGACGTTCGCGGTAGAAGATCAGCTCTCTTGTACGCACTTTTTTCTTACGCAATCATCGAGATCCTAACTTCACTGGCGACGGCGTATTGGATGTTTCTGCTGCTAAAATTCTTTAGTGGATGGGCGTGAGTATGTCACATTACGTTTTTAACCCTAGAACGCATGGCTGAAGAGGCATTTTGACTTATTTTGATTTTCAGTTATCTGCACTTTCCACGGTCTTTACATCAGTATTTTATTAATTTGATCTCCATGGAATGAAATTATTCACAAACCATTGCCTTTCTTATTTAAAATGGACGACGTGCATGGACTATTAACCCCTTCGTTGGCAGAGCGAATTCGACAAAGTGCCCAAAATGGCAGGGAATTTTGCCCTGAAAACTTGTACTCCGGGGTTTTTAAGGATGCTGATTACGAATCTGAACTCAAAATTCAGGAATTCACAATGACAAACCAATATGGCGAATGAAAATACAAATAATACAAATTGCTTTGCGTAAAATTTTCAATTTCGGTCTGCCATTCTAGCGCCGCCATTTTGAATTTTCAAATTTAAAGGTCAGATTCGTAATAAGCGACTTTAAAAATCCCGGAGTACTAATTCTCATTTAAATCGAGTAGTTTTTTATTTTTATCCGCCATATTGGCGCTGCCGTTTTGAATTTCCAAATTTTTACTTCAAATCCGTATTCAGTGAGCCCAAAAACCCCCGTATGAGGCTCCGATTTTAAATCAGAACAAGTTCAATAGGGAAATAAAGGTTGACGCACCATTGCGTCAATGCCAACGAAGGGGTTAAGGAGTAAAACTACTCTAGAAGCTCGAAAAATACCTGCAACTTTAAGAATTTCGTTTGCTTAGAAAAAAAAGTAAATCCAAAATCCATATTTTTGTTGTACATATATTAAGGCGCAGTGCCACGCGCCTCCGACCACTTCGAAATTTGAAATAACTTTTCTGCCAAAAGGATAAACCAGGCAGATAAGACAGGTCGGAAGCGGCAGTGTTCGGCTTAAATAAAAAATCGCGATTGTGTGTTCCGCTATTTCTCTGTCACGGTTTTATGTATAGTGTCGGGTACAAGTCTTTCCCGATGAAAAGTTCTTCAACGCAGTAGCAGTATGAACACGTTGAAGAAGGGTTTCGACGAAGGGTTCGCAGCCCTGAGTTTGATCACTGAGGGAAACAGATTAGTAAACTACAGATAAGTGTTCAAGTGCTTCGCATGCCGAAGTAGTAATAACACAAAGAGTTTAGATTTGTTATGTAGTGCTCTACTATTTTTGGGCCAAGATTTCGTACGTAGTGTCGCGTACGCGTCTTTCCTATACGACAGTTCCTCAACACAGTAGCGGTGTGAATGTTAATTGTCGAGGAAGGGTTTTGTGGAATTAAATCCAGCATTGACTGTCATCGCTGAGGAAATGGGAAGAGTAATCTGCGAATGGATTTTGCAAATTTTCAACACAGCCATAATGTGAATATGCCTTGTTGTTAAAAATATTTGAGGCAATATTTGCAACACTAACTCTGATTGCTGAGGGAAACTGATCAGTAACCGTCAAATACGTTGTCAAATGTTCTGCATGCTGGAGTAGCAACAATACATAAAAATTAGATTTGTGATTGTGTGCTGTATTTTTTCTATTCCGAAATTTTATGCATAACGTTGCTTATTAATGTTTTTTGTACAACAGCCGTTAACTTAATAGCTGAGTGAATGTTACTTGTCGAAGAAGAGATTCAGAGAATTAAATCCAGCGTTGACTGTCATCGCTGAGGGAATGGGAAGAATAACCTGCGAATGGGTTTTGCAAATGTTCACTGCAGTGACAATGTGAATATTCCTTGTGGTCGCAAGGATTTGAGGAAATATTTGCAGCACCCACTCTGATCGCTGAGGGAAACTGATCTTCAATCTGCAAATAAATTTGTCAATGTTTTGCATACCAAAGTAGTAATAATACAAAAAAATTGAGTTTGTGGTCGTGTGCTCTACTCTTTCTTTCAAAGATTTCATGCATAGTGTCGCGTATGAGTATTTCCTGTACAACAGCTGTTAACATTGTAGCGATGTGAATGTTAATTGTTGACGAAGGAATTCAAGGAATCGAATCCAGTGCTGACTTCCAGCGCTGACAAAATTAAACCAATAACCCTCAAATGAATTTTTTAAATGTTTAATGTAGCGATAGTGCAAACATTTCTTGGAGGTGCGAGAATCCAAGAAAGTATCTGCAGCACTGACTTGGATTATTGAAAACAAAACAGATCAGTAACCTGCGAATAAGTTTTGAAAAATGTTGCTTGCTGGAGCAGTAATAATACAAAAAACATTTAGATTCGTGATCGTGTGCTCTACTCCATGTTTTATCTGATCTACCGTTCGCCTTTCGAATATCGGGTTATCTGCCCACATTTTTTTCTGTTCGGTAGCCGTCGATCGGGTCATTTCACCGTTATTCTGTAGAGCGAGGCTCTAGCGATCTCTATTGCTAGAGAATTCGATCCACGGTGAATCTGTCGAAGATAAATCCCGGCGAGTGAAAAATGCTGAACGTATTTGTTCAAACCATAGGCATTAGTTGTAAAATTTTACCACCCTCTCGCAAAAAGAGTCTGGCGATCTTAATTGCTAGAAAATTCTAGCCCCGGAAAACCTACCAGAGACAAACCTCGGCAGAGAGAAAAAATGCTGAACGTATTTGTTTAAACAATAGGCATTGCTTGTTAAATTTTACCACTCTTTCTTCAAAGAGGGCTTAAAAAACCATTTAAAATCATATTTTTTCAGTCGCAAAATCATCACGCCCTTAAAAAACACATCGCCACCCAAATAGACGGATGTACCTCATATTGACATCATATGTACATCATCACTGCGGCATAGAAAATCTCACAGCTGTGTATCCCTTATGAGTGCTCCCGTTGGTCATATTTGCATCACATGATGATTCACAATAATACATCCAAATGAAGCAAAGTTGTTCTCACGCGAATATGCATGCAGTGAATTCATCAGACTAGCAAATTTGGCTCACGAATATCTAACAATAAGTGAGTGCATACGGGGCTCATATGGGTGTCACGGTGTGAAGAAACTGTAGTGCTCATACGAAGCTCATATTAGCGACATGGCGTGACGGAACTATGCTGTGCTCATACGGAGCTCATATTAGCGGCATGGCGTGACGTAACTATGCTGTACTCATACGGAGCTCATATTAGCGGCATGGCGTGACCCAACTATGCTGTGCTCATATGGAGCTCATATGAGTGCCATAGCGAGAAAAATTTTAAAAATCCAAAAATATCGATTAAAAAAATCTGGTAGGATTTTTATATCCCCATATCCTTAAGTGATGTTCCTCTGCCTATATGATAAATGGATTAAAACGTATTCTGCCTAGTTAAATTTTGTACCTACCTACGGTTTGAACCACGTCTTCTAATTCGAGAACTGAGCGCGCTACTTACCTAGCCATTCTAACACTTGTGCAAACTTTCTTTGTATCTGCCTATTTGTATCATTCTGAATTTGTATGCATATCGCCGTCATATTGCGCTTATGGGATGTATCACTGACGAATATACATATCGCCGTCATATTGCGCTCATCGAATGTATCACTTACACGGAGAAGGCAGAGCCTGGATGTCGCGAAACGGGTTTTCCTTTCACTTGGTGAAAGTTGAAGACCTCCGAATCAACGTCGTTTTTTATTTTTGTTCCAATAGGCCTTAGTTGCTGAGATATCGCGATTTGAAAATTTGAGAGTTTCGGCTCGTGCGTAGAGTTCGTTGAGCGTTGGCGCTTGAGACAAGAGCGACCGTAGCTAATACGGTATGACGACGGACTGGCACTCTGAAAGTTCACAGTTCGCGTCCCCATGCTTTTTTTTATTCAAGTTTTATTTTTATTTTATAATCTCTCATAAGACTTTGCATGTGCAGGTAAAGAAGTCAATTCGAAAATATGTATTACTAGTTTTATTCATCTATTATATAAAAATAATTAATCTAATAATCAAGTCACAATGAAAAAGCAAAATAATATTGTATAACAAATAATTAATCTATTAATCATGTCACAATGAAAAAGCAAAATAATATGGTATAAAAAATAAATAATTAATCTAATTCACACTTGCAAATTTCGCGGTAGGTAATTATTCTGACTCTTTTTCTATCAGATCAGTATGTTGACAAATTGGAAGGTGGAAGCCATCGTAAAAGCAAGGGAAGCACAAAGGCTTACGACACTACGAACATAAAATGAACGTAAGATCACCGCAACCATATTTAACCTTACAAATTCTATCAGGAAAGCATATTTGAAGATATATATCTTCAAATATGCTTTCCTGTGAATTAGATTAATTATTTATTTTTTATACCACATTATTTTGTTTTGTAATTGGGACTTCATTATTAGATTAATTATTTTTATATAATAGATAAATAAAAGTAGTAATACATATTTTCGAATTTTCTTATTTACCTGCACATGTAAAGTCTTATGAGAGATTATAAAATTTAAAAAAAAATTGAATTAAAAAAAATCACAGAGACGCGAACCGTGAACTTTCAGAGTGCGCCTCTTTCATCTTACCGTATTAGCTACGGCCGCTCTTGTCTCAAGTATCAACGTTCAAAGTACTCTACGCACGAGACGAAACTCCCGAATTTTCAAATCGCGATATCTCAGCAACTAAGGCTTATTGGAACAAAAATCAAAAGCGACGTTAATTCGGAGGTCTTCAACTTTGACAGCGCGAAAGGAGAACCCGATTTGCGACATCCAGGCTCTGCCTTCTCTTTGTTAGAAATATGCATATCGCCGTCATAGGATGTATCACAGAAACACGCATATCGCCGTCATATTGCGCTCATGGGATGTATCACTGAGAAATATGCATATCGCCGTCATACTACGCTCACCGAATGTATGACTAAAAACATGCATATTGCCGTCATGGAATGTATTACTGAGAAACATGCATATCGACGGCATAGGATGTATCACTGAGGAACACGCATATCGCCGTCATGTTGCGCCCATCGAATGTATCACTGACAAACATGCATATCGCCGTCATATTGCTTAGGGTCTATCTGGGATAGATTATAACCTATCCCAGATAGACAGTCGTGATCATCACGCCGTGCATACAATTGATGAAGCAAATTTTACAGCATATTGACTACATGTCGTGATGCAAAGCCGTGAACTCATTTATTATAGTGAATGTACAAAGCATTTTGATCTCAATATGTCGTTTACAAATGCATCGTACGTTTGAAGCATGTTGAACTCATATCGCTGTGCTCAAGTGTACACAATTAATATCTGCACATTTTACGTCATATGGAAGTCTTCCAATGACTGTGTTGATGAATTCACTGGGTTAGCACTGGTAGTAGACATGTCATGCAAGCAATATGACGGCGATATGCATGTTTGTCAGTGATACATTGGATGGGCGCAACATGACGGCGATATGCGTGTTTCTCAGTGATACATCCTATGACGGCGATATGCATAATTCTAAGGGATACATTCGTTGAGCGCAATATGACGGCGATATGTATACTTTGTCAGTGATACATCCCAGGAGCACAATATGATGGCGATATGCATGTTTCTCAGTAATACATTCCATGACGGCAATATGCATGTTTTCAGTGATACATTGGGTGAGCGCAATATGACGGCGATATGCATATTTCTCAGTGATACATCCCATGAGCGCAATATGACGGCGATATGCATATTTCTCAGTGATACATCCCATGAGCGCAATATGACGGCGATATGCATATTTCTCAGTGATACATCCCATGAGCGCAATATGACGGCGATATGCGTGTTTCTGTGATACATCCTATAACGGCGATATGCATATTTCTAACAAGGAGAAGGCAGAGCCTGGATGTCGCGAATCGGGTTCTCCTTTCGCGTGGTGAAAGTTGAAAACCTCCGAATTAACGTCGCTTTTTATTTTTGTTCCAATAAGCCTTAGTTGCTGAGATATCGCGATTTAAAATTTTGGAAGTTTCGTCTCGCGCGTAGAGTACGTTGAGCGTTGACTCTTGAGACAAGAGCGGCTGTAGCTAATACGGTAAGACGACAGACCGGCACTCTGAAAGTTCACGGTTCGCGTCCTCGTGTTTTTTTTTAATTCACTTTTTTTTTTAAATTTTATAATCGCTCATAAGACTTTACATGTGCAGGTAAATAAGAAAATTCGAAAATATGTATTACTAGTTTTATTTATCTATTATATTAAAATAATTAATCCAATAATGAAGTCACACTTACATAGCAAAATACTATTGTATAACAAATAATTATTCTATTAATATGTAGAATAATTTCCATAAGTTTCAAAGCGAAATTTTAAAAACTATAAACTATGCTCCGTCAACGCTGCGCCTCACGGCTCGGATTCGAAGCGAGCGTAAACTTCAAACCCCTTTTTCCCATAACTGCATTTTCGAAATTGGCGTGCAGGATTACTCAAAAACTATAAAGCCGATTGAGTTGAAACTTTATAGGAATATTAATAATATTGTTACCTTCTACTTGACGAGAATTTTTTTCAAAACACTATTTGAAAAACGACTTTTTAAATGCAATTTTTACAAAAAAAATTGCGTGAAGTTTACGAATACCCGAAGTTCACGAGTACTCGACGTTTACGAGTACCCGAAATTAGAGAGTACCCAGTGCCCGAATTCGGGTATCCGATAGTTGCGGGTAATGCAAAAACGTAACCCGTCGGTCACCCGACCCGAACATCGGGTACCCGAGTATATCGAGTACCCGCACACCACTAGAATATACCCTCTAGAATGCTCTATTATAGTACAATTTTTTACCGATGCCTCAAATTCTAAAATAATTATAGCATGCAAATCATATTTCTGAAAATAGATACTCTCCGAAAACTAAGCGCTTAACCGATTTTAGGAAATTCGATCCGGAAATACCTTGTATTTTTTTAATAATCGATTCTATTGTACGGGGCCTTCCCCTTATTACATTGTTCACCATATTCCACTTCTCATCCCCATCTTGCGGCCGCAGCCGGCTCCCCCCTTTGTATCGCATTCACCATTACATTTCTGCCATGGGTATAAGGAAACTGCGGTAAAACCGATACCAATACAGCCGGTCTTAGGTTCGCTTTCCAGTTTCGGAACTAGTCGCGTATCGTAGAGAAATATATCACGGGCTTGAGTCATACAGACACGTCACATGCACGTACCAGTCCGCGTGCGTGACATCCACGTAGAACTACTGGAGCTACTACGTCACGCCAGTATTTATTTTTCTCCGAGACTATGAGACTGCGATTCGATCCCGCGACCTCCCGATGTTCTCGTTCAGATGAAAGTACGCTGCCCACTAGACGAGCACACTCGTTTTTTGAAATACCTTGTATGATACTCTATTTGGGTACAAAAATTTAACCAGTTGTCTAAAAAATTGTAAAAATTCAGGCGCCAAAACACGTTTTTCTGAACATTCAATCTCCTTAAAATTGAAAACATTTTACCTATTTTCACCAAATTCATTTAGAACATACTTTCACATATTTGATCATACGCTATTAGAGTAGAACATTCAGCCGGGTATATTAAGATGCGGTGAAGTTTTCGCGTGTACAAAAAAATGTGTACACGAGTGCCAAGTATAAGTGGGCAAAAAAAATTCACACGTGCCGCCGAGCGTTTAAAATGTTTAATTTTAAAAGCATTCGTTTTTTCGAAATCTGTTACAAACTTTTTGTGTGAAAAAATGTCGGCATAAATGTCATGCATAATGATTAAGCTTGTGAACTCTGTGAAATTCATGAAAGGTCTGAAGAATCCGGATAACGTTCACTTCGATAAAGCCAATCGGCAAAATGGTGGATTTAAAACCAAAGAACGGTTACTGCGTCGATGTTTTCAATTGCCGATTAAAGGACGCATAGGTCCTTGTATAGTATTACGTATCACCAAATGAAATAAACACACCAGTATCTTACAAATAAAAAATGTACATATAATATAACTTTTAAGTAATTAAGTGATCATTATAGTAGAATATCTCGCGATTGAGATTGAAAAAAAAACCACTAAATTATAAAACTTATCGGTAGATATAAGAGAAAAGCGAAAATACATTACTTTTGCTATGTCCACATAAAATGTACGTTATATACCAAATGTGCGAACTGTAAATTATTGTTTAATTCACTTCAATCGATAATATTCAACGTAATAGAAATATATACGACGTGGTTATTATTCATCAAACGAATAAATCTGCTTTTGAACCCGATAAGTTGTGAATTTTATTTATAGCAGTGATTCTCTAGACATTTAATGAATTTTTGCACATTCAGTACAAGTAATAAGCTATATCATGGCACATTAAGGTGTTTTTTTTTGTACAATGCCTCCTTTTAAAAAATGATAAAAATATGTGTAAAATGCGAATAATTTTTTTATACAACAATTCAATCGCTTAGTAGCACGTGGTAAAAAAATCCGAGCCCACTTATACTTACTACACAAGGTTTTTTATGTACAGTACTACCTCTCTAAGAGAGCCCTCGCTAAGAGAGAATTTCCCCGCCGTTCCGCTTGAGCGCATTTTATAGCTTCCCCCACCTAGCTCGAGCTGTCCAGTGTACCCGAGGCCTCTCGAGTTTGTCGCGGACAACTCGATAAGAGATCGCGAGCGATTTCAGAAAATCGCACGTCGCACGATTGTCAAATGGATAATATTCCTTTGTATAATAATATATACGCGAACAATAAGATAATTCAACAATTATTGAAAATCTTACAAATGTTTCCTTCATATGTGTTATAATATTGCAACAACAAAATATACCAAACAGCAGAATAAAAAAAACGCGAAGAAAAAGAAAGATTTACACATCAATATTCAATGAGATATACTTACGCATGAAACGACGAAACGCCAGTACACTTTCCGCAACTCGTTTACAGTTTTCTCAATACTTTCGTTCGCGCTCTCTTATCGAGTTCGAGTGGAGAAACACATACACGCTACCACATGCGCGATTTTCGAGCGCGCTAACCTAGCGGTGGGGGAAGGCTTCGGCGACGAATTTCTCGAGAATTTCTTCCCCTAACCGCCCTAGACCGCTCTCTTAGAGAGGTAGTACTGTACCTTAATCATATTTTAGGAGTAACGGTGAATAAATCCAGACATCGTCTGAACGACGACCACTCTCAAAAAGACATACATTATTTCTAAATGTCACTTTTGAATGTTCTGGGAAAGGGATCGTCCATTAATCACGTGAGGTTGTTTGGCCACTTTGTGAGCCCCCCCCCCCCCCCCCCCGGTGATATGGGGTCGTCCATTAATCACGTGAGGCTCAAATAGGGGGAGAGGGGGAGGATTTGGATAATAGAAACCTCACTGCATATCACCGTGGGGGAGGGGGGCTTAAAAAGTGGGCAAAATACCTCACGTGATTAATGGACGATCCCAAAGTCTGAAAAACATTTCCGTGAAGTCGCAAAGAAATAGTTTCACCGAAGCTTTCTCTATGCGTACCTAAGTGAAATTGTTCATAACAAGAGGAGTATTTAGCACATCAAGAAATCCCTGAATATCTATTGTCATGAATGATTCTTATTTAGAAAATACTTTGAACATTTGATGGGCATCAGATTATATTTGTTCAAGTTATACTGAAAACTAAAACATTGGTTCAGGACAAACACCTCGAAAGTTTTGCGTCGCATTATTTACCAATTGGCAATGAAAATTCTATAGTTAAATTAGCCACTTAGGGGAATCAGTTTAACTGCGACTTTATTTAAGGTAGGTCTGTAGTTTTGGTAAAATCTTAGGAATTGGCTGAAATCTAAATGTGGTGTAGATATGACCTTCGTGGACTGATGCCCAAAAATTCAATTCAATTCTCCGTTTAGTTCATGAGATAATTGCACTTGAATATGAGTATTTATGTACGCGATCCCTATACCTAACACGATAACCGATAGGAGTTTGCTCGCATTTCTCGATATAGGTTCTAAACGGATTTTAGGATTTCAAAATAAAAACACACGTGTACGCAGTACGATTGTGGGATTGATTTGGAAAAAAAAAAACGTTGACCGTTTAGTTTCGGAGATATCGACTTATGAAAAGTGGTAACTTTATTCCACACCGAACTTGGGCCCAACCATCTGTAACGGAATGGCAACAGTGTACGCTGCAGCCAGCTGATCGGCGCGTGCTCTGGGAACTCGAAGCGTGTTTTTCCCCCGAGTTCTAGTAATTCTGCGACGGATCTCGTATACATTTATTCTGCAAACAAATTTAATTTGTTCAATTTTTGCATATATTTATGCATGTATTTGTCTTTGTTACAGCGAATACAGTTTAAACTGTCGGCAAGATGTTGTAAATCCACGATCCGACGTCCTTCGACAGCGAATTTTTATTGCTGATCGTTAAGGTTATGGTTATTCTCATCGCCTTTAGTCGCATTCGCTTGACACATGGCTACCACCACTTTCGGTCTTTTAGCAAGCACTTTTTTCTTGTAAACTTTCCTTTGTCTCGCATTTGGGTTGACATGTTCACGCTTTTTTTATTTATATAAAATATTTCACGTAAGACGGATCGTAGAAAACTCAACGCTATTGCTGCAGGAAAGTCGCGCTGTTGCCACGATTACGGCGCCGCACAGTGGTCCGAAATCCCGAAAAAGCGGACAAAAACCGAAAAAAAAATTCTAAGGACTTTGAATGGTTAGAATAGCTGTAGTAGTACTTCTACTATGTGTTATGACTGCTAAGGCCGTCCTCTAGTTTCTCAGGTCGAAAAATCGATTTTTTTTCTTCACAAATCACTTCCACAAAATGTGTGCCAAAGGATTTTTCGATATTCGAAGTGGTTCACAAGTTACGGCCCTGGAACGAAGCAGGTATACGGAGCGCGAGCCGGACTGGTCCGAAAGCCGAGTTGGAAAGATGTTGTTGTAAAAAAAGAGTGTGTTGAACACGTTGAAAAGAGGAAGGGGACTCGGCTCCGAAATACAAAAAAATCTAATAAAGGCATTGGTGGGAAAGGTGCAGGAAAACTCACTGATAAATTGATTGGTGAGATGACAACGTATTATGGATTAGCTATTCGGAGACATCCAGATTCTATCGAAGAAATAAGAAAGGAAATTTCTGCAACATTCTTCCACAAGATTTCCACAGACAGCAATCCACAGCATCAAAATTGTCCTGCAGGCGAATCTAGTTGGTGCAAATGGCGCAGAGCTGAGTTTCTCGGAGAGGCTGAGCAATTCAAACACAATAAACCGCCCCTTCTGAAGCAGTTCAAAAAGTTATAAAGCCAATTTATGAGGATTTATCCAAAGAAGAATTGGTAAGCAGATGCCTGGGAGCGGGATCTCAAAATAATAACGAGTCGCTCAATTCGTTAATCTCGACTTTTGCTCCGAAGCCCCTCCATTCTGGGCCAAAAGTGGTTGAAATCGCCACGTTTCTCGCTATCATAATCTTCAACGAAGGATTCAAATCTATCCTGAAGACCTTGGAAACCATGGGAGTGAAAATCGGCCCACAAGCTAAAGGATATGCTCAACAGCGTGATAGCTCTCGGATCGACCGTTCAGAAAGGCGCACGGGTGATGTTGTGAAACAGACCCGAATCGCGAAAAGGGAAGACGGAGCAACTCTGTGTGACTTCCAAGAAGAAGAGGAAGGCCTATTGTATGTTCCAGGCATAGCAGATTGACGGTGAAATGAAATTTTTAGTATAAATCACATGCGCGAACTTTCAAACGCGTTTTTCTCGAAACACCATTTTTCGAAACGGTAACCACGATATTTAAGAAACTACTGCACCGATCTTGTTCAAATTTATACAGCATTTTTAATATGTTATAAGCCAGCGATTGAACTCGGATTATCATGATTGCTTCGATAGTTTTTTTTTGTACGAGCGAAAAACTTAAGAAAAAATGAGTAAAAAATAGAATGTAATTTTCAAAAGTGTATAAAAAAGTCAATTTTTGTAATTTAGAATTCACTCTAGTTCAATCGCTAGTCTTAAATATGAAGATTAAAATGCTGTTTGGTTTTTTGATTTCAGATAAGCAGAACAGCCGCAATCTTGGTCACCGTCAAGCACCTCGTTTACTTGATGGCTTCCTGTCGGCCACTATAACGTTTATTCTATTATATATTTTGACTTCAAAAAATTTGTAAAGCTTATTTAAATGTTAATAACGATTATGCAAAAACAATGAGATTGATTATTTCGATGCTTGGCCCGTAAAAAATTATTGAAATAGCCGTAAAAAAACAGCCGAGAAACTAGAGGACCGCCTTAAGAAAAAAGGAGCGTCCCTACCTGACTTGGGAACGCATTCCGTTCTTGAGCGTCGGGCCGACCGCATTGTTTGCTCATCGTGAGGCGAAATAACACGAAAGTTTAGGCGCGTCTACAACAGTGAAAAGTTAACGGATTTGCATTTTACAAAACTGATTCTTCTCCGGAAAGTAAGTACAATTCAAATATCCTGTGCAGACATATTATTAACAATATATAAAATAGTGAATTATTAATAACGGTGGCGGTGTTTTCCTTGGCCACGTTCTAAAAATTCGTGTTAAAAAAAGCAATAAGTCACAAGTGGGGTTGGGTGGGGCTCTGAATCATAATGGACATTGTTGCTTAAACATTTCTTCAATACATATCCAAAAACTAGCTGCACATAGCTGCTCTTTTGGCTTTAGTTATTATTTTTGTGGGAAGATGTGTGCACATTCGGCAGTTTTCGTAGCTTTCGCGTCCAAAATGTGGTTTATAGGGAATTGGTAAAAATAATTCGTTTAAATAATCATATTTTTCAATTTTCACAGATCCTCTGGATGATATCAAAGAAATTTCTTTCACGAGGAGGGAAATTTCCGAATTCGTGAAACCAGTGTTAAATGGAAACATCAACATGCTCAGTAAAATTATTGAAGCACAGGTTTCAAAAAAACAGTACCATCCATACATTTTGCCGCCAAATAAAAAAGATGCGCCGAAAACATTAATATTCGAATTCAGGAAAAGGTGGAAACAAGCGAACAAGATAGAAAACAGATTCTACGCAAAATTCGACATCTGGCTCAACGTTCCTTTACTTTTTACAACTGAAAATGAAGGTTCAACGGATTCCACGTAAAACACAGCGGGGCCCGGGCGTCTTTCGATAAGTTGGGTCGATTTGGGTGACACGTCAAAACGGAGGAAGACAGAAAAGATTTGTGAACAATACAGCTTCCAAGAACTCGTCTACACTACACAAATAGGTCTCCGGGCTTCTGGAAATTTAGAGGCTTCGAAGATAATTAGGGATGTCACAGAAGGCAGTCCATCAACCGCATCAAAGTCCCGGATCTTTGATGGAAGAGTATTGACAGACAACGAAGTATTATCATTTCTTGTAGAAGGTGGAGTGATGAAGAGCGTATATCAATGACTACGTTCCACATCCGCTATCATATTAGGAGTACAACTTTGCAGTGACCGTTTTACTTAGAGAGCCACTGCGGCCGAAGTAGTGGCCCTAGCTCAATAAAAAAGTGGCATTTTAAACTAGAGGCTTTGCCAATGTAAACAATTTAAAAAAGCTAACGGATACGTGTATGCATTATAAAGTTATTGGCACTCAAACATGGCAACCTACGAGCCGAATTCTCAGCATTTGCGGGAACTGCTCCAAAGACAACAAAAGAAGGGATTTTTGCACCGGATTGTGACTGGAGATGAAAAGTGGGTTTACTACGATAATCCTAAATGCCGAAAATCATGGGGACTGCCTGGTCATATTCCGTCATCGACGCCCAAACCGAATATTCACGGATCCAAAGTGATGCTGTGTATCTGGTGGGACCAGCTGGGCGTTGTGTACTATGAGCTGCTCAAACCATCCGAAACCATCACAGGGGAACTCTACCGACGTCAGTTGATGCGCTTGAGTAAGGCACTCAAAGAGAAACGGCCACAATTCAACGAAAGACATGACAAGGTGATACTGCAGCATGACAATGCCCGACCCCATGTTGCAAATGTCGTGAAAAAGTACTTGGAAACGCTGAAATGGGAGGTTTTATCCCACCCGCCGTACTCTCCAGACATTGCCCCTTCCGACTATCACTTGTTCCGGTCAATGGCACACGATTTGGCTGACCAGCACTTCGGTACTTACGAAGAAGTCAAATAATTGGGTCGATTGCTGGATTGCCTCCAAGGACCAAGACTTTTATCGACGCGGGATTCGAATGCTACCTGAAAGATGGGCCGAGGTCGTAGCTAGCGACGGGCAGTACTTTGATTAAAAAATATGTAGCCACTTTTTTTATAATAAAGCCTTAAACTTTTGAAAAAACAAACGGTCACTGCAAAGTTGTACTCCCAATAAATTGTAGAGGATAGCCGCCTTATAGTACTGTATTAGAAGCTAAGAAAAAGTGTTACCCTGATAGGTCCGAAATTTCTATAACTAAAAGTGCAGCCACAGTTGGACTCCAAGCATTGTTAAATCATACAGCTGAACGATCGTTATTGGCACAATCGGACATTATTTGAAGTATTTCTGAAAACAAACTTGCTGGCTTAATATTGATATGCAAGTGGAGGTACGATGGCACTTCTTGATGAGACCATACTTTACGGAAGAAAAATTAACATCCATTTTTTAAACTTGTGTTGACAATGATAGATGCTAAAGTTTGTAATTCGATTACGAATACATCGTCGAGTATGTGGTGCTACCTTTGTGGCGCTACGTCTAAAGATTTCAATGATATCGATAAGATGTTGCAAAGACTGATCAATGCATGCATCAATGCTGCATACTAGGATACGGTTTTTCGAAAGTTGCTTGCATGTATCTTACAAATTAGACATAAAAAAGTGGCAAACGCGCAAAGAGGATAAAGGACTTGAGAGAAAAAAATATACAACAAGGTTTTCGTGACAAATTAGGGCTTATTGTGGATCAACAAGGCTACGGAACTTCAAATGACGGAAATCCTGAAATCTCTGCTTCTATCACGAGATTTGACGAGGAATTGATAAAGCGATTTCATGTGATATTGCAGGTGATTTCTTGTGGGTTCGAGATCAATATACCAAAATTTTGCGTCTACACAGAAATTACTGCAAGAAAATTCGTTGACCTGTATGGATGGTATAACATACCAACAACAGTGCACAAAATTCTAATACACGGTCCTAAAATTATTGATTCTTTGATATTGCCTATCGGCCTAATGTCTGAAGAATCTCAGAAATCGTGTGACAAATGTATTTAAAAATTCCAGCGAGATTTTTCAGGAAAATGTGACTGAGCTAAAACCATGGAATACGTTTTTGGCAGACTTTTAATAACGTCAGATCCACGAATATCTAGTTTGCGTAAAGTTCCTCCGAAAAAACTGAAATCATTAACCACAGATGCGGTTGAACTACTGATTTCACCTTCAGTTGCGGAATCACGTCAGATTCCTTCGATTGATACGGATAGCGATGAGTCTGAAGATGACAATGATTTTGCACCGCATGCATTAGATAGCGAGTAAAACGTGTAGTAGGAGTATTAGTAGGAGTAGACATTGTAAGATTATATGAATAGAAATTTTCAGTATCATTATAACAGGGATTAATTATTTTATCCTAAACCTCTTCTTCCCAAACCTTCACAGCCTTGGAAACTCCTAAAAATGAATTCCATGCAAAATAATTCGACTCTCCAAAAAGTAGCCGTCCATATTGAGTCCAGCATTGTGTTTTTCGAAATTTTCCCTTCAGATTCGTATTTAGCAACCCCAAAAACCCCCAAACACAGACTTTCACCCGAATCAAATAGGTTTTTGAAGATATTTTTTACCTTTCGGATCCACCATTTTTTTTTTTAATGTTGACTTCGGATTCGTATTCAGCGACCCCAAAAACCCCCGAGTACAGACTTTCGCCCGAATCGAACGGTTTTTAGAAGAAATGTTTACCATTTCGGAACCGCCATTTTGTTTTTCGTAATTTTGACTTCGGATTCGTATTCGGACCACTGTGCGCCGCTCTCTATGGGAGTGTGAGACCTATCTATGCATGAGGTGCGGATGTGTGGGACATATAGAGGGTACAAGCTCTGTCAAAAATTTACAACCAACAGCATCGTATAGGCATTGGATGTTACTATACGCTTCGACCGAAACTTTTGGCTCATACGTGTACCCACAGAACTACCTTAAGACCTTAAAGTATGATTTACGGCTAAAAAATAGTTGTTTTTCCGAACCTTTGCGCTAATAGTACACGCGTTGAGTCGATGTCACCCTGATCGTGTATTAGTAGGTGAACACAATGGGTTCTAAGTTACATGTATATTACGAAACCACAATAATATGTCAATATGTATGCGACATCGATGTTTGCAGAATAAACGGGCAGAGCACACTCATTTTTACGTACCTCGGCGAATTTCAAAGCAGTGAATGGCGTGAGAGAATTCTATGCTGGATGGAAATGGCGTGGACCGTCGGAATTATAATTTTACCACGTAAGTCGCCATTCTGAATATTATAAACTGATTTTTTATTTCTTCATCTTGGAACTGTGAACAACACATTTTTCTGTCCGATCGGAGGTCTGATAAAGTGGAAACTGACTCCATTTTTCAGAGAAATGGATTAACCTTCCGTGGCCACATTTCCGAAAAAAAAATCACAAACAACCCACTAGTAAACTGACCCGATTTAAAAAAAATGTCGTATAAATGGCATGTACCCAAATGGGGTTCAAAAAATGTGTAGAACATACTTTGAACCTGGCTAAGTATGGATAAACCAAATTGAAGGAATCGATAAATACGTTCACAGAAAATTGTTGCGATTTACTGCCTAAAAAGGGGTTGGTTCACTCGAAATATCGTAGGATTTTTTTCCTTATCTACAGAAGTTCTACAGAAAATCAATATGAAATATAACACCCAGCTATTTGTTTAAATTTGGACTTGAGATTATCAGCACTGCTATGTTTAATCTTTCAAAAAGTTCAAATGAATAGATCGATTTTTTCAACCCAAGGAAAGTCAAACCTGCCTTAATCACATGAATGTTCACATTCTCATAATTTACCGAAATACAACCGTATCGGAAGTTAAGAGACATTTCAGAGGGCAAAAAATGACGATTTCCACCTTTAACGTAATTTCTCTTACAATTAGGCGCAGGCCACACAGAAGATACGTCGGGCAAAGCCGAGGCGAAAACGCGGCGGTCTTCATTGTACTTTCATACTTTGTATACAATACATACTTTGTATACTTTCATACAATGAAGATCGCCGCGTCTTGACCTCGTCTTCGCCCGACGTCTCTCCTGTGTTGCCTGCGCCTTAGGGCCCACAGTAATAAATCTCAGCTAGTTTTTCAGCACATATGACTTTTTTAACTTGACCACTTAAAAAGTTCTGTCTTCGTTGATATTTCAGCTATTGCGTGGCTGCTGATACCTCTCGAATTTGCCTACATAACGGAGAATTTGTCTTTTCGTTCCTGGAATCTCTTCATCATTGTCTGCGCAGTACCATCGATTTTCATAGGCTGTTGGTTATTCCATTTTCCCGACACACCGAAGTTTCTAGCTGAGAGCAATCAAGACGAAAAATTTGTTCGTGCACTCGAAACGATGTACACTGAGAATACTGGATGTCTCTTCGATAACTATCTGGTAGATACAGACAAATATTCTTACGACACCTGAAGCATTGGGCATTGATCAAATTAAAGGATTAATACTCTAATGGCCTTAAACAAAATTAAATCAATGCAAATCAAAGCAATGTCTAATGGCCTTGAACAAAATATGTGCATGCACTATATTTTTGTCTATGTACATAAAATAATAAAATTACGCCATGACTGATTGAAAGAAAAATGCAGTTTTTCACATTTCTAGTTTAGAATGTCATTTTCAGAATAATAATCAATTCCAAATATTATTGAAAATTTCGGTAATGACGGAGTCCTCTTCTTTGATTTCTGTACAAAACATACGTAAACATGAGATGAATACTTTGTCGAACGTTAACACGTTCTTGTATCGGGCATAGGACAATCTGCAGAAGAATGGTCAGGATAATCTACAAAGAAGGCTAACTGTAGCAAGAATGACCAGAGGTCTTGGGAGGAAGCCTGGATGCACGGACAGCGATAAATTGTCCGATACCTCAACGGCTAAAGGGTATTTGTTCCTGGACATGCTGCGATCGACCGTGGCGCAAACGATAAAACTGTTGCAACCTCCGCATCGTTATCGCACATTTCTCGTGTGTAGTTTAATGTATTGCTTTGGTTCGTCTTATTACGCTCTTATGCTCTGGTTTCCGGAGCTTTTCCAGCGGTTTGCCGAGTTCGAAAAAGCTCGACCGGGCGATTCATCGAGCGTCTGCAAAATATCGTCGTACAACCAGCTGGTGAGAATCAAAGAATTCGAAAAGCTGTCCAAATGATTGCCAAATTATCATCTAGAAGTCACACGCAAATAACGTACCGACGTAAAAGATTACTTTCTAGCAAATGACAAATTCCGAATAAATTTAACATTGTGATGAGATTTTAGCCATATCTTAAAAGTAACTTTTACAATTGCTACAGCATTACTACGAGTACCCTATTCCTTTTTTTGGTCGTAAGGAGTATGACAATTTTTCTCTAACTGTTACAGGTAACGAAAGATTCCAACGATACGATGCTCGTTTGTTCCAGGAACATCGAAAGTCACGTTTACTTGCACACACTTATCCTTGGCTTGGCGTGCTTGCCAATTAGCATAATTTTACCCTTGTTCGTTCACAAATTGGGATACAAAATCTATATGGGTACGTAAAAATTGCATATCACCCTTTTCACTGGAGAGGAGACTCTCGCTCGTCACTTTCTATCCGAGCGAAAAAGGCCCTCGAGCTCAATGGTTTAAGGGGGGATTGTCTTTTTTTTTCGCAAAATTTACCGCTTTTTGGGAATTTTTTTGTGAAGAAATTATACAACGGAAAACTTGTGAAACTTGGCATATAGTTTTATTGATCTGTTTACTACATACAAAAAATTTTTTAAACAATTTCATCAAAAAATCCGCCTCCCACCCCCCTCGACGCGCGATGGTCCTTTTTTGATGGTGTGCACGATTACAGCCTTCACGTTCATCCTGCAACAAAAACCCAAAAATCATTTTACTTTAGACACATATAGCTATCGTTCGATGAAGGGAAAAAAAAAATTGACGATTTGGTGACGTTTTGAACTTGAAGTATCGATTTTTCGAAAAAAATTGATCGATTTTTTGTTATAAATAAAAAACTATTAAACGTATTGCTTTTTTGCTTCATCAAACGATAAAAGGATGTCAGCTGAGCATTCTGTCCAAATTTGAAGGCAATCGGTTGAATAGTTTTTGAGAAATCGTGCACACCATCAAAAAAGGACCATCGCGCGTCGAGGGGGGTGGGAGGCGGATTTTTTGATGAAATTGTTTAAAATTGTTTTTGTATGTAGTAAACAGATCAATAAAACTATATGCCAAGTTTCACAAGTTTTCCGTTGTAGACTTTCTTCACAAAAAAATTCCCAAAAAGCGGTAAATTTTGCGAAAAAAAAAGACAATCCCCCCTTAACATCTGTGTCTTCTTCCCTTCTTGCATGCAAGGGCGTTGCCAGCTAATGGGCCTCGGGGAGCGGGGGTAAGATAAGGGAGAGGATAGGGCAAGTGTGAATTTTAGACATTTTAAACTCATATACATTTTTTTCTGTATATGAGCAGTCTCTAGCTGAATCTCTTCAGCTGCCCCTCCTCGGCGACGCACTCGCTTGCACAACAACTGCACACGTGTTTCAGGTTTAATTTAGATGAAATGAGAATAATTGTAGTTGTTTTTCTCCCGTGATAGTAATTTCAGCGATGGCCGCTTCGATCGTAACTATTGGCTTCTTCTTTGTCACGTCGTCAACGGAAAATCTCGTGCTCTCGTGCATCTTCGAAGCTTTTTCGTCAGTCTGCATGAGCATTATTTTTTGTCTCGTCGTTGATTTATTCCCAACAAATTTGAGGTACTTTCTTCAGTTGCTTTTTCACGTTCATTAAAAAAAAAAATGAAACCACCAGAGCATTTTTTTCTCCAAATTTCAGGGCCCTAGCAGCTGCTCTTTGCGGTCTCTTTGGGAGAGTGGGGGCACTTGTTGGCAATTCTTTGTTCGGTTATTTAATCGACGATTATTGCGTTCCACTAATCGCAATTGTGGCTGGTCAATTAATCCGTAAGTATGATCAACAAAGACCGATATATTTCATGGCAATAAGCATCATTCGAACAGAAAAACGTTCCAGATCGTTAATCCTGAACAACTGTGGATATTCATAACTTAATATGTTTGAAATTTATTTGGGTTCACCGAAATGAACTTCACTGTTGACACGTGTATTAATTTTGGAGGACATACTTAAACTCATTTTGTTTTTTTCAATCGAAATAGTTATAATCATCACAACGAAATTAATAATGACGATGTAAATACTGATTTTTCAGAAGTCCCCGAGGTATTTGTTCTATAGACAACCAAGATTATCCCTCTGTCTTTTCTAAAAGACAAACTGAACAAATGAAAAAGTGATGTTAACATTTTTATTTGCTTTTTAAAGCTTAAACCTCTACAATTTCTCCTGAGTATATCATCTATTGGGTTTATTTGTTTTTTTCTTTACTTTTTATATTGTTCAAAATTTGTTTCATATTTTTTTAAACTTAAAGGACTGGATACTTTTCATACAACAATCGTTTACGAATCGGGCGAATCAATTTGACACAGTGTGCCTACGGTAAAACTATCTACGGATGGGATCGGGAAGATCGAAAAAATAATGACCCGCAACTATTCGTAGTTACAGTAAACGGATGTCGATCACTGTTTCAGCCCAGCAATAATGATCGACTTTTTCTGAAAAACATATATTTAGCAGTTTTCCAAACCAAATGATGTTCATGCAGAAGTGAAATAGAAAAATTCTTTGCTGAGATTTTCATAAAATGTTCAACTTTAGCACGGAAATATTGTAGATTTCATCTAAATCACAAACTCTTTGTACGCACCTACTTTATAACGCTTGTTCTATAGATCACTTACTGTAGATAGGCTCGAGCAACTAATTTGAATGGGCTGGGTACCAAAAGGAACACTAATTATTCGATGTTATACACGGCTGACACCTGGCGTAGCGTTACTGACAACACTGCTAAACTGACTAGTTTACAACGTTCCATTTTATATAGTCAGTCTTCCGATAGAGAATTCTCGTCGGGAATCTCACAAAGGCTCGGTATGCAGAGTAGACAGTGACATACGTGATATTGTTGTCCCTTGCGTAAAAACCCTCATCACTGTAATACATTTATTGTTATGAAAGATTACTGCTCTGCTGCATAGAATTATTTTTTCGCCGAGTTGGTCATTCAGGGTAAGTTAGTTCAAAGTATAAAAAAAAGAAACTATTTTCACTTGTAGATTATTATCACGTCGAAAAATGACGCTAAAGCAGGTCGAGCTGAGTGTGCAAAAAAGTTACCGGTACTTACCTAACGTGCACGAATAGAACATTTGTGGCAGCTCATTCTCCTTCAAAACGACCGTAATTTTCTGCAGCAAGGAATTTCAATATGTTATGAAACATCAAACCACCGATATGTTGAAAAAGTTTAACAAATTTGGAGCGAGACGATATCTCAAATACGTATTATGCGTTTTTTATCGCAGTGTCAACGTTCCTCAGTCTCATGATACCTGGAAAAGGAACGAAGTCGGAAGCTGATTAGATCGAGTTCATTGTTATATGCACAAAGGAATCCAATAACATAAGTGGAATCGCACAGACTGATTACAAACATCATCATCATCGACATCGTCGTCATCATCATTACGATCCGTTATTATCATCGTCGATTCGACTTCGACCATTGACTTCGCTCACCATTTTATTTTAAACAGTATATATCGACGAATCGCATATTTACACAAGTTGGCAAACCCGTAGAATCACACAAGCCTCCACGTATTTCCTCTGTATATATTATTATTGTATAATAGATTGTACATACAAATTTTTATGTCCGTTTATTTGCACTTCCAAGACATTAACTGTCCCCACGAATCCCTGGAAGCGATTTTTCGTCTACTCGTTACTTTACGGTTGTAAGGAATTGAAAAACAAAGAGTATTGCTCAAAAAGTTCTTGCTCCACTAGCGATTCCAGTCAACGACACTCTTAAGTCTATATCGATATGTCAAAACTCGGCGATGTAAAAAAAAAACGGAATATGCTCTTTTTAGCGTGTAAAAATATCCTCGATGTGTCAATAATCAGACGACGAAATTCGGATATTTGAGACATTTGAAGAAAATGGTATCTTCCGATTGATTGGCCCGTGTGGTCAAGCACCACAAGGAAAACAAAACGGGAAGTGAGGTTTTGTTCACCAACCGTGTACACTATAACCCAAATGTGCTCGGTAATTTTACAGTGTCTTCCTTATGTCGGACATCATTGAATGTCGATAACGCAGGTGATAAAAAAATTTAATTACATCGCACTCGTATTCGCTGAGATTAGTAGGAAGATGTACAACGCTCCCCTCATGGAGGCTAGAGTGGAAGGAGTCCGATCTATGCATTTCAAAGTAGCTACAAAAATGTGGTCAAACAGGGATTGCGCCAGGGATTGCGTCTGAGCCCTCGAGAAGCTGAGTATCGATGTCCTGTAAGAGAGATGAAAGAGGAGCGAATACGCATTCTAGCCTCCATGGCAAATACGGTGGAACCTCGCTTATTCGAGGCAAAGTGGGGAGAGGGTACCTCGGATAAGTGAAATCTCGGATAATACGGAAAACAGTAGCAATATAGGAATATTTCACGCATAGCAAATTCTTCCATTTTATCCGGGTTTCTGCGTATTATCGGAGGATACGACTCCGATAATGTCGAGGACTCGGATGAGTTAGGTGACTCGGATAACGCGGACCGTCAATTGATCGAAGGTCGCATAAACGAGGTTCTACTGTTCTTCCAGCAAATACGATAATATACACACAACATGCGAACAATTTGAGAATTGTTGAAATCGAATTTTCGAGACAAACCAGCCTTGATGTTGACAAAAGGACACAGATCTTTTATCTTTAAAACGTTGAAGCAAGCAATACCGCTTCGACTTTATATCGCTATTACAGTGTTTTTCTCAAATCGAAAAACAACTACCGGACGATTTTTTAAATCTCTTGCCTCAATGAGTAATTGCAATTTATTTCGTGTGATTTTATTTTTATTTTCATTCTAATTTGTTATCGCCAGAATTCTCGCGTTACCGATTCGCTGATTGCGAGTTTTTATACAAACAGATCGCAAAGCATTGTTCATTGACAGCAGGGACGAATTTACCATCGCATTTACCTAACAAAATGAACATTAATTTAAGAAAAAAAGCCTCAGTATTATTTCGGACATTTCCTACAGTTCGTTGTACAATTAAACACTTTTATAATAAAAATATTTTCCTATCACTATGTATTGCATTATTATTTTCGACCTTTTCACTGTTAATTATGTAACTAGTACATATTGTTCATTGGGCGTTGCTATATTAAAAATATTCTTGTATCTTTACGCATTTACGGTGATCTCTCTGGTATATATCATCTTACACATCTCTCGCACGCAACCCACTTCTCAAGTATCATTCTGCCTCATACACAGCTTACTTCTCATTATTTATTTGCTCCGTCTCTGTCACACGCAGCTCACTTCTCGAGGTCTTAGCAACAGTGGCGCTATCGATATTCGACCACATTTTTGTAGCCATTTTTTTCAAGTTTCTGCATAAGAGTTCAGACCACGGTCTTACATACAGGTCTTGCAACTGAATCAAATATTGGTGGTGGGGGTGGTCGTCTTACTGTCGGCTCGTTAATTTCCTTGACCGCCGCTCGCATCGCTTCAATCAAATCATAGTCGAAACAGCGGAAGACGCATGTGGCAACACAACCTCACTTAATCGGCTACTATAAAGTTTTACATAACCGTTAATAAAAAAATCACGTGTTTTGTTATGACGGTGATATCGTGCGGATTTTTACATAATAATGACGACTAATTCGTGTGCGGTTCCAACGTGTGATACTGGACGTCAGTTAGTATAGGAAAAACGTTCGGTGTTTCGGGTTCCGTCGAACATCGAACGTCGTCAAAAATGGATCACTGCAATTCCAGGAATTTCTCAGCTCATGCCTTCGCAATTCGTGTGTGAGAAACATTTTCTCCAACGATACATTCTAAGAAAGTGAGTAAAACATGACTTAAACGGTCGAGTTATCGCAGAGGTAAGTTGATTTTATCTTTTTTTATTTATGTCTATTTACTTGTCTAGCCGCTATGACAAGTTCGCAGCGCCGCTCTTGTGGCTATAAGCCAAAGCTTATTGCCGACATTAAGCGTACCACCCCCACCACCTTCGTTGCAAGACCTGTATGTAAGACCGTGGTTCAGACCCCTCCCACTGTAGCCTCCATGGCTCACGTTTTCGGCGTGCCTTGGGAATGGCGCTAAATCGCGTCGGCAAGTTCGGGAATATAATTTTGTGATCATCGCCTCTGTCGAGGTTGCAGATTCCCTTGTAGCCGCGCGAGTCGTGATCACCGCTCAAGTCGGTATCGCAGTCAGCGGTGAACACGAATAGGTAGCTCGGTAGGGCAAAAGTCTCCACCTTTCGCAAATCGTGCCTACTCCACAGGCGAACGGAGCGAGGTTTTCCGTCCGGTCGAGCTCGACATATTTGTGTGGCTGTACTGCGAATTAGAATATGCATTAAATGAATTTCAAAGTGAAAAATTGTGTCAAGATCATTGTTTTCTCTCGGTTGCCTGTTTATACCGAGAATGCGGGTTAAAAAAATTATCGACGAAACGCGTTGAAAAATAAAATGCCGAAACGACCGTGGAAGGTTAAAAGAGAAATCTTGAGGCTTTGCCTCGGTCGTTTCGGCGATTTTTTTTTCAACACTAAACATTATAGATAAGCGTGTATCATAAATGTTTCTCTATCCTTAATGAGCGTCGCGGCTGAGTTGGCAGCCTGATGGATTAACAATGTTTGCGGTCCGGGTTCGATCCCCGGTGAATCGATTTTTTTTTCTTCGTTCTATATTCAAAAAATTTCGAGCTTCCTCTCGCTTTAGCTACTTTCGCCCACGAGGCATTATTTATTATATTAAATTCATGTGTTTAATTTTAAAAAAAAGACATTGCTACCGGGGATCGCACCCGCGTCGTCCGTACTCACAGCCCGCAACGCTGATATCTCATCCGGGCGCTTAAAATTTTGGTGCAAACGATATTGGAAAAGATGATTGAAAAATAAATGTTCCTCCCAATACGTAAATGAGTTCTTATTGTTCCCCTTAGAAACATAATTTAAAAAATTAAATTCGAAACGATCGAGAAAACCTCAAAGAGAACTTTGAGTCGTTCTCAAACGGCATTTTTTCCAACACATTTCACATTGGATAAATGTGGTTCCGCATTTTTTTAAACAAATTTCACATTGGTTAAGTATGTAGACCTAAGGCAGTGTTGCAGTCACAAGAGCCTCGCGGCGGAGATATCAGCATGCGGGCTCTGGGCACGGACGACGCGGGTTCGATCCCCGGTAGCAATGTCTTTTTTTTAAATTGAATATATATAAATTAAATATCATGAATAATGCCTGGACAGGCGAGAGTAGCTCAAGCGAGAGGCAGTTTGAAATTTTTTGAATATAAAATGAAAGAAAATAGATAAAAAATCGATTCACCGTGGTTCGAACCCAGACGGCAAGCATTGTTATTCCGTCAGGCTGCCAACTCAACCACGACGCTCATTGAGGATAGAGAAACATTTATGATCCACGCTTATCTATAATGTTTAGTGTTGAAAAAAGCTGCCGAAACGACCGCGGCAAAGACTCAAGATTTCTCTTTGAACCTCCCACAGTCGTTTCGGCATTTTATTTTTCAACGCGTTTTGTTATTAGTTTCTTAACCCACATTCTCAGCATAAACAGGCAACCGAGAGACAACAATGATCTCGATACATGTTTTCACTTTGAAATTCATTTAGTGCATATTCTAATCCGCAGTACGCCCACACAAATATGTCGAACTTGATGGGACGAAAAACCTCGCTCCGTTTGTCTGTCGAGTAAGCGCGATTTGCGAGGGGCGGAGACTTTTCCCCCACCGAGCTACCCATTCGTGTTCACGCTGACTGCGATATCGACTTGAGCGGTGATCACGGCTCGCGCGGCTACAAGGAAATCTGCAACCTCGACAGAGGCGATGATCACAAAATTATATTCCCGAACTCACCGCCGCGATTTAGCGCCATTCCCGAGCACGCCGAAAACGGGAGCGTTGTACATCTCCCTACGAATCATTGGTATTCCAACTCAACAATTTTCTAGCCATTCGAGCGTTCATGTCCTAATCCGACTACATTGTCCGGCTTAAAATGGCGCTTCGGCATAACGGATTGCACGATCACTGTCATAATGTTCACAAAGGCTATTCGGCACAAAAACACGTTCGGGTGATTCATTCGTACTCGCTGACACATTTGCCCGTTGATATGGATATTTGCCTCTGTCGATCACCGGCAATTTCGAAACTATATTCCGAAACTACTGAAGAATCAGTCGCACCACTCGACATTGGGGCAAAGGAATTGTTTTGGTTTCCCGCATTACCGAGCGTGGTTACTTCGTCGGTAACAAAGGGCGCGTCGATCGAAGAAGATGAGGCTGCGACCGCTGCGGCCGCAGCGGCAGCGTAGTAAGCCGGTAAAAGCCCCGGATATTGACCGCCATTGAAATATGTTGAAGCTCCGAAAAGACCCTGCCTCTGCGCCATCTTCAGTCTCGATGTCAATTGTTTTTTCCATTTTGTCCGACGATTTTGAAACCACGTTTTTATCTGGACTTCCGTTAAATTCAGACTCTTCGAAAGATCCATCCGCTTGCTTACGCTCAGATATTTGTCAATCTTAAATTCGACCTCAAGCCTCTCCAATTGCTTCGCACTGTACGCCTGACGTGGTTTCCGGTCGATGCCGGGTTTCCGGGATCTTCGACCACTCGGCTTCGGACCTGAAATTACACGAGATCGTTTTAATTTTATCAATTATATCCCTGTAACCCGAGTGGAAACGAAGATTTGAATTCCCGCTCGCCTGCGCTCGAATGTGCGTAATAAGGTTGTAAAATTTGACGAAGAGAGAGGCTCCCGTGAGAGAAGGGGCGGGTTTGCGATACCTCCTCTCCAGTGAGAAAAGTAGCTCGGCCTCTTTCGCTCCGGGATCGTTCGCCGATCAGCACACGACACCGTTCTCGTCAACACGCTCAGAGCCTCGAGAGAACCCAAAATCGAGTACGTCCGGAAGAAGAAAATTTGGCCTGGCCGCCCAGATCTTCCGCAACTCCAATCTTGCTGCCGGGTTACCGTGAACATCAGATCCCGGAGCAAGGGAAGAGCCAACGAGCGAAATCTCTCAGCCTTGAGAAAACCTAAATCCAAGCTGAGTACCTCTGTTACCGTATATTGAATTTGTAAAGAGAAGGCCGTCTCTCAATCGCCCCGGTTAATATACATCAATGTATGTATAATTAGTATATTATCTTCGCGATCCATCGGAGCTGTCTCGTAGCAGTCTCCCCCATTCTTCAAAGAAAATTATAAGCTTGTACCTTAATTAAATTATGTCGCGCCATATCTAATATCCAATGAAATGTTTTCTTCTTTTTTTTTCTTTTCGTTTATAAGTTATACCGAATAGTTACAACTGGCGCCCAACAACGAGGCACGACTTCGCATAAAAAGAAAAATTGAAATGTACATACATGTATATAGAATTTGTGTATAACAGTTTATGGCAAATAACAGCGAAACACATTACATAACGAAATCCGGACGTGTAGCAAAACAAAGGTTTAATCTAATTGATGTAATAGGAACAGCCAAGCAAAGAAAAATGCCAATATTGAGAGAGGAGAGTGACCGAGACGCCTGCACGTCGCGAGGCGAGAACATGGAGGCAGAGTGGCAAAAACTAAAAGAAGAGCGTGAAAAACTCGAGAAACTGCGAGAGACCCTCGAAACTCAGCAACATCGGATTCAGCAGCAACGTAATTCTCAATCGGATACGAGGCGTGAAGGCCAAACAAACTCTGAAATTGTCGCCGAGGATATCACAACAATAATGAGTAACGTACAAAATATACATATAGACATCAAAATTCCGAAATTTCGCGATGAGATCGAAACACATCCAGCGGACTTCCTCGAGCAATTAGAGAAATTTTTGAGAATGAAAAATATTAAAGAAACGCGTAAAATGTCGGTGGTTGAACACGCGTTGGAAGGAAAAGCGAACCTTTGGTATAACCTTAAGGGAGAGTTTGTTGATTTTGAAGATTTCAAAAAACAATTTTTGGACGAATTTTATTCGGTGCCCATTCGCGTCAGGTTCAAAAAAAGGTGGATGGAGAGTAAGCATCAAGCACAAAGTGAATCATTGCAGACGTATTTTTATCGCCAATTGGCCCAGGCGCGGCACTTTATCCCAAGATTAACAGAATTTGAGGTTAACTATAACATTGTGCAACAATACCCTGGTTGGGTGAGGGAGACATTATCGACTATTAATTTTACTGACACGAGTGCCATCGCGCAAGCTCTCGGGAATATCGATATGGTTCGGAGTGAACGGGATCGTGACGCCAGACGAGGACAGAACCACTTTCAAAATAAACACGACGGGCTGAGGGTAAATAAGTTGAAGGTTTATAACGATAGCTATCGGGAGTATAATAATAGACCGCGGGAGGAAACGGATAATTCTCGATATAGGAGATATAATCACAAATATGAGCGAGCATATCATCGGAATTACCCGAAATATGACCAAGGTCACAATAAAGTAGAGCCTAACATGTTCTTACCAGATACGCGATATCCCCCGCCTCAGCTACAGAGTGTGAGCACAGGAGCGAACTATAATAATGTTCCATCTGGTCGGAGTAATTACACGAACAGTGGGTCTTTAAACTAAATACTGGCGCGCTGTATACCGGTCCGACAGCGGGTCCAGCTAATTACGATTTTGCTGACGATTTGATGGAGGGTGTTTTGGAAGGAGCGGATTTAAAATCGCAAGGGAACAGACAATCTTTTGCACGATGCCCTCATCTAAAGATCGAAATAAGCGGCATGAAGATTGTTGCTTTGCTTGACACAGGAAGTCAGATTACTGCTATCTCAGAAAACATATATAAAAAATTAATTTCAAACAATAGGGTCGAAGAACTACCCGTGTCGAACATGTTCGTATCGACAGCAGTAAATAAAAGAGTTACCTCGGTAAAACGTCAGATATATGTGAAGTTATTGATCGAAGGTATGATTATTAATGGGATATTTTTTGTGATTCCATCTCTGTCGTCGGACGTGATACTTGGGCATGATTGGATGTCAAAGAATGAAGCTGTAATTGATTATAGACGAAACGTTATCGAGGTTAGGGGAACACTTTTGTCCCCCGCAACGACCGAATTTGAAAGGGACTCTGTAGAGTCATTAATATGTTCGCACGATGATGAAAAGATTCACGTTTTTGTCGTAAATATAAATGAAATGAAAAGCCAATATGGGCTAATTCAGGATTCTCGGGCTTCAGCAATATCCTTACCCGAATCAAAGGGGGGAAAGCTGTTAGATTGCGAGGAATTTGAGAATCTAAAGAGTATCAGTGAAAACGAAATACCCGAGAAGAAGTTATACGATTGTATTAAAAAGGAGAGAGGGGCGATTAACGATGGGTCCCTACAAGTGTATGATTCCAGAAATGATTGCGGGGATGGAGTTGGAAAGGTCGTTGGTGAGGCTGGGACGTATTATGGAAACTCGTTAGATAGCATGCAGAAAGCGAGGTTTTTCAAAATATTATACCAGTTTAGGGAAGTTTTTTCGGAAAAGCCAGGGTGTAGTAGGGGGTACGAACATAAGCTAACCCTCACGAAAGAAAATCCGAAAATTAAATATAGCTATCCAATCCCGTTCCAGTTACGCCAGGCTACCGCCGAAGCCATTGAAAAAATGCAAACAGAAGGCGTGATCGAAAGAACTGCTAGTCATTATTGTAACCCGCTGAGGATCGTTAGGAAAGAGGATGGTTCGGTGCGCGTCTGTTTGGATGCCCGACATTTGAACAAAGTTATCGAAGACGATCACGAGGCTCCTCCATTAATCAATGAATTATTGCGAAAATATAACGGGGCCCAGTGGTTCTCAAAACTCGATCTTACCCATGGATACTGGCAGGTTCCTCTGCATCGCGAGTCCCGCCAATACACGGCTTTCCTGTTCGAATCTAGTATGTATCAGTTTTGTCGAATACCCTTTGGGTTGAAAACCGCTGGGAGCGGATTCATTCGGGCTTTGAGTCTAGCGCTGAAAAGAGATTTTAACGCAAACATTTCGTGTTACATCGATGACATCCTTATAGGAACAGAAACGGTCGAGCAACACCTGACTCTAATTGAACAGATCCTGAGACGATTACGAGAGTATAATTTCACACTCAAACTGGCGAAGTGCGTATTCTTTCAAAAGACGGTGTCCTTTTTGGGGTTTGTTATCTCGTCGCACGGAGTGACACCGGAGCCGAGTAAACTTCAAGTTATTTTAAATTTTGCTGAGCCAAAGGATAAACGCCAATTGCAACAATTCCTAGGACTTTGCAATTATTACCGGCAATTCAATTTAAATCAAAGCCAGTCGGTCGCCCCGTTGCGGGAATTGTTGCAGAAAAATAAGTCTTGGGAGTGGACGGAGTTGCATGGTCAAGCATTCAAGAAATTAAAACGCGATTTTACAGATTGTATTGCCCTCAAACACGTTCTCCCGGAAAGACCATTTAAATTGCAGACGGATGCTAGTGATCAGGGCATTTGTGGGATTTTGTACCAGGTTAATGATGCCATGGAGCATAATGTCGTTGGTATAGTTTCTCGTTGCTTGACTAGGTGCGAGGCAAATTATACGACAACGGAGAAAGAACTCTTGGCTATCGTTTACTCCGTTACGAAATTCCGGGTCTACCTAATCGGTGTTACCTTTGAAATCGTCACGGATCATCAATCGCTGACTTTCTTACAATCGGCTGTTTTTCGGAACGCTCGTGTAACCCGCTGGTGTCTCCTTTTGCAACAATACTCATTTACGGTCTCGTATTGTAGGGGTATCGATAATGTGGTTGCAGACTTCTTCAGCCGTAACCCCGAGGGGGAGTTTCACGAGGAGAGGGAGGATGCACTTTTGATATCGGCATTGTCTAAGTACTATCTTCCATTGAGATCCGAGGACGATCAATTGCTCGTAACTATCGCAATGCTTGAGTACGATGTAAACCTCACACGCACTTTTAAGGAATTGAGCCGATGGCAGAATGAGGATCCAATCACGAGGAAAAAAATTGATTATTGCATAGTGAACGTAGATTCACCGAGTTATATGGTACATAATCAAATTTTGTTCCATCGCGAAAAGACCTCAGACGTTTGGAAGCTATTCGTACCACGCAGAGCCCAGCGTCTTTTAATGGAAGACGTTCATACTAAGTTAGGGCATCCGGGAGTGTATAAGACGCTCGGGTATTTAAGGCGGTTTTATCATTGGAGGGGCATGCATACCGATATAAAAAAATTGGTAAAAGAGTGTGACTTGTGTCAACGCGTTAAATATCTAACAATATCCATGGAAGGGAGGCATAACTACGTGGCTGCAAGCGGTGTGCATGATTTGGTCACTGTAGATTTTTATGGCCCGCTTCCGATGGCACGCGGTGGCACGCAGTACATATTCGTAATGCTGGATGTTTTCTCCAAATGGGTGAGCCTATATCCGATGAAAAGGGCGAATGTGAGGACGTGCATAAAAAAGATTTTTGACCATTATATCCCAAAAGTAGGCAAACCGAAGCGAATTTTATCGGATCATGGCACGCAATTCACGTCGATGCTTTGGAAAAAGGAATTAGAGACCGCGGGTATAAAGGTATTATATAGTTCGATTCGACATCCACAGTCAAACCCTACGGAGCGCGTAATGCGGGAACTCGGTCGTTTGTTTCGTACCTTGTGTTCGGACAAGCACACAAAATGGGTGCAGTATGTGCCCCAAATCGAAGACATTCTGAATCTCACTGTTCACCAGAGTACGGGGTTTGCTCCTAGCGAGTTACATTTCGGAAAGCCCATACACGATAAAATTAAACAACTTGTAAGTTTTCCCCATAACGATTTACCATCGCATGAGTATATAATTACGCTGGCCCGGGAAAATCTGCATAAGAGTTTTAAAAAAAGAGAGAAACAGCAGAGGTCTATATCAAAGGTGAAGCTGGGGATTGGTGATTTAGTGTTGCTACGAACCAGACATATATCCAGTGCCCTTGATCGTGTCATTAAAAAAATTTTTCATTTGTTCGAGGGACCGTATCGGATTTTGCGGATAGTGGGAGAAAATGCATTTACTTTGGTGGATCCTGGCGATAATGAAAGAGAGATTGGAACGTACAATCGCTGGAATTTACGGAAGTATTATAATAAAACGAGTAAACGATGTGTTGTTGATTCGGATGGTGCTGAGGATTGAAATTGCGAAGAGGACAGATCTCAAGTTTTTCGCCTGCCGACGTGCCGACTTATAAGTAAAATAAAATAAAGATAAAAATAAAAATGGAATTAAAAAAAAAAAAAAAAAAAAAACGATGTCCACTTTGACGAACGCTATCGCTTGTATATATATGATGTAAATATGTAAATAGAATTTGTAGGTTCGTAAATGTTCGCATAAGAATAATGTTATATGTTAAGTAGCGCTATGTAAATATGTAAATAGGGCCCACGTTAGTTTATATTGTTAAAGTTGATTTAAGAAGACGCTGTAATAAGATGACGTATGTCGGTATAGGCCGATGAGATAATTTTTATGGGACCATTATTCGTCAAACAATGTACGATGAAATAGATGATTAATATTTTCTCGTCCCAGCGCATGTGCATGGGCTAGAACCAGAAAAGGGGGGGATTGTAACCCGAGTGGAAACGAAGATTTGAATTCCCGCTCGCCTGCGCTCGAATGTGCGTAATAAGGTTGTAAAATTTGACGAAGAGAGAGGCTCCCGTGAGAGAAGGGGCGGGTTTGCGATACCTCCTCTCCAGTGAGAAAAGTAGCTCGGCCTCTTTCGCTCCGGGATCGTTCGCCGATCAGCACACGACACCGTTCTCGTCAACACGCTCAGAGCCTCGAGAGAACCCAAAATCGAGTACGTCCGGAAGAAGAAAATTTGGCCTGGCCGCCCAGATCTTCCGCAACTCCAATCTTGCTGCCGGGTTACCGTGAACATCAGATCCCGGAGCAAGGGAAGAGCCAACGAGCGAAATCTCTCAGCCTTGAGAAAACCTAAATCCAAGCTGAGTACCTCTGTTACCGTATATTGAATTTGTAAAGAGAAGGCCGTCTCTCAATCGCCCCGGTTAATATATATCAATGTATGTATAATTAGTATATTATCTTCGCGATCCATCGGAGCTGTCTCGTAGCAGTCTCCCCCATTCTTCAAAGAAAATTATAAGCTTGTACCTTAATTAAATTATGTCGCGCCATATCTAATATCCAATGAAATGTTTTCTTCTTTTTTTTTCTTTTCGTTTATAAGTTATACCGAATAGTTACATCCCTATGTTTTTATCTCAGAAACCCCCAAACGTGGGTCGACATTCGTCGTTTAGTTAAATCGAATAAAGTAAATCCGTCATGTCGTAAACATAGCATACATGCGCCCTTTTGAGGGGTGATTAACAAATCGTTTAACAGCGCGAACAGCGACGCGGTTAACAAGGAGACGGCATGACCGTGGGGTTGGGGATTTGGCCGAATTTTTTTATGGTGAAAGAGGACCCCTAGCACCTCACGTGCTTAAATTTGTAGGACGCACTACTCGGAAAATTCCGAGAAAAATCGATTCAAAGGTTCTTAGGCGCCTTATGAGTTTAAAATGTCAAGCACTTGTCGAGCCCCCGTCTAGTCTAGACGATAAGGGCTCGGTCTTTTGCGCCGGAGGTCTCGGGTTCGATTCCTCCTTCGGGACTTATATTTTTTTTTCTTTTTTTTGTTATCCCAACAATTATTCAAAACGTTTCTCATCCGTACATTATTTTTTAAAATTTGTTTACATTATTTTTTAAGATTATTTTCATTTTTTCCAATAAAACAATTCATAACGGTAGGTTTTTTATTTTTCATTGCAAAGTATATGAGGAGGAACATTGGGTTTTTAATGAGAATAACAAAGTCGATTAGGAAAAATTCATTTTTTATTCATATAATAATTATATACAAAAACCGCAGTGGTAATTATCGTAGAAACAAGCAAAGCAATAATTTTTGCGACATCTTGCGCAACATATAAAAGCGGATTTTTCATAATCGCAGGGAGCTTGCAATTCATCCGTACAAAAACACGTCCCATTAACATTCATGAAAATGTTTCTAGACAAGACAAATGTTTACAGACAAGTTAAAAATTTCATAAAGTTCTTGCAAAATTGCAGCGAATTGTTAGAGCAGAATCGTGAAATTAATTCCCGGGAATATTGTATAAAAATCCATTCAATAATACACCATCAATTATCGTCACCAATATTCCGAGACATGATTCAATACGCCCGGTTTGCCTCAAAATTATCCGTTACTAGGAACATTTTCATGAATGTTAATGGGACATGTTTTTGTACGGATGTATTGCAAACTCCCTGCGATTGTAAAAAAACCGCTTTTATATGTTGCGCAAGATGTCGCAAAAATTATTGCTTTGTTTGTGTCTACGATAATTAACACTGCAGTTGTTGTATATAATTATTATATGAATAAAAATTGAATTTCTCCTAATCGACTTTGTTATTCTCATTAAAAACCCAAGGTTCCTCCTTACATACAGGGTGCGCCAGAGAAACTTACTTATTTGAAAGGTCAATAAAAACAAAAGTACTTCAATTATTGTTTTAAATTTTTTTTTATTTGAGAATACAATATCCCAATTTTTTTTTCATGCAGTCTTGAAAATGACATCGGATAAATGGCGACCCCCATTGCGCATACACTGATGAAGTCGATTTTTGAAATTCGTATCCACTCTTTGCAGCATATCAATCGGTATGTTGGCAATGGCGTCGCGAATGTTGTTCTTGAGGTGTGCTATGGCCCGTGGTCGATCGACATAAACCAGAGATTTCAAATAACCCCATAAAAAGAAATCGCATGGAGTCAAATCTGGAGAGCGTGCCGGCCATTGGAGATCGCCTCTGAGAGAGATGAGGCGGTCGGGGAAATGTTGTCGCAACAAATTCATTGAGTCACGTGCTGTGTGTGCTGTGGCTCCATCTTGCTGAAACCACACGTTCCTAACGTTCATTTCTTCGAGTCTTGGAAGAAAAAATTCCTCGATCATGTTCCTGTAACGAGCTCCATTCACGGTAACTGACTGCCTCACTCTTTCGACATTTTCCGGAGTTCTGATGGTCCGTTGAAGTCCATTTCTGGGTTTAGCGACACTTCCACACTCCCGAAATGAGTTAACCCACGACAGAATCGAATTACGGCCAGGAACGAGTCTGCGAGGAGGAATTTCAAAGCGAGCGCGGAAGGCACGTTGCGTAGCAACAAGTGAGCGACCGTTAGAAAAGAAGCTCTCGACTGCGAAGGCCCGCTGCTCTCTAGACCAGTGCATGATGGCAACTGACTGGAGGGAGAAACAAACTTGGGAACTTCCCCCTCCAGATGCGCCCCCTCTCGCCCCTCTACCCGCCCAACTCACCGCGCGGGAATTTTTTCAAATAAGTAAGTTTCTCTGGCGCACCCTGTACTTTATAATGAAAAATAAAAAAACCCACCGGTATGAATTGTTTTATTGGAAAAATAAGAAAATAATTTTTAAAAATTAATGTAAATATTTTTTTTTAAATAATGTGCGGATGAGAAACGTTTTGAATAATTGTTAGGATAACAAAAAAATAAGATCCGAAGAAGGAATCGAACCCGAGACCTCTGGCGCAAAAGACCGAGCCCTAACCGTCTAAACTAGACGGCGGCTCGACAAGCGCTTGACATTTTAAACTCAGAAGGCGAATAAAAAACATTGAATCGATTTTTCTCGGAATATTCCGAGTAGTGCGTCCTACTACTTTAACCACGTGAGGTGCAAGGGGTCCTCTTTCACCACAAAAAAATTCGGCCGAATCCCCGACCGCACGGTCGTGCCGTCTCCTTGTAAGACCCGTCTTGCACAGCTCGTCAGCTGACTGCTATCTTGCCTGCTATGTATACATATAATATAACAATATGTTACAGAGTGAGACATTTTGACAGCTCTAATCCCTAGTCATGGTTAAAGCGTTTCTAAGCGTGAAAAAACGGCCCTTAGGTGAAAAAATAAATGTGACAAAGGATTTATGTGTCTCATATTCAAACCTCGAAAAATTCTTCGCAATTGGGAATAGACCGGCAAGCAGTACATTGACATCAAACTTTACCCTGGAAAGAATAAAACGGCAAATACATGGAATCGTCTTGTATTCAACATACGTAAGAAAAAAATCCATAATCGCACGTATAAACAGTCTCTTTCAGATACTGTTTGAGCAACTGAAACTAATTTTCAAGTAATAAAAAGTGTAAGTAATAAGAAAAAACTTTTCCCTATTTGAACACAACGAAAAACGTATACCTAAGGTGTCGAGGCGCCAAAAATATCGATTAGCCTCGCATCAAGCGCAACGGCTGAAAAAGCCGGAAGATAGTGCGACGTCAAATACGGATTCGTTTGCTCGATGACGGAAAAAACGTATAACTTTGGATATCGCGAGGCCGCAAATATCGATTTGTATTGCATCGAACATACGCAATGAAAAATTCTAAGCGCTTCAGTCATCGAATGGTAAAAAATGAGGGTTTCGTAAAATGCATAGAGAAAGCTGATTCGGAGATTTATAGTAGTTTTTTTTAGATGGCTGATATTTCTGAAAAAAGGAGAAAAGAAATATCTTTCACTTTCTTGCTAAAAGGGTGGATTTCTTCGAGGCGATCGGAGACGTTGAAAAACATGTCTCTCGGTACACAGGAGCCAATTCATGAATTTTTCTCACATCATCGAAAGGCAATAAACAAAAGTATTCCTGTACAGTAGATGTACTAGGGGGGTTCTAACCCACGGTCCTTCGAGGGGGGGGCGGCGGTAGGTCACGTGTCGCGGATGAAAATTTGACGTGTTGGCCCGCCGCAGTTGGTGCAAAATATTCCCCGGATTGCGAATCGAAAGGACAGTGAAGTGATATCATGTCTTTCATGTATGGAGCATTATAATACGCCATAGATGAAAGATCACATTGATAACGCTCCCACCTCAATGTCGGGACTGTAAGAAATGTCGGGAGGGAAAACATTTTCCACGTATGGGGTTCTCCGAACGTGTTTGAACCTGTTTGTCATGATTGGAAAAGTGGGAAAAAGTTTGAAGATTTTAGTGGGTCGGTTACGAGGGAGCTTACAATTTCGTGGACCAAGCACTATTCCACCGCAGCATCAACATTTCTGCAAAAAGAGCTTTGAAAAGAGAAAAGTGTGAAAAATAGATCTCTCGAATATCAAAAAATCAGCCTGGGAGTGGAATTGCTCCCAACGAAGAGGCTGTCAGAACGCCCCGATCAATCGGATGATCCAATCTCCTGCATAACAGCCGTACAAACCCAGTTTGGGAAATGCTACATCATGAACATCGCGAATGAGTTCACGGTCCTCTTACCAGCGCGACTTATGGAGGCCTACGACGAAGATTTGAAAGCGTTTGAGAGTATGAGGAAACGGGCAAACGATGGTCAACTCCACATGACGTACATGGGCAGAAAATACAACAGCACCGAGTTCTACCGACTTTAAGCATACCATGGTGGAAAAGGCACAATCCGTTGGGGCACCATCGTCAAACGGCTGGTCGCATAATCATGAGTATGCTGCAACTGGTACGCAATGATAAACTCTACATGCAGTTGCAGAAAAAACAATAGCATCAAGTTCCATCGTCTCTGAGCATGTTGGCAAAGACAAAATTCGTTGAGACACCATCGTCGAATAGCCGTCCCCATCACGGTCGTTTTGTCTTTGTTTTCAACGTGTTGACTATGTAAAAATGCATAAAAATTTGTCATCGAATTATAAATGAGGGGAGAAACTGTTTTCGCCATAGAATAAATGAAGAATACAAATGATATATATTTTCATGGAAATGTTTTTTATTTTTATTGCATTCCACTCAAGCAATGTCTTGGATATCCAGAAGACATATACGGAAATGAAGTATTTATTGCAAAAACGATGAACTTGAGGGATCTATGGCCGGACTCATTTTTAGGCTTCGACCGCTGATCTCGCTGCATGCGCCATGTGAGCGCAGATGCACCCGAGGTCTGGAATACTCACAAATTAATTTTTTTGTCCCCGTTGCACTCCGACGGGCTCATTCTGTGCATGTAGTTATTTTTCATGCTTTCCGCGGTAATATATATCAACGCGATATTAAAACACCAGTGAACAATCAGAGCAAATCTTGCACAACCAAGCCACGTTAAGTTCGGTCGAAGACTTTGCTGCGTGGGACCAACGGATCGTCGAGTTCATCGAAGTACTGAAAATGCAAAGCCGAATTAAGCGCCAACGATATCAACTGAACATCAATAGTCATTGATAGTCCAAATATCGCATCTGGAAAGAGTGAAGTTTTCCATGTACAGGCATTATAAATGCATGGGTGCAGGACACAGCAGTGACGGGTTAAGGTAGCGAGGAATCGACTTGAACGCGTGATGATCAATACTTTACCCCCTGCTCGATGAACTTCAACAACGTGGAAGTGGTTGAGCTTTACGAAAAATGCGTAATATTACAATAAATGTAAATAAGTATAAACCAATACGCGTTGAATATTGTATCTCTTTGCCACGGGAGATAATGATTATGAGGGTTGCGATTAATGTGCAATCAAGAGATAATACACGTTTCCCATGGTCGACAGTCACAGTTTTATACCCAGCTGAACGAAACAGTGACCACGTATCTTCTTGCACGCGTTATTCAACAGTATTGAATCTACCGAATATTGGATTTCCAGTGACCGCAGGTCAAATTGAGAGAAAAATTGTGCTTCAAAACAATCTAGCCATCAATTTGCATACCACCAAAAAAGGCATTGCTCGAATACACGTGGCGACTCAACATAAAAAAAGCAGATCAACTTGCTATACATACACGATACCGAGGATAGCAATGTATGAACCTGTCGAGCCTCGTGAGCGTAGAACTAAACAGAGAGAACCATTTAAAAATATATATATATATGCCATCGGTGTGTGAAGTTAACATAATTACTATATCGTTATATGTGCTAGATGAATTAAACAAGAATCCATTATTTCGCAGTTGCTTGCATTACTTTACATCAGAGGATAAACTGCCATCACATGAGGTCGGTTGTGTAGCAATAAAGAAATGCACCATCCGACTATCAAATGATACCAATAAGTGGCTCCAAATCACCCACTCCAGTCGGAAAGCGCGGCATGCATTCGTTGTAAATGCCTATTTGGAGTATTTTTGCCTAATTACAGAGAGTAGATGAGAGTGTGCAAAAACTGATGAGAAGAAGTAGCAGAGGATATGTATCAATATCATAAAATACACTATGCGCAAAAATTACAGGATCACTTCTATTTCTACGAAAAATAGCCCTTTTTCAAACGGCTGTAACTCAGTGAAAAATGATCGGAAAAAAAATCAAACAAGCATTTTGTAGCGTAAATCTTTAACTTTAATAATCTGATTATAAAAAAATATATCGTCTTTTTTAAATAAAGATATTTGTTGCTAAACAAATCAAAACATAAAATCAAAATTTTGCTCAAGTTTGACAAGGCGCACGGAGAACAGAAGTTTTTTTTTCAAAAATTTGTTCCGACCATCCAAATGCTTGTACCTTACCCTACAATTTTCTTTTTTACGAACTTCTGTGCGATTTTTTTAGCCAATTTATCACAGCTTAATGAAAAAATGTATTTTTCCACTTTAACCGGTCATAACTCTGGTCCAAATCATCGCACAGCATCCAGAGTGAGATAGTTGGAAAGCTTGGATCCCCCCCTATAAAACTGTTTATTTTGGATATTTTTTTGAATTTTTTTTCAACATCTTAAAACTTATTGTTTAAAAGTGTGTAACATTCACGTTCTACACTTTTTTGTTTATCATGTAATTATAAAACACATTTATCACATTATAACAAATGCAGGGGCACCAAAGATTTTTGCTTTTTTTGAGTTAAGGGCATGTCGAAATACTCCACCAAATTTCAGATCGCTGCCCTTATTCTTTATTCGAGTTGCAACCCCCTTTATTTTGAGGAAATCGAAGATCCCTCAATTTTTACGAAAATCGAGATTTTCGTAAAAATTGATCATTTCGTAAAAAAAAATCATGAACTTTCGTGTTGAAGGGTTTTCAAGGTCGCTGATTACGAATCTGAGGTTGAAATTGAAAAATAATAAATGGCGGATCCAATATGGCGGATCCAAATGCAAAAATTACTCGAAATCGGATCAAATGCTGTGTTCGGAGGTTTTCGAGGTCACTCATTACGAATCTAAGGTTGAAATAAAAAAATTAAAATGGCGGATCGAATTGCAAAATTTAATTCAATTCGAATTTGCGATCCTTAATTTCAACCTCAAATCCGTAATGAACGACCTCGGAATGCCCCGAATACAGCGTTTCATCCGATTTCGAGTAATTCTTGCATTTCCATCCGCTATTTTTTATTTTTTAATTTCAACCTCAGATTCGTAATGAGCGACCTCGATAACCCCCGAATACAATGTTTCGTCCGATTTTGAGTAATTTTTGCATTTCGATCCGTCATAATGGATCCGCCATTTTTTATTTTTCAATTGTGACCTCAGATTCGTAATGAGCGACCTCGAAAACCTTTTGAGTGATTTTTGCATTTCAATACGCCATGTTGGGCCCGCCATTATTTATTTTTCAATTTAAACCTCAGATTCGTAATGAGCGCCCTCGAAAACCTTTGAACACAAAATTTCGTGATTTTCAAATTTTATGTTTGAACATCGAGAAATTGCATTCTGCGCTAGTACTTAAGAAATCTCGATTTTCGTGATAATTAACGGATCTTCGATTTTCTCGCAATAAACGCGGTTGCAACCCGAATAAAGAATAAAGGCAGCGATCTGGAATCTGGTGGAGTATTTCTACATACCCTTAACTAAAAAAAAAAAAAGTAAAAACCTTTGGTGCCCCTGCATTTGTTGTAATGTTACTACATGATAAACAAAAAAAGTGTAAAAACGGGCATTTTACACACTTTTAAACAATAAGTTTTATGATGATGAAAAAAATCAAAAAAGGATCCAAAGTAAACAGTTTTGTAGGTCAACGATCTCAACTCATAGATCTCAGTCTGGATACTGTGCGATGATTTGGACCAGAGTTATGACAGGTTAAAGTGGAAAAATGCATGTTTTCATTAAGCCGCGATAACTTCGCTAAAAAAAATCGCACAGAAGTTTGTAAAAAATAAAATTATAGGAGAAAGTACAAGTTTTTGAATGGTCGGAACAGATTTTTGAAAAAAAAAATCCGTTCCCCGTGCGCCTTGTCAAACTTGAGCAATTTTTTTGATTTTATGTTTTGTTTTGTTTAGCAACAAATATCATTATTAAAAAAAGACGATACATTTTTTTATAATCAGATTATTAAAGTTAAAGGTTGACGGTACAAAATGGTTTTTTGCTTTTTTTTCCCGATCATTTTTCACTGAGTTACAGCCGTATGAAAAAGAGCTATTTTTCATAGAAAAAAAGTGATCCTGTAATTGTTTCACTTAGTGTTTTAGTATTGATTACTACATGTGTTGTTCATATGACGAATGGCTATGATAGTATCGATCACATCATAGCGCTGATTCCATATCATGGTCTGTGGCAAAACTGGAAAAACTAGCGCTGTGCATAAAATACATTTTCTACGACAATCAATGCTCGTCGTTAGTTAATTCTAATACGTTGAGACAATGGCAATAATTGTGTATTAAGTCGTCGTCCATCAGTAGAGGTACAAGTTGAATTACTCAAGATACAATGGCGTATGCCCCACATAATATTGAATGAAATCAATAAATTGTCATTACTTCGAACATTGGAAAGTGGGCAATACTTGAGTTTGAGTTTTCGCTCTTGGGATCTTGAGAAGCATCCATTGCTACAAAGCACAACGAATTATACATGGATCTCTCTCATGGATCCATGTATAATCCATGTATCATGGATTTTGATTCTCTAGCTGGAGAGGCAGCTTGTACGATCCAATGAATATTTCGTTGTGCGTGGTAGCAATGGATGCTTGTATAGACCCCAAGAGCGTATAGATAGATCTAGGTATAAAGCTGGAGATATCTTGTATAGATCCCAAGAAGTAATGACAATTTATTGATTTCATTTAATATTATGTGGGGCATACGCCATTGTATCTTGAGTAACTCAACTTCTACCTCTACTGATGGATGATGACTGAATACGGAATTATTGTCATTGTACCAACGTATTAGAATTAACTAACGACGAGCGTTGATTGTCGCAGAAAATATTTTTTTAATGCACAGCGCTGTGATGTGATCGATACTATCATAGTGATTCGTCATATGAACAACACATGTAGTAATTAATACTAAATACTTCATGATATTGATACATATCATCTGCTACTTCTTCTCATCAATCTTTGCACACTCTCATCTACTCTCTGCCATTAGGCAAAAACACTCCAAATAGGCATTTACAATGAATGGATGCCGTGCTTTTCGGCTGGAGTTGGTGATTTGGAGCCACTTATTGGTGACATTTGATAGTCGGATGGTGCAGTTCTTTATTGCTCCACAATCGACCGCATGTGATTGCAGTTTATCCTTTGATCTAAAGTAATGCAAGCACCTGCGCAATAATAGATCGTTGTTTAATTCGTCTAGCACATTCAACGATATAGTAATTATGTTAACTTCACACTTGGCATCACAATGGCATACATTGTTATCCTCGGTATCTTGTCTATATAGCAAATTGATATGCTTTTTCTTCTTATGTTGACCCACGTGTATTGGAGCAATGTCTTTTTTAGTGGTATACACATTGATGGCTAGATTGTTTGTAAGCATAATTTTTTTCATTTATTTGACCTACGATCATTGGAAATCCAATATTCAGTAGATTCAATACCGTTGAATAATCCGTGTAAGAAGATACGTGGTCACTGTTCCGGTTAGCTGGATATAAAGCTGCGACTGTCACCCATGTGAAACGTGTATTATCCCTTGATTGCACATTAATCGCAGCCCTCGTAATCATTATCTCCCGTGGCAATAAGATATAACATTCAACGCGTATTGGTTTATACTTATTTACATTTATTGTAAGATTACGTGTTTTTCGTAAAGCTCAACCACTTCCACGTTGTTGAAGTTCATGGAGCAGGGGGTAAAGTATAAACCGTCACGCGTTTAAGTCGATTTCGCGCCACATTAACCCATCATCGCTGAGTCCTGCATCCATGCGTATAAAGTGCCTACACATGGAATACTTAAATTCTTCCAAATGCCATATTTGGACTATCAATGACTATTGGTGTTCAGTTGATAATCGTTGGCGCTTAATTCGGCTTTGCGTTTTCAGTGCTTCGATGAACACGACGATCCGTTGCTCCCACGCAGCAAAGTCTTCGACTGAACTTAAGAGCGTGGCTTCATTGTGCAAGATTAGTTCTGATCGTTCACTGTTGTTCTCCATATTATCGAGTTGAAAAGTTTTCCCAGAGAGATTATGTTAACTCTCTGCTTCATTCAAAGTGTGGCCACTTTTGAGCGCTGTCGATGTTCAAAAATGTGATGGTGGTATTCCACCAATATTTTTGTCGTTTCCTTCTAGCTGGGAAAATGTAATAGAGTCACCTCCACCAGAGTGTTTTAATATCGCATTGATATATATATTACCGCAGAAACCATGAAAAATAAATAGGTACACAGAACGAGCCGGTCAGGGTTCAACGGGGGAAAACAAATTATTTTCTGAGCATTCCAGAACTCGAGTACATCTGTGCTCAATGCTGCATGCAGCGAGATCAGCGGTCGAAGCCTAAAAAAGGCTCCGGCCATAGATCCCTAAAGTTTATGGTTTTTGTAATAAATACCTCGTTTGAGGATATGTGTTTGGGATGTCCAAGGCATTGCTTGAATGGAATGTAATAAAAATAAAAAAACATTCATATGATAATATATATCATTTGAATTCTTCATATATTCTATAGCGAAAACAGTGCTTCCCTCATTTACAATTCGATGACAAATTTTCGCGATGTCCACGATGTAGCATTTCCGAAACTTGGTTTTTACGGCTTTCACGTAGGAGATGGAATGCTCCGATTGATCGGGTAGTTCTGACAGCTTCTTCGTTGGGAGAAATTTCACTATCAGGCTGACTTTTTTTATACTCGAAAGATCCATTTTCCACTCTATTCTCTTTTCAAAGTTCTTTTTGCAGAGATGTTGATGTTGCGGTGGAATAGTGCAGTCTGAGCTTGGTCGACGTAATTATAAGCTCACTCGTAACCCTCCCACTCAAATTTAAAAACTTCTTCCCACTTTTCCAATAATGAAAAACAGGTTCAAACCCGTTCGAAGAACCCCATTCGTGGAAAATGTCCCCCCCCCCCCCCCCCCCCGACATTTTTCACAGTCCCAACGTTGAGGTGGGGGCGTCATCAATGTGATGTTTCATCTGTGGCGTATTATAATGCTCCATACATGAAAGATATAATATCACTACATTGTTCTTTCGATTCGCAACCTGAGGAATATTTTGCACCAACTGCGGCAGGCCAACACGTTAACTTTTCACACGCGACACGTGTCCTACGTGCCTGAACGTACACCAGACCGATTGTGAGCATTATATTAAAACTTTCATATCATTCTAAGCATCATTATATTTGATAGATTAGTATGGGGCATGTCTTGTTTGTTTCAGAATGACTGTACCGCTGCGGATATTGAAAATAAAATAATTTTAAAAAAATTAAACAGGCAATCACACACACACCAACGAGTTTATGTATAGTATTTACTATGTACAGTCATTGTTTAACTCTTTGACTGTCAGTGACACACATATCGGCAAAAAACTCATCCCATTTTTGTGTCATGACACACATGTGGGCATTTGAAGCAAAAAAACATATTTCTACTACAGCGATTGAACTATAATTTGGTAGATTATAGGTTTTGAGGTCGCTGAATCCCAATTTCAAATCAGATTCCCAAAATTCAAAATGGCGGGTTCTATATGGCGGACGCAAATTCGAAAAATGGTTTGTTTCCGACGAAAGTGAGTGTTTAAGGGTTTTTGAGGTCGCTTAATCCGAATTTGAAATCAGATTTCCAAAATTCAAAATGGCGAATCCAATATGACGGACGCAAATTCTAAAAATGGTTCGATTCTGACGAAAGTAGGTACTGTATGGTTTTTGAGGTCGCTGAAACCGAATTTGAAATCGGATTTCCAAAATTCAAAATGGCGGATCCAATATGGCAGACGCAAATTCGACAAGTTGGATTTCGGCAAAAATTTGTATCTTTAGGATGTTAGTGGTCGCGAATTTCGAATTTGAGTCCTAACTTCAAGTATCTGTCGCTCGGATACAATATGATGAATTAAAATTTAGCAAATCATGTATGACAATATATCCATAGTAACAAATGTAAAAAATACTTTTTTGGTTTTATATCCTGCTCTCTGCTGAACCCAGAGTCACGAATCGAGGACGTGGCGGTCATTGACTCCGATTTTGAATATTCTGGTGCTTTTTTATTTTCATTTTTTTGTGCTTTTTATATTTTTTAAATGTCTTGTAACTATTCATATTTTTTTTCTCGTATTTCTCGTATTCAATTTTTTTTTTGTATTTTTGCAAGTTCAAATATTTGCGTTTTAATTTTTTTCGATTTTGATTTTTTTGTTGTTGTTGTCTGTATCTATTGTTTTTTTCATTCTTTGTGGATCTTTTTTCATCAATTTATATCTTTCATTTTATGTTTGGACAACAAATAAAAAAGAATTTTGGCATTTCACCTGATCATACCGTTATTCGTGGTACTTTTGGAAGCAAGGTAGCGCGCACAGTGGAACGCTACCACAATATTTGCACATAAAGAATGTTGCCTTCCTTTGTTTTTTGGAATAACATTCAATGCAACGCTTTTTCATCTTCTTATCGTCTGAAATATAGAATGACATTCTGAAATATAGAATGACTTCGTGACGAGCGCAGAAGATTTTTGGGTTTACAGTGATACTTTTTAGATGATGTGTGTTGATCAAAATGATCTTCTAACAGCTCCGTTGCTAGTGCACGACGAAACTGTAAAGAAGTCATTTTTTTCGAGTCAGTTTGGAGATAACTATGTCTATAATCATCTCCAAACACCAGAGCATTGTAAATTGCAGTATCGAATAAATGAAAGTATAATTTGTGATGCCAGTTGCCGGTCGTGTGAATTGTAAGAAGAAATAGACTGATCTGTTTTGTCTACACCTCCTATATTGTTATTATAAGAAATAACAACATTTGGCTTCATGATCTGTTTCTTGGTGAGCTTAGTCTTTAGTCTTTAGTCTTTAGTCTTATGTCAAAATTCTTGCTAGACATTTAAATTGTTTACATTATTATTAATATTATGGTAAATGATTTGTCGCATTTAGTCGCTTGAATTCAAATCAACTTAATCGTACTAAAACTGAAAACCTTTCCTGTCATATTGAAGCCACGATTTTGAATTTTGGACATTCGATTTCAGATTTGGATTCAGCGACCTCGAAAACCCTGAGGTACTCACGTTCATCGGAATCAAACCATTTTTCAACTTTGCGTCCGCCATATTGGATCGGCCATTTAAAATTTTTAAGATCTGATTTCAAATTCGGATCCACCAGCCTTGAAAACCGTAAGGTACTCACTTTTGTCGGAATCAAACCATTTTTCAAATATGCGTCCGCCATATTGGATCCGCCATTTTTTATTTCGGAAATCCGATTTCAGATTTGCATTTAGCAATCTCGAAAACCCTATGGTACTCATTTTCGTCGGAATCAAACCATTTTTTAAATTTGCGTCCGCCATATTGGATCCACCATTTTTTATTTTGGAAATCCGATTTCAGATTCAGATTCAGCGACCCTAAAAACCTTCACACTGAAATTTTAGGGTAAATCTGTGATGATTTTTTTCCAATACAAAAGTGGCACGAAAATCTAATTTTCACCTGACTGCGAAGGGGTTAAGACACTCGCATTTCCGGAAATATTGAGATATTTGAATGTCGAAAACCTGAAGAGATTCTGACGAAACCTGAACTGGCAAGATTCTTTGTCGAATTTTCATTAATTCTGTCTAGTGCTAACTGATAATTTCGGCGATTCATTCTGCTTAATTTAATTTTTTGTCATATTTTTATTATTTTTTTTCCAGCCAAAACTCGTTCTTCAAACGCTTATATCTCTGAAACTAATCAAGATATTATCACTTTTAAAATGTCAAATGGAAGCTACATTCTTCGCGCTTCGAATAAACGCAGGGCGTTGAATCTTGGTATTTTTGGATGATTTCTCCATTTAAAACCCACGTTAAAAATTCAAAACTTTAAGGCGTTTGCCGGAACAGAAGATATTTATTGTAATTTTTTTCCTTTGGCACACTTTTTAGTTATGCCAAAACGCAACTTTCCCACGCTATTACGATACGATCCGCCAAAAGTGATCGTGTTTCACTCCGCCCTAACAAACACACACACACACACACACACACACACACACACACACACACACACACACACACACACACACATACACAAACACACACACACACACACACACACACACACACACACACTCGCACACACTCGCACGTACGTACGTACGTACACACACACAGGATAGAAAAGTGAGACGAAAAAAGATTTTTTACAATATTATCATTTATTCGTTTTATCGCCTTCTTCGAGTTTTCGCTTTCTCCCATTATTCTGTCTCTACACCTAAATAAAAAATAAATATAAATAATATATACGGATCTCCGAGTCGTTTACGAATATTCGAATTTTAAGAGTACTCGACGTTTACGAGTACCTAAAATTTGAGAGTACCCGATTACCGAATTCGGGTACCCTATAGCGGCGGGTAATGCAAAAACATAACCCGTCGGGTATCCGACCCGACCCGAACATTGAGTACCCGAGTGAATCGGGTGCCCGCACACCCCTACGAAATATACTTTTCTTTCGTTATAGGAAGTATTTCGACACCCCCTTCAAAATCTGTAGCCACTTTCTTAATAATAAATTGCGCATCATATCCGGATAAATTGTAAAACACGATGGGAATGAAAAATGATTGCTTGAAGTTCAGATTGCAGTTCGAATGCGCGGGGCCTCGATAACGCCCAGTCACATGACAATGATCTCTAACGCGTGCATCGCCTTGCGTAAATGTTTTCTCACATATGTGGTACTACGTAGCACGGCGGAATTGCCCATTCCGCGCGTGTCAAATGTATCATGGGGACATTAGTACATAAAATGGTCTTCACGCGGATAGCTAAACTTTTCAATTCTTGAACGAACCAGGAAATGCAATTACCATTGTGAGCTGACTGATATGTGGACAGGGAATTGTCAAATGAACAATGCATGTAATACGCAACACTGAATACTTTGTGATACTGATACCTATTTAGATCGTTGGTTTTCGACAAGACACACTCGAGGTCTACGTATAAAACGAAGGGAAGACGCTGTTCCCGATAAAAGTTGTTGAAAGTTAGCCATTTGTCTTCTTCGCGTGGTAACTGAATGGCATAGTCGTTCAGCTTTCCACAATCTGTGGTGTGTGACTCTCGTTTCGTATTTGAACTGAAGTAATGCAAGCACCTGCGCAAAAAATGTAATTGTTTTCGTTCGACCGATTCTTTCAAATATATAATTATGTTATCAAATTAAATTTGATTGTAAGTTTACATACCGATCGCAGATATATTTTCGATGGTCCAGTTTGTTAAGTTGCGAGTTCACCACCCTGGATGAATTTTTAATCCACGTAAAATGTCCAACTTTGCTGTCTGATGAATCTTGAAGGTACAGCAAATTAATATGCTTATCCCTTTTTTACTTACCAATGGGTATCGGAAGGGTTTTCTTCTTATCGATGGTATACACATTAATTGACAAATTATTTTGTTGTTCGAATTTTTTTATTTTATCCAGAGTCACTGGGAGGATGATATCCTGCGGATTCAAAACCGTCGAGAAATGTGGATTTGAAGATCCACGATCACTGTTACGTTCAGCGGGATATAGAGCTGCGACCACGAACCACGCAAAACACGCATTGTCATTGGACTTTATATTTACTACTGCACGCTTCATTACTTCCGGTGGCACTTTTAGATGGCAACCGGCACGCATCGGATCATATTTATTCACACTGATGGTTAAATGTAGAAGTTTTAACAAAGTCCAGCCACTATCGCGTTCTTGAAATTCGTCAAGGGATGCTAGAGTGGATTCGGCAACGCGTTGTTCATGCCACTCATCTAAATCAGATGTTTGGAGACGTTAAAAGTCTTTTGTATTTACACTTTTATTTGCATGCTTTAAGCCTGCCACAAACTCATCATTAAACGTAGTATTAACCTTTACACAAAAATGTTGTTCAACAATGTTTTTCACATTCAGAAGCACTATGTCTCTGGCATCTTCGAGAAAATTCATGTGGTTCGATACGGTCGCGGTTAATTACTGAACAAGTCAGTACGCGACTTTCAAATGCCGTCTCAATGTTCCGCAAAATCAAACCATTTCCTCGCGCACTACATCCTGCCCCCTCACGAACGAAACGTTGACGTATCGAAATTTTTCAAACTTTCAATTCGCGCTATGAGAGCCATTAATGATTGTCGATTATCAATCGTCAATCGCGGACGTTCATTTCGGCTTTGGTTCTTCCACGATTCAACGAATTTACTGTATTATTGCTCTCACACACTGTGCTCTTCCGCCGAATTTATCAGTATGGCTTGTTCTCGTAATCTTTGTTCTAACATGATGCTACACATATTTATAAGTTTGAATAAATGGTTGAAGTATGAAACGATGTAGGTTTGTTAACTGGTCCATTCAAAGTATTAAAACTCCCGAGCAGCAATCACAACGTTCCATAATTTGAAGAAAAACATATTTTCCATCTTCCTTATTGACTGCTTATATTAGAAGTCTGACAGTCTCCCCGCTCAGGCTTTTTTTATACCACCATTCATACAGAATCGGGATAGAGCAGAACAAAAATAGAGGGATCAATGCAGGGTATGTGAGGGATTTTACGAGTTTTTAAGTATAGGCCGTGTTGCTCACTAAAATCAAACGCCATTCGATATCTGGACCGAATATTCAACACGGTATCAGAGGCGTGAGTGGGAGAGACATACTATATATACAAGCCGGTCAGACGCATGTGCTGAAGTCGTGCATGCATAGCGATCCGAAATTCCAAAATACTGGGATGCTCATTATAAGAAACTACTTTTATGGATCTCCATACTCTGTTTCCAACCGTGGTTTTGAGGAGATCGTAAAATGCAATACTTAAGATGAGTCCTAGCAGGTCAGCCTTCGATGAAGGGTCACTTTTTTGACAATACATTGACGCCCTTGCCAACAGTGAAGGAAGACAAAGATATTGGGAAAAAACTTTCACTGGTCCTTAGCCTGGATGCGACATCTTCGAAGACCTTTTTTTCTACACACCCCCCCTATTTCCTGGAGGCTGAGGAGAAAAACCGTGTGCATATTCTAGTGTTGAAGTGTGGAAAAATTTGAGCAATACCAGCCCCACCCTTCTGTACCCCAATGGCGATTCAAAAATCGAAATCTTAGAAAGAATCGGGACAGCATTTTTTTCTCATTCGAGTCTGCAACCTCCGAGGCGTGTTTTTAAGACGAAAAAGTCATAGAAAAAAAAAGAAAAGTGCAATAATGGCTGATCAAATCCGTGAAGTTAATGTGATTGATATCGCGACGACGATGACAACGAAATAAACGTTATAGATTTAGACGATCTGGAAAGTAATATCGAATCAGTAGATTCCGCGTATGAAAGTGGATCTGATGGTGAAAACCACGATGTGCGGGAAAATAGAATGGACATGCTTCAAATTTATCTTCTCGACGAGAACGCCAAATATTGCGTGAATTAATTTTACTTCACGACAAATGGTCGAGCGAAGTATTGCACTTCGTGCCTTTTCCACGCATGGGAAGCTTTTGGAGAAGCTATAAACGTGTGTGGTCACTATTGCGAACGCTATGCTGGGATGAGGGGAATTTTCTGCAACGACTGTCGAGGTCCGCTGCACCAAATGATTCAACTGGACATGTGTGCCACCTGCATAAATCAATATTGGGCTAATTGTAAGTATTCCAATTAAACTTTAGCATCATGGTGAATAATATTAATGTGTCACATAGATTAATAAGAACGAAATGCATGTTTTGTTTGTCTCAAAACGATTGCATCGATGTCGATTTTCTTTTTTAAACACGTACACGATATTATTTATAACAAACTCTAATAAATAGTAATTGAATGTTTTCCATTAATTATGAAAATGTTCCATTGTAGCCATTTGTTTGCACTTTATAGAAAAAATTAAAAGACTAAGTACTTATTAATTATGATCGTTGCCTACTTCTACTCTACCCCCCCCCCCCCCATTGGCATCGCTGTCCTCCTCCTCGCCGTGTGACGTCACACCCCCACTTTCGGCTACCTCGCGCTAGACCCCCCTCTGTAACGTCTTCCCTCTCTGCGACGTCTGCCCTCGGTCGTACGCGCCGGAGCCCCCACCCCGCTCCTCACTGAGATCCCTACGTTGAACCGGTCCTCATAGTACTCAAGTGGATACCGAATTCATGATTTTGCAAAGTAGGGATCAAATCGTGATGAACCTGCTCTTAGACCATACTTGATTACTTAATTTAAAAAGTTATATAAAAACATAAACTTGATCGCATAGCAATTACACATTGCACGAAATATATGTAGTCACATAGACTTTGGCCGCCGTTGTGCTAGCGAAAAAATATATATCTCTGTTTTACTGCTGACATCTATTGCGTTATACTTGACGGTTTCAAAATAATACAGTGGATATAAAGTATCTCCGGCACTGTGGCGCGAATTAAGTGCCTTCAAATTTAAAATAATAATTATATACTGTCCCAAAAATAATTTACGCCGGCGGTGGGAACGGTAAATTTCATGTCTTCTCGAGCTTTTTTCCTTAACCATGCAGGCCAAGCCGTCGCCCAGTGTACTTGTGTGGTACATACGTTGTACTGTTATATAATGGTGATATCACTTTGATGTCATAATAGTAATATCATTTTTTTCAATGACATAAAATATTAAACTTAAAGTTTAACAATTTTGTGTACAACATTTCTCGTAAACCGACTTGGCTAGTTTAAAAATGTTATCTCACTTTTTTTTACATTTGATTAATTTTTAAAATAGATCAAAACCATTCCTTAAATTAAAAAAAAATGTTTTCGTATGGTAAAACAAGCGATATTGTTTTTGCGGGGACTTTTTATTACTTGGCGTTCATTTTTTACGATTTCAAAGTCATATATTCGCAAGAACGCGCAGGCAAACTACAGCCAACCCGATCAGATATAGTGGATACATTTTTTTTTCTTTTTTGGTATATACGTAAGATCAGTTTTTCGGAAGACTATGTTTCGTTAGATCGGTTGATTAACACGGTACATATTCATAATGCGATCGTTTCAATAATTTAGTGTTCGTAGGATTAGAACAATGTGCTATAATAAATGTAAGGTTGGGGACACACTAAGCGCTTCTACCGGAGCATTTTTAAGGAATCTATGGTGTATACATAGTTTAAGACTTATGTTGCACTATACATCGCTCAAAAAACGCTCTGGTAGAACCAATTAATGTGGCCCCGGCCGGGACTAAGAAAGCATTTCTGTTGTTTCTGTAACCACTTCGGGATATCCATAAAATGAATAGTTTGTGCACTCCATTAAAAATATCCTCAACCCTGCGTGGTTATACTAGGTCAAATTATACGATCCGTCTCTAGACGTTTCTCATATGAACAGTATTCATGCAATTCGGTCCGGAAAAATTGACAAACATGTTTTTACTATCATATCCTATTTATGGGAATATCCCATAAGAGAACCTCATAAACTGAAGAAATCGTACAAACTTAAGTTCAAATAAAAAAGAGTTCCCCTATCAAAAATAGCATCCTTTTTACACGATTTCAGTTTTTTTCGACGATACATGGGTGATTTTCGCAAAATTAAATGCTAAGAGAAAAATAGTAGCTCTACAGTATAATTATGAAAATGAGTATATCTATCATTATTGCTGTCATTGATTTTTATTATCGTATCTGTTATTATCATTATTGTTGGTGATCTTCACGAAAAGGTAAAGCTGTAGAAAGGCATTCAAATTAGGTATCTCCCAAGTATTGTTTTCAGCAATGAATAATCAGATTCAGTGAACATTGCCAGACCCAATTTCGATATTTTTAATTAATAGCCCAAAATGTGTCGTTTAAAAATGAGCAAAGAACATTAAATTACTCTTATTAGAAAACTGAAACTTATGACTGAAAAAAGCATAAAATGGCGAAATGAACCGTTTTCTGATATCTTCTTGATTTTTCTAATTACTCAAATAATTATTAAATTAAAAAAGGTTTATCTGTTATGTACATGTTCAGTAAATCTTAGTTTTTCAAAATGCATGAATGTATACAACGATAGGTAGAAACAGTTGCGGGGATGTTGAACACCCCACAATAGCGTTCGCGAAATATAAGATGATTAAGGGGCGTACGCAAATTACGTAACAAAATTTAGGGGAGGGGTGTTCGGCCAGGCGTTTCGGTCTACGTACGTGGGGGGAGGGAGGGGACCAAGATTTGCGATACGTCGGGACTTCAGAACTGCCAAAAATAGCAAAATTTCTTGAACTTTGAATTTAAAACTCGCGCGCAATTTTATCGCGAAAAGTTGACAGCTTTCCACACGAAATGTCAGATAAGGGGAAAGTCACTTTGCAAGAAGTTGCACAGTAGCTTTCCCACTTTACTCAAGCAAAATATGAAAAAAAACAGCTTTTTATTTTCTATATCTCTTGGAAGTACATATATTCAAAAATATGTTGGCAAAATTTTTATTCACAAATCCGAAAATTGACGGAGTTACAGTCACTTTAGTGAGCACAGGTAGCGCACCCAGTTAGTGCCCTCAGTCCCTACAGGTTTGGCATCGTTCACAATAGATGAACTGCAGGCTCTTATTATTTTGTGAAATATATTGAAGATAAAGAACCTTCATATCGCCCGCGACTAGATACTTTAATGTAAGTATCAACATTCCAGAAAATACATAACTTTATATCAAGAATAATGGAACGAAAACTTTGAACACGATTTTCCCGAAACTACTTTTTCTCGACCTTGTCCCAGCGAATACTCAAAAACTTGTCAACCGATTTTCAATTTTTTAAACACATTTTTCTAATTTCAGGAACCAAGTTTGTACGAAATCGATTTTTTACATTTTGATTCTTACTATTTTTAAACCCTTGACTGTGAGTGACACGCATAGAGGCAAAAAAAGTCGTGCCATTTTTGTGCCATGACACGTATAGGGGCATTTGAAAAACAACCTATTTCTTGTGCATCGATTCGATTGTAATTTGGTACATCATGGTTTTTGGGGTCGCTGAATTTGAATTTGACATCAGATTTCCAAAATTCAAAATGGCGGATCCAATATGGCGGACGCAAATTCGAAAAATGGTTTGATTTCGACAAAAGTGAGTACCTCATGGTTTTCGGCATCGCTGAATTCGAATTTGAAATCAGATTGTCAATATTCAAAATGGCGGATCCAATATGGTGGACGCAAATTCGAAAAGTAGTTGGATTTTGACAAAAAATTGTATCTGTAGATGTTTATGGTCGCGAATTTCGAATTTGGATCCTGACTCCAAGTATGTGAATTTCGAATACAATATAATGAATAAAAATTTGGCAAATCATGTATGACAAACTATTCATAATAACAAATGTAAAAGAATACTTTTTTAGCGTTATATCTCGCTCTTAGCCGAACCCAGAGTCACGAATCGAGAACGTGGTGGTTGTTGACTCCATTTTGTTTTTTTTTGCCCTTTTTAAAATTTTGTTGTGCTTTTTGTTTTTTAATTTTTTTTGTGTTTTTGTATTTTCAATATTTTTAATTGTAATTTATTTAAAATTACTTTTTGCATTCATTGAATTTTCTTCTTTTTTAATTCTTGGAATTTCTAAAATTTGTTTCTTCCTTTTGTACTTTGAATTTTTTATTGATTTTTTCATTTTATTCTTTTTGTTGTTGTCTGTATCGATTGTTTTTTCTTCCATTTTTCGTATTTGCGTCCGCCATATTGAATCCGCCATTTTGAATTATCAAGAACCGATTTCAGATTCGGATTCAGCGACCTCAAAAACCATAAGGTACTCACTTTCGTCGAAATGAAACCATTTTTCGAATTCGCGTCCATCATATTGGATCCGCCGTTTTGAATTTTGAAAATCTGATATCAAATTCGAAGTCAGCGACCCCAAAAACCTTTACACTGAGACTTTAAAGCAAATCTATGAAATTTTTTTTCCAACACAAAAATGGCACGAAAATCTCATTTTCACCTCACTGCGAAAGGGTTAAAGACGGCTTGAATCCAAAAAAGAGCCTTGAAAATAGAAAAAAATGGCCAAATTGTCGGCATTTCGTAAAATAACCAAAATAAAAAACGGCTTCGCATAATGATAGCTCTATTTGTATAGACATCGATAAATTGTTGACTTTTTATTTACAGGTAACCTTTCATAAAACGATCGATTGACAATGAAAAGAATTTTTTTCCGTCGTCAAATCAAGGCATATATCTCGGTTGATTTTAAACAGTTTTTCATCAAATTACTATAAACCTGATCCTTCCATAATGAGTTATGTCTATGAAAAAAAAATGGAATCATTGACGACAAAGCACCCGTTACGTAACAGAATAGGGGGCGGGGGTGGATCCGGCAAGGCGTTATGGTTCTGGTACGTGGGGGAAGGGGGGTTCAAAAATTGTAGGAATTTAGCGTTACGTAATTTGTGTACGCTCCCTTTTGATATCGTAGCGTTGAGATGTTCTAATCTTTACTTTTGTCTCTCTTTGGTACACCAAAGAGAGACAAAAGTAACAGTGGACACAACACAACTACTATGTTTTTTGCACTCACCACGCCTTAAGTAGGTTGGAGCGTTAGTCACAATCCAAGGTTACATTTTAACACAAAATATATGTTATTGTCTAGATTATACTGAGTCTACGATTTTTTTACAAAATTTTCACCACAAATACCAGCGATTAAAAATAGTTTAATGTAGGTAATTTTACGTGTGATTGGATGGGCAAGACGACCACGCTACGGGTGATGTAATTTTTTTGGCTACTTACAAGGAACATCAATTAGGTGTGTGCCTTCGTTTTTTTTTAAAATTATATATATAATAAAGCCTTGAAAACTATAAGACACGTATTTTTTTTATCGGCAGGAAAACTGTGTCAAGGGCGAAACCACCCCTCAAAGAAAAGTGTGTCACCCCTTAATTTGTTGTACAATACTTCTATAGTGGATTTTTCATCGCTTTACATGAGAAGAATTTTGATTTTTGTTCCATTCAGATCGGTGGATTGCATGTGGGTGGAACTGCCCAGATAGAACAGGAAGGTCTAATATAAGGCATTCCACGTCACTTCAGCCAGTAAACAAAATCTACAATTAATTTTGAAAAATCGAGTTACTATATTGAAATCTGTATCTTTGGCAGGATTTGACGTATTTACATTCGTAAAAAACGAAAATGTGCGTCTTTTTATAGCCTTCCAGAAAAAAAATTGATTGTGATTCTATTGAGCAAGTCGAGCGTGCTTTTCAGGACAAAATATGCAAAAATATTTTTTTTTCTCAAGGAAAGACACTCGTTAGTTAATTTTTTTCAATTTTCCCGAATTGTGAATACAAAAAACGGATTTTTGGTATTTGTTATATCATGGGATTCCTAAACACCGTGAAGTAAGAGGTATTTTTATTTAAATTTTTTTTTATTAACATTCTATTGAAAAGTGTGGAGCACTCCAAGGCTCCAATACAAATGTCATATGTGTCATATGTATTTCAAAAACCTGGTAAACATACAGCGAGTGCTCCAGACTCTTCAATCGAATATTATTTTAAAAAATAAAAAAATTAAAATAGCTGTTACCTCACGGAGTTTAGGAATCCCATAATATAAAAAATACCAAAAATCCGTTTTTCGTATTCACAATTTCGTATTCACAAATTCAGAGCAATTCTTAAAAATAAAATAACGAGTGTCTTTCCTTGAGAAAAAAAAATATTCTTGCATATTTTGCCCTGAAACAGACGTTCGACTTGCTCAATAAAATTTAAATTAATTTTTTTCTGGAAGGCTATACAAAGACGCACATTTTCGTTTTTTAAGAATGTAAATACGTGAAATCCTGCCAAAGATACAACCATTTGAATGGAAAGATGTTAAAAAATGGTAATCAATGAGAAAAAAAAGTCAGAAATTTAAAAAAAAATGTCGCCACTCGGTGAGTATTTTTCAATAAAGTAACTCGATTTTACAAAATTATTTCCGGATTTTTTTTTACTGGCTCAAGTGACGTGGAATGCCTCATATATACATGTTATGTATGTATATTAGACATTCCTATTCGATCGTGGAAATATATTATATATAATACACCATATAAATAAATAACACTAATACCCAGATAACCACGTACCGCAAATGTACCGCTGATGTGGAGTACGCCGTAGGGTACAATCTCGGTACGCCGTACCAAGTACGCTTGGTTATCTGGCTATATACTTGAATTCTTGGCATATATCAAGAGACGCGGCAGCGCCTTGACGCCAAGGAATAAAAAAAAATCATGAGCACCACTGCCATAAAAAAGATGAGTTCGCTGTCACGGATGACGAACACGCACTTTATACAATAAGATGGGCTCTCACTGTACATATTTAAACTTTGAATCGAAATTACGTAAGAACGTGGAGATGAATAAAAAATCTAATGACATTCTAACAATGAAATGTTATTTTTTCGATCGATTTTTACGTATACCATACGTATATGGTATACCATATATGTACTTACACAACAATATCTGTGGCATACGTATACCATACATATACCATACGTATTTTTACGTATACCATACGTATTCTGACGTATATCATACGTATAAAATACGATACCATACGTATGGTATACCTCTTTTATAAATCTATTATTCGTATATAAGGCGTTTATGATATGTCTAATACAGTACTACCTCTCTAAGAGAGCGGTCTAGGGCGGTTAGGGGAAGAAATTCTCGAGAAATTCGTCGCCGAAGCCTTCCCCCACCACTAGGTTAGCGCGCTCGAAAATCGCGCATGTGGTAGCGTGTATGTGTTTCTCCACTCGAACTCGATAAGAGAGCGCGAACGAAAGTGTTGAGAAAACTGTAAACGAGTTGCGGAAAGTGTACTGGCGTTTCGTCGTTTCATGCGTAAGTATATCTCATTGAATATTGATGTGTAAATCTTTCTTTTTCTTCGCGTTTTTTTTATTCTGCTGTTTGGTATATTTTGTTGTTGCAATATTATTGCAACAACAAAATTGGTGATCAGCCTAGCACATCAGCAGATCACGAAAATGAAGCCGTCTCTACGATTCTTGCGGACGTCAACAGGACTCTATACTCTGATGTATAGTATATGTGTTATGATACATATATATTGTATATGCTGTACGATATTTGCATTTATTACTACTACTCATAAACATATCTCTAGTATAATGTAGCCTCGATAATTTTTATCAATATCAATAATATTCTATGCTGTGTTAATGTCTATTAAAATATATTTTACTTGCATTAAATTACTACTTGAAATTTAATTATGGTGCATGTTTTTTTCTCCGACTTTACGGCTTAAACGTATATATTATTATACAAAGGAATATTATCCATTTGACAATCGCGCGACGTGCGATTTTCTGAAATCGCTCGCGATCTCTTATCGAGTTGTCCGCGACAAACTCGAGAGGCCTCGGGTACACTGGACAGCTCGAGCTAGGTGGGGGAAGCCATAAAATGCGCTCAAGCGGAACGGCGGGGAAATTCTCTCTTAGCGAGGGCTCTCTTAGAGAGGTAGTACTGTATACGTTAATACGATGGCGCCATCAACGTCTATGGGTGAACAATATATTTGACGTTTTTTCGACATCTTATATGCGTAAATTATACCGTTTAATAAACGTAGAATATACATACATTATACGGATATTAGCCGGACATTTAGCTCTATAGTATACGTACTAAATACGTCTTACAGACGTCGATGGCGACGTTGTATATACGTATATTATACGTTAGTGTTCTGTCTGGGTGCAAAACCACCCCTCGGCACGCTTTTCTTTAAGGGGGGTCCAATAGTTTTCAATGCTTCATTACATATATGAGTTTCAACCAAATCGAAGGCGGACTCTTAAGTGATGTTCCTTGTTGGCACCAAGATAAACCATTTCTAACAACGAATTAACGCAAACTGAATCTTTGTAAACGTTTTGAAAAAGAAACCCCTATCTTGCCCATCATAAACAATATATATTTACTTTGAACCATCGAGGTTTGATGAAAGATTACAAATTTTGGCTGACGAATGAAGAGCATCGCTGTCGACCTCAATGTCTGCGAAGTTGCCATATTTCGGCAACACTTGATATTAATTAATGGTAATAATAAATAATCTCGTGACATAAATATAAATATGCATAATTATAAATGACTCAAAATTTCATTCTGAGTTCTATATCTAAAACATTCGCTGGCACAATTTTTCGTAATAATTATCGATAATGTTTTACTTTTTTAAGTTGGTAGTAACACGAAAGCTTTTCTTATTTGCGTAATAAACATGCCTAATTATATATTTCATAAAAAATTAACATCTATAGGATAAATCTGTACCTCGTATGCATGTTTTTTAGATTCATTGAGAAAAAATGTATAAACTGTCATTTGACCCAGCTGGACCGCTCCAACCTCTTTAAAGAACGAAGTTCATACAGTCACGATCTTGATTTCACCTCTATATGTTAAAACTGTACAACCCTCTACTACGATTTCAAGGTGACCCATTGATTGGTACTACATACCTGAATTGATTATTAGCAACGGCAATAATTATAAAAATACCATTAGTAACAATATATACGGTCAGTTCTCGTAATTAAACCACAGGTTTTTTTCATTTCCGTCAATTACAATATCCAGTGAGCACTATCCATAAAAGTATACGAAAAGTTGAAAACACTGAAACGTAATGATTTTCTTTGGTTTTTTTCAAATTGAAGACGAGTATAGTACGCAATGTTTTAAATTCTGAAGCAACGCCCACTGTTTGTTTGATGAGTATTTTCAAATTGGCCGATACAATTCGAGTCATTGTAGCTACCGAGGACCTATCGGGAGAGCCGACAATGCGGAGTTTATATCATTGCCTTCAGGTCGTCGGGCCATACATTTCGGGAAAAAAAATTGCCCTCAACGAATTATTTCGATTCCTTTATTCCTATGAATTATTGCACTGCAAATTATACATTAACTTAGAAAAACAATCGCCGCATCGAACTCTTACCCTTTCAAAATACAAATTTTAATTTAAAAAAAACCTCGCGTGGTTGATCACTGATAATGGCGGCCACGAAATAGCTGGCGAACAATCATATCAATTCCGGTTCGTAACATTTATCGCGTAAAAGTAGGTACATTTGTAAGGCGTAAGGATAAAAAAGGAGAGCTTGACAAACGGAGGCCCCAATGACAAACAAACAGGTGTATCACACCAAATTAAACCTGATATTTCGATGATCATTACAAGGACTTGCACATTATAAGGTTTTTTTTAACGGTCATATCACACGTCTATTATCTCAAGATCATAAATAATTAATAACTGTGTACTTATCCATGACGAAGTGAGAGGGAACACACTTTTCAAAGGAAATGGCGAACATTTATTTGTAATGTTAACGTTTTAATAGATTTTCCATGAAAACGCTGATCTTTTTTCCACAATCTCTCTTTCTCTCTCGCTCTCCCGTTAGGCCTTGGTCTCTCCAACGTAACCGTTGGTTGCTTATCCAATTAACAGAATGACGCCTACGATACGAGCAAACAAGATGGATGTCGCATGTTTGAACAAGACCTTAGGCATTTTTATGTGGCTCTTCGGACGTCCACCTCTCAACATCATCATACCCGGAAAGATAATTGCCATGAACTCGAAAGTCTCATCTCCAAAAATTATGCTCAAACAAATGTGTATGAACGTGACAAAAATAAACGATAGATCATGTTCATAAGCAACGAAAAAATAATAACGATAGGATCGTCTGCGCTGACTCGAATCAAGATAGTACACGTACGACTGTTACAACAGATATGGTAAACAATGATCGTCATATCGACACGCTGAACGGCATTTGGGAATTCCTCGATAGACCCCGAGTCGAATACTACGGACTACGCGATGCTACCCATATTATATCACGCTTGTACAGGCTTTAAGGATGTTGTGTCCAAAATTGAAAATGGTAATAAAATTTTAAAAGTTTGTTCGGTCATTATGTAAAACATTTGAAAGGTTGTGTAAAAATTTCACGACGATTAGGAAGCTGGCTACTGAGAAATTAGAATTCACAAATTGCACGCAGCCCTATGGAAACTGAAGAAACTTTGCAAATATTTAGGAATGATCGTTTTTTTTTTATTTCAAATATATCAAAAACAAAGGTGGCTTTATGGTGCAAGACACGACGTCGTCCGTGAACGAAAATGAGTATTTGAAGTAAATGAAAGTAGCGGGAAATTGAAATACTCATTTTCGTTCACGAACCGCGTCGTTACTTGCACCATAAGGCCACCTTTGTTTTTGATATATTTGAAATAAAAAAACTATCATTCATAAATATTTGCAACGTTACTTCATTCATAATATTGGCAAAGTTACTTCAGTTTCCATAAGGCTGCGTGTAATTTGTGAATTCTAATTTCTCAGTAGCCAGCTTCCTAATCGTCGTGAAATTTTTACACAACCTTTCAAATGTGTAACGTAATGATCTATCAAATTTTTAAAATTTTATTACCATTTTCAATTTTGGACGCAACATCCTTAAGTGAAGGGAGTAAAGAATATAGGGCTGTATGTTGCCGATAGGTGATTTAGCAGATTCGCAACGAGGTCAATTATGTTGATTGCGTTTCCGCTAGCGAAGAAGCAACAATTCGTAACAATGGGTGTGTGTGTGTGTGTGTGTGTGTGTGTGTGTGTGTGTGTGTGTGTGTGTGTGTGTGTGTGTGTGTCTGTGTCTGTGTCTGTCTGTGTGTGTGTGTGTGTGTGTGTGTGTGTGTGTGTGTGTGTGTGTGTGTGTGTGTGTGTGTGTGTGTGTGTGTGTGTGTGTGCATGTGTGTGCTTGTGTGTGTGTGTGTGTGTGTGTGTGTGTGTGTGTGTGTGTGTGTGTGTGTGTGTGTGTGTGTTTGTGTGTGTGTGTGTGTGTGTGTATGCGTGTGCTTCTGTGTATGTGTGTGTTAGATCGGGAGAAAAAAATTGAAGAGAGATAAAAAAGATTTACGAGTATGCCGAGACATTTAGCACTGCTCTGAAAGATGGTTAGAGGTACGACGCTGACAAATGGGCCTCTAACAGCATGGCGGATTTTTTGTCGGAGGGAGCGAAAACTGCAATGGCTGCTCGCAAATCTCTATCACTAATGTCAAGAGGGGAGTATTCTCCTCATACATCTCGAATAAACGCGGAGATGGACATTTTAACGCTTACAAACTTGCCAGTAAGATGGCCGAACCATTCACGGATTTTCTTAACTCTTTATACAATCACTTTAATATACCTGTATACAAATTTTATCCTAAGTTTGTCGAAATTTTCAAAACACGTGCCAAATAATTTCGTAAAATGGCAGTATTAAAACTCGATGATGTTTAGGAAAAAATAATTGTAAGTGAGTACTCCGGACGAAATATTATATTTCCGAGAATTGTCATTTAATTTAAACTATTGCAATTGTAATATTCAGAGAACGTTCCGAAAGTTTATGAAATATATTACATATTTGCATGATAAAATTAAAGTTCTATTGCATTGCACAGGACGGTAAAAAATCGAGGCTATGCGAAATCGTATTTTCTTGTCGATGCGATTGATATTTTATTTTTATTATAGCGATCGTGAGAAAAGTTTTTCCTGGTCAATTTGGCGAGTAACCGAAAAACGAAAAGCATTTAATCTTCATTTTATTCAAGAAGGGAAAACAGTTTCGCGGTATGGCATTGTAAATAATTATTTCCATTTTCTGATTGAATGAACCCCATGCACTCAAAAACGTTTGAACCAAATAATATTTCACGTGACAAGTGCGGACAAGCACGTATTAAATACGTCACGCGTAGTTTCACCTCACGAATCATAGACTTGTGGTGCATTCACACGAGTAACACGAGTGGAGGCACCACGAGCTCAAGTGAATACGGTAACTTTACGTACGGTGTAATTCGTTTTCTTCCACAAATGTCACATATTTTTTTGTGCAGCAGCTAGCTGTTACGAAAGTGCAGAGAACTTCAGCGACGTGGAAGCTCTTGGACGGGCATTGTCTTTATCCCTTTATCCTTGAATGACGACGGTGGTAACTAGATGACGTTTTATCTTACGTTAAATTTAATTACGTTCATGTTTATGGTTTCAGTAGAAAATTTGCAAACAAAAACTATCAGTCGTTGAAAGAAGTGTTTCTTTTTACCCTATGTGCGATCAAGTCGGTCGTAAGTGCGGATTTTTCTGTAGGGACACATGAAAACATTTTAAAAAGGCCCCAAAAGATCGAGTACAGTTGGCACTCGGCCAGTACAGTGCCAACTATACTCGACGACTGGCCAACGATCATTACCAGTACTGGGCGATGGTTGGAGAAAATCCGAAATGTTACATGGGCCCTACAGTTGGCAAACAGCGTCAACCTGGCAAACCCAATACTGGACCAGCGCTGGTAGTTTTCTAGTTGCCAGTAATCGCTGCAAAGGTAGGCTGAGAATTGGTTAATGTAGATGACCAGAGTTCGGATCTAGTGCGGTGTACCAAAGGTTGGGATCAGTTTAAGGCCAATGTTGACCGAAGGTTGGTTGTCGGTGATGCCCCAATGTTCAATTTAACCATGGGTTACTCATCGGTCAACAAAACCGGCCTAACGTTGGCCTTGTGGTTGGGTACCATCGGTTGGGCCCCGATTGCCATCCCGAGCATTTGTTCTATTATAAGCATCGGCAATTTTTTTCACGGGGAGTATATCAGAAAGGCGCTTTTCTCGCACTGGTGCAATGAAGCAAGGTATTGCTTTTGTATTGCTACATTTAATCATTGAGATGTAAGCCACTTTCCGCACGCTAAACCTCAAACGAACTTCCGAGGAAAGTATTGCGAGCAAACTTTAGCTCGAAAAGGTGATTTCTTAGTATTCGCTGTCCTTTTCGCCATTTTCTTGCCTTGTTTGCAAAATTATTGTATTTCTATGATCGCGATACTGTCGAATAACATTTTCGCCTTCGCCAAGGATCGATGAAATATGCAAGAAATTTTCATCGATAGTAATGCACATGTGATCGGTGTGTGACTCCGGTGATCTCCCGTGTTAACCTTACTTGCTTAAGGGGTAAGGCCACTGTAAATTTTTTGAAAAATCGATTTTTTTTTATTGGCTTAAAAAATAGTTTAAACCCTCTAGAATAAGAAAAAAAAGGTCCTGTGCGACCCAAACAAACCCAAACAAACCCAAACAAACTATTCGCAAAACTTTAAACGCGTTTTTCTCGAAACATGGTTTTTCAAAATGGCACGCAGCATAACTCGAACAATTTTCATTTTTTTTACTTGAAATTTTAACCAGATGTGAACATTTACATTATCTTGAGAATGTCGATCGGAATTTTCAAGAACTTTATTTATTGATTTTTTATGAACAAAAAACTTGCCGTTTTTTTCGTCAAAAATCAATTTTTTTTTTCAAACGCACGCCAAATCCACAAAAATTGATACTTTTTAAAATCCGATCGACATTCTCTAGCTATAGCCCTCTAGATTAATGGTTTTTTTTTTGTTCTAGATTCAAAAGTGCACCAGTGGTGCTGCGTGCCGCGGAGCCCTGGAAGCAAAACATGTCCCGGGAAGATAGCTGTGGAACCGCCATTTTGTTTTTTTTTACTGTAAAAAAATTTTATAATAAAGTTTAATGTATGCCCGATAACACCATTAAAAGTTTTTTTTCAAATACCTTCAATTTCGGGAGCAAAAAATTAGTGAAAAAACCTTTTTTTTGGGCCGTTACAGTGGCCTTACCCCTTAACCGCGCACGGACTAGCGCGCTTCTTCACATTTTCCCTAAACTCGAGTTTAAGGGATAACGAGCGCGCTCTCTTTATTTTTATAGATTTTGTTCGAACTTTAACCACACCAGGTTCATATCATTATGCATGTTTGAGTGACATTTCATAACGGTCCGCGATTTAGATTGAGAGATAATGGGTTTTTAAACTGCGACTTTTAACACTGCAGGGTCTGCATTGACCGAAAGTCAAGGTCACATAATTCGTCGTACCATTCCATTGTGTTTATACATTCTGAAAAAAAAATTATGTTTAGATAGCAAAATAGTTAGGGGAAGAGTGATGAAGAGTCTGCAGTGTGACCGAAAGTCAAGGTCACATAATTCGTCGTACCATTCCATTGTGTTTATGCATTTTGAAAAAAAATTATGTTTAGATAGCAAAATAGTTAGGGGAAGGGTGAAAAAAGTTTCGATTGCCTTAACTATTCAGTTTTGCTGAAAACATTCAGTAAAGATAGAATAATTGTCCGTAAAAAATATTTGTCCCCTGTAATAAGAAGACATATGGCAACACCGCAGAACAATATTATTTAATATTTCGAGAAAAAACAAAATAATGTTCGTGTTCCGAAAGTTAAATACTTTTATCATAAAAAAAATAGTTGCGTTATAAATATTAATATTTTATAATGTTTATGTTGTCTTCATTAACAAATAAAAGTGTTGGTTAATTCGTAACTAATGAAAACTTTGTTCGATGAAAAATTAATGCCAAATGAAAAATTTATGTTGCAGTATTATTTTAAATATGCCGCGAAAACTTACGTCATTGGATACGTGGATCGATGCGCTGTTGCCATATGTTTTATTAGAGGAGACAATGGTTCTTGCGGAAAATTATTTTGTCTACATTTTAACGTAGACCTTGCATCGTCAAAAGTTGCAATTTTAAAACCCATTATCTCCCAATCTAAATAGTCGACTTTGCTAAAATTTCACTCAAACATGCATAATGATATGAATACCCGTGTAGAAATTTGAGTCGGGAAAAAGTACTGCCCCTGATCTGCTTTCCCGAGATAATATCAGGCTCTGGTCGGGCCTTCCACCCTGGAATAGGTTCGCAATGTAACGGGTCTAAGGTTAGGTCCCGATCCGCTGTTCCCTTTCTTGGGAACTGATCAGGAACGGGCCGGAAAACAAGCAGTAAATGACCAGGAAATGTCGATAAAACCAACCTTAAAATGACTTTTGTTGATATATAGAGGACAAGAAAAATGAAAAAAAATTAACGTCGGCGTCGTTCTATAGATATTAATAATTTACCGTGATAATGTGATTACATTTATTGTAATTATATCCTCCATCGTATCAGCATATAATTTTCGTTGACTAACATAATTTATTCTTTATGATAGCATTGTCAGGCGACGATTATAATTAAAGAAAATAATATCATGATAAAACGGAGTATACAATTACAATAAATGTAATCATATTATTACATTCAATTATTAATATCTTCGATGACGCAAAAAGTATTATTTAATAATAGTTTGGGATTTAATATTCAGGAAATGTCAATGTTCTCCCCAGGAAAAGGTTTTGTGATATTCCTAGTCTGTACCACAAAAGGGCCCGATTAGGTAAATCGGATGAGGCAAGCCAGGCCTGGACCAGACGTCAAGTCGGGAATGCCCGGTCACATTTCTGCACGGGTAATGTCTAGTTAAAATTTGAACAAAATCTATAGAAATCAAGCGCGCGCTCGTTCTACCTTAAATGCGATACAATAGTGATTAAGGAAAAACGTGGCTACAGATAATCATCTCTTAGAGGGCTGTCACGAACTAGAGAAGTGAAAAGTGCACAAGATGGGAACGTAAACGCTTAAAAAGGGGTACAATGGATCGTTGGAAATAAGTTTAAAAAATAAAATACATGTCGCATCAGCCATGAAAAATCTTGTTTTATCTTTTATGGACTAACTCTGGTATAAAGATATAGTAGGAACGTGAATCGTATTTTCCAATAGGAGAGCTGGGAAAAGTTGATGCCGGATTCGCGTGCTACGCAACCGTTAAATAAGTCTCGGTAATGTCCAATATTCGCGTTTTCTCGCCTCACGTATATAAGGCAGCCACCCTCGACATGAGTTTCTGCCCCCTACTCTAGAGATCCATTGTACTCCTCTACGTGAACCAACCTATTTTGCCACCTAGACCCAAATGTGTGTGCTTTTATTATTTATTAACGACCTCGCACCAAGATGCGGAGCTCGAACATTTTCTCGCTCTTCAATCTCCTTGATTTATCGTTCCATATGGGTATTGTATCAAGTATACATGGTCTAAAGGCCCTCGGAAAACTCACAAAATACGAGAACGATTAGTAGTATGATGATAGATAGGAGATGCGTTGCAATCATGTTGCTATAATTGCTGATTTGTTTTATTTGAACATTGAAAACCAGCGTTTTATATACTTTTCAGAAATTCAGATCAAAATTCCGTTCATAACGTAAATATGGTCTTGACTATACTTCTATTAAATTCTCATTCTATGAAAAATGCAAAGTTCAATCGGTGTTTTTTCCGCAAAGGGCTGAAAATATAAATCCGATTTTGTCTCAAAGTTCAATTAATTTCAAAGTATTTCCCAGACGAAAGATCTTTAATTAATTTCTTTCGTTATGCTTCTAATATATGCACATGGATGAAGACAAAACTAGATGGAGTTTGCTACGAAACTCAGCATTATATAACTACAAAAAACGCATCGTTGTAAATTATTTAGTCATTATTAGAATACCTTAGTTCCATATATCAAAGTATACCGTAGTTACGAAAATGTTATACCAACCGTGCAACCCAAACAATTGGTTAGGCTTGGTTTGAGGAAACCAACAAGCAGCACCATAAAGCAACGAGGCTGAGGCTAATGAGACGGCTGCAGCTGAATAAATTCCTGAATCCGAAGGAATACTCGATCCTGGTATCGTTCCATCAGGCTCGCCAAAATAAATATCAGAGTTCTGACGACTCGTTCCATAGAAAGTATCCTCATGTATTCCAACTTTGAAAAATGAAAAGTTATATGTAAGAAATTACCGACGGCGGCTGGTACGCGATCAACGTGTGCGTTTTTATATTTTAAATATAACTATATTTACGTTGGTGCTGTATAGAATTTTCAAGTGTATTGTTCATTTGATTGAAAAACACCACTCGACACTTACGTATACCGGATTTATAGGCAATTGCAACCAACATATGCAAGTTAACTCTTAGTTTCAACAAAATTGTTCAATCAGCAAACATTTCTTCGGAGCGAATAAACATTCAAGAAAGTGTCTTACTTTTTTCCTGATAACCTTGAAACATTCATTTACAATGCGTTGCACTCCAAGTGTAATTTGAAAGCTGAAATATGGGATGAAAAAAATTCGAGTCCGAAGGAAATCCAATCGATCTATAAAAGCCTGTGCAATATTCATGGTATTGTGAAAAATGTATACGCCTGTCAATTTCCAGTACTGAGCCAGAACGATTGAGGATGATCGAACGTTGCACCGATGGACACTGAATAATACTGACGTTTTTTCAGACGTAAATATGCCCAGTAAAAGCTCATCTTTAAAGTCTTCATAAGGTCTTCCATTTATCATTTTCTTTCTTTATCATTAAAAGTCTTCCATTTATCATTTTCAAAAATAAGCCAACTGAAATTGCGGCAAATAATTTCCTTTAAAAAAATCGTGAATTAAACTGGAATTTATCATTTTCTTTCTTTATCATTAAAAGTCATTTATCATTTTCTTTCTTTATCATTTATCATTTTCTTTCTTTATCATTAAAAGTCATTTATCATTTTCCATTTATCATTTTCTTTCTTTATCATTAAATCATTTATCATTTTCATTTCTCATTTTCTTTCTTTATCATTAAAAGTCTTCCATTTATCATTTTCAAAAATAAGCCAACTGAAATTGCGGCAAATAATTTCCTTTAAAAAAATCGTGAATTAAACTGGGATTTCAGCGCTTTGGCCGCTGTTGATACGCCTGCAAGCGACATTGAATGCGGTTTGTCACGATTTTGCATGAAACGGTTGCCTCATAGAACTGCTACGTATGAAAACATCGAAGTTGAACCTTTCTTGGACGTACGTACGTTTTGAAAAATCCCTAGTCTTAAACAATTACCTAATAAACACTTCGATTTTAGTCTTTGAATTCGAAATTTGTATTGCTCGTATGTTGTTAAAGTCAACGACATTTAAAAGGCTTCTCCATGAAAACACCATCGCAAAAAAAAAACGCCAAATACGGCGGTACTTTATGCTCGTGCATCCTTTTCCGACATCTTTTACTTTGAGAAAGCGAAAGGTAAGTACTTACAGTGTCGATTTGAAGAAATAATTGTACCGGTGGACGGACGATTCTGACTCAGTAATGGTGTAACTGCCGTCGGACGAATCAACAAATTCGAACAAGGTGCCGTTTCGTCCCTTGAGTATGTTCCATCGTAATTGGCGGTCGTCTTGTTACGTGCCAAAATATTCTCGATCGAGAAGGGAATCGGTAAGACCATAGAATTATTCGTCTTATGATTGTCCACGATTTCAGGAATTCTCCTGCTCTCGTTACTCTCGCTTACTGCCGAATCAGATAGATATCCGATTTTCTCTTCGCGAGAAGGCGATTTTGACATCGCACCACTGCCATCGCGATGTGCATTTTTTTCGTACATTTTTATCGCCTCTCCGACCTGTTTTTCACTTTCAAAATCGCTCACCATATCCATCTGAGATACAGTCATTTGGAATAGCTTTCAATTACGTACAATATTTATGTTCTTGAAAAAAACGGAGAACGAATTTCGCCTATAAAAAAGGAGTGCATTTTTGAATAAGTTGAAGTTTCTTTTGTTAAACCCAAAATCAACTATAATGCATCTTTCTATAATATTCGCTGTTGGTATTAATTTAATTTTTCCACCACATCAGTTGTCAAATGAGACACACTTTTTTATAGAGCAGAAACAACGTCAGGCCAAATTTAAAAAAAATTATAAACGTCCGGACAGAAGCAAAAACACACTTCCTGATACGAGAGATCACCGGAATCAAATCAACGTGAGCACGGCTAATCTTTGACTAATCTCTTTCTCTCGGTCAAGAGATGAAAATAGCTTGTTGAAAATCCTCGAACGTATATAACAGGTGGGGCACGTGTCGCGGTCCTTCCTAAGGGAAAACTCCCCTCTCGGATTCATATCCCCCACCACCTCTAAATCAGATAAGGCGCATCTCACACATCTCCGCCTCTCAACGCTGCAAGACCAACGTCGTGGGCGTTGTACTCATTTTTATTTCCCTCACACGCTGGAGAACGGATCCAAAGTATTCTTAAGGCAGGATTCTACTTTGAAACCATGAAAAAAACGCTATTTTCGTGAATTTTTTCTGAGAATACTATTAAAGATATCGATATGGGGTTTAAACTGTTCAATAAATACACTCTTTAAGTACACAAAAAAAAATTTTAAATGTATTTTATTCATTTTTTGTACACGTAAAATATGTTTAAAGCCAACGCCTCGAAAAGCAGGTACCGTTGCCGTGGTCGTGAAATCTTCCCGACGGATGGTCTGAAACAAAAAAATCAAATAGTTTCATGTTCAGTATGTCTTCAGGAACCGACCTAACTAGAATATTTTATATACGTGCAAAATTAACAAAATGGCGGCTAAAATACGAAAAAAATGCGTTTTTTTTTGGGTCTTTTTTTGCAATAAAAAAATAGTTCTAATCAAAATTTTAAGTTGATTGTAGTTAGGTCGGTTGGTACACACATATAGAATATGTGTTCCAAATTTCATAAGGATCGGTTCAGTACTTTTTGAGTTATCACGACCACGGTACTTGAAAATGTCGTTTCGAGAAAAACGCGTTTAAAGTTTTGGTGAGTGATAAATCGTAGAAAAAATTATCTTACCCTCAATCAGCGATGCCTGGGCCATATAATATGCCTTCGACGTGTTCCAGCTGGGTGTTTTCATCCAATTTCAAAGTTTCAAAGTTTCAAAGTAGAATCCTGCCTTAAATCCGCTCGCGTTTCACGAAATCCTCGTCATTTTCTCCTTATCATCAGGAACATATTCATATAATATTTTTATTAGGCTGAAATTTTATATGCTTTTCTAATATGCACATATTTTCAAATTTCGATTACATTTGACCAAAGGAATCATTCAAGTATTTTGTACTAGCTGCTGTACTCGGCTCCGCTCGGGTGCAAGTCGAATGCGAGGTGGCACGAGTCCACGCATATTCACGTGGCCAATTTTCAACTGCACGTCTCACATTTTTTTTAATTGCTCGGCCTCCGATAACCATTCGTGATGATAGCCGGCTTAAAACCTGCACCGGAAAATACACTATACACTGGTGAAACCCACATCCAAATTGGACCATTGGTTCCGAAGTTTATCTAGTACGGGCAAACCGACAGACAAACCGACAGCCTCTGCTGTTTATCATTTTTTTTTAAATAATATATCTATACGTAGTCGATACTTAGTGAATTTCCATATTTTTTAATATTTATGACTCATTTAACGATTAATTCATTATGATTCAGTTTTATTTCTGTTCCTTATTTTTACCCAAACATCCGCATTTTATCTGGGATTAGCTGTTGAAGATATGTATGTGTAAAAAAAATTAACTATGCTGAATACTCTATTACAGTAATCGTCACCTTACGCAGATCGCTTGACTTTGCAAATTTATATAGCTCAACTAGGAAAGTGAGTAAAAGTTATTTCAAGTCGTTCTTAATCAGTTTTTTATTACGAAGAAGAAGGTCGTTTTGAAATTCCCGTGCCTGGTAGAGTTTTCGAGAAAATATTTCATAATGGTTATAAGACGCTATTGTACGAGTCATCGTCATGCCGCCATGACAGTTGGTTTGGTAATCGCCACGGGAACGTCCCACTAATCGTCACATGCGTTCAAACTGCTTTGAGACCTTATATACCTTTGAAATTTTTGTTTTTTATTGACTTCAATTATGCATGAACATGTCGAAAATAATATGCAAAAGTTATTTTAGGTGGACTTTTTTTAAGACGTGTAGAAAAATGGTTTTGCAACTTTGAACGCGTTTTTCATGAAGAAATGTTTTCAAGATCGGGCGGACTCGTAGGTCCTGCATTTTTTGATGGATGGACTTCAAACTTCAACAAAAACTTTTTAGATACATTTTATAGCGATGTACACACGATTTTTACAATCGTTTAATAATTGCGATTTTTGGAAACGAACAAAGGCCATTGTTTCATATGTGAAATAAACCTAGTGCAGAGAAAACATAGAGCTAACGCGACTGAGACATTGGCAGATCATGAACAGGAAAGCTGCCACTGTAGGTTTCAGAGTTCACCAGTGCAACGAAGGCTCGACAAGAAAAAAAAACACGTTCTGCTCCTGGTACTGTATTTTGGCGACTGCATATTTGTACAGGACATTTTTTAATCGCGTAAATACGACTCCTCTCGCATCATAAATTTTGTATTCGATATTTTAAAGCGATTTCCACGTGACTCTATGTTTTTGGTGATTCTACCATTGTATCTCGGAAAAATTCCCTAAATAGAAATCATTATTTTTTTTTCAATTGGATGTTGGGTATAATTTATGCGCCATAGTGTTTCATTGTAGTGCATGAATTATACCCGACATCTAATGGAAAACAAATTTATTTATATTTCGGGCAAAAAAAAATGTTTTCACAATTTGATAGTCACAAATGACTCGAATTTTTCTAAATTTTCGTCATTTGCATCCCATTTTTGAAATGTTGTTTTCGTTTTCAATTTGTCGGGTATAATCAATAGTGTGAAGCCCAAGACGAAGAAATATTTTGGAGTTTCCCACAATCTTCATCTATTTGACTGGAATCGTCGTGAAATCGGATTTGACATACTTTGCCTCATTACGTTGGAACACCGATATTAAATATTCACCTGAATGTAAATCAAGAAAAGAAATTCTTTTTTTTAATGATATGCTAATTAACCTTGAAAAATAGTTTCATATTTATTCGCGGTCTTGTTATAAACAATTGAACGTAAGCGAATTTGCAAAATTTCGTCCCTCCCTTGCCCTCAATACCGTATGATTACAAGTTTACTGTTTATTGATTATCTCTTTAGATTGATGAAAAATTAATGTACAGAAAATTTGATAAACAATTTTAAAAAGTTGAATAGTCAGTTGTCGAAAAAAACTGCAAACCCGAAATCCGAAAAGTACACACTGAGCTTAAGAGACCCGACAGAATTAAGCAGTAGAAACATTCATACGCTTTAACTCTGCATAAGCTTGGGGCCTAAGGATCTGACTGATTTTCAAGATTTTTTTCTATAGGGTATCGAGGCCGGGATTGTACCCACGGTTGATACATAATCATTACAAGTTTAAGGTTTTTATTGAAAAATATTGTTAAACAATGAAGTCATTATTATTTAAACTAAGTGCCGCCGTTGCCATAAAAAACAAAAATACATACTTTTGCTATAATAATTTTAATAGTTTCGAATGACCGGATACTTTTTATTAAATGATAAAAGCACAAAAATAGTTTCGAAAAAAAAACACATAAAAAAAAAGTAGTAAGGGCAGTGGGATGGTTCGCCGTAACGCAGTGGGTGTCTGCCCCTCAAAAAAATCCGCATTACTCGGTTATTTAAAAAAAAAAAATTACAAAATCTTTGCTGCAAAGTAAAGTGAAAACCTTTCTTAAACAATGAAAAAATTAGTCTTCGCATTTGAAGCTCGTGCCAACCTCTCAAATGGCTTTTTTGGAAACGCCACAAAACACACAAATATTTCGTTTCGACATATGTATTATCACGAGTCGTCGCTTCGATCTGAAAAAAAAAACTTCTAACTAGAAGTTGTTCTGCGGAAAATATACCAAAAACTAAACACAACGGACAAAAAAATACGATTGATGATCAAAAGTAGGTACTCCAAAAAACAGCCATTGGTCGTGAAGCGCGCATGCTTCTTCCTTCAGTGAACGCCCCGTTTTATGTACACCTACTCGTATGTAGGTATATGGACATAGGCATTCGTGGTGCGATACATAGGACCTTCCTTTTTACCTCATCCCCTCAACACTTCTTTTCACCACTCACCCTTTAAACGTTCTCTGTGGCAATCTACAATATTATATATAAAAGCCTTGATCGTTCGGAGAGCTCGTTTCGCACCTAGATAGGCTCCCATGTGAGGCAAGAATACTAGTCGAAGGTCCATACAACTGACCAAATTTACGTTATATTCCATTCGACGCCTATAGAATACTTCTCGAACACATTCAGTGTCAAATCAATAGGAAATTCCTCATTAATATTTTTAATCAGGCACTGCAATGTTTTGCCTCATATCTGCTTTAATCCGGTGTAAGTGCGTATTTATTACACGATTGATAATTCTTTAACACCGTTATCTCACATAAAAATGAATACGGATGTGATGTAGCTCCAGCTGTACACGGATGTAAGTACACGGACGAGGGTGGGGTGAAAAGTTTCCGGCCTGACCAGGAAAAACGATGTTTAAAAATTTTTTTTTGCTTTATTTTTCAACATAATCTCCATCAACACTGATACATTTCTCATAACGGTGTTCTAATTTAGTTATACCAGTTTTAAACGTAGATTCGTCAAGTTCCTCAAAATACTGATTTACAGCTTCGATAACTTCTTCGTTGCTCTTAAAGGGGGATTGTCTTTTTTTTCGCAAAATTTACCGCTTTTTGGGAATTTTTTTGTGAAGAAAGTATACAACGGAAAACTTGTGAAACTTGGCATATAGTTTTATTGATCTGTTTACTACATACAAAAAAATGTTTAAACAATTTCATCAAAAAATCCGCCTCCCACCCCCCTCGACGCGCGATGGTCCTTTTTGATGGTGTGCACGATTACAGCCTTCACGTTCATCCTGCAACAAAAACCCAAGAAGCATTTTGCTTTAGACACATATAGCTATCGTTCGATGAAGGGAAAAAAAATTGACGATTTGGTGACGTTTTGAACTTGAAGTATCGATTTTTCGAAAAAAATTGATCGATTTTTTGTTATAAATAAAAAACTATTAAACGTATTGCTTTTTTGCTTCATCAAACGATAAAAGGATGTCAGCTGAGCATTCTGTCTAAATTTGAAGGCAATCGGTTGAATAGTTTTTGAGAAATCGTGCACACCATCAAAAAAGGACCATCGCGCGTCAAGAGGGGTGGGAGGCGGATTTTTTAATGAAATTGTTTAAAAAAATTTTTGTATGTAGTAAACAGATCAATAAAACTATATGCCAAGTTTCACAAGTTTTCCGTTGTATACTTTCTTCACAAAAAAATTCCCAAAAAGCGGTTAATTTTGCGAAAAAAAAAGACAATCCCCCCTTAAATCTTTTTCCGCCAAGCCATTTTTTGAGGTTAAGAAACAGGTAATAGTCGCCGGGGTCTAAGTCTGGAGAGTAGGGAGGATGCGGCATCAATTCAAACTTCAATTCGTGGATTTTGGACATGGCAACAATCGACGAATGCGCTGGTGTGTTATCGTGATGAAACAAAACTTTTTTCTTCGCCAAATGGGGTCGTTTAATTTGCACCTCGTGCTTCAAACGTTGCAATAACTCTGCGTAATATTGACCAGTGATAGTCTTACCCTTTTCAAGGTAATCAATGTATATAATTCCTCTCGCATCCCAAAAAACAGTAGCCATAACCTTGTTTGCCGATAAAATTGTTTTTGCCTTCTTTGGGATTGGTTTCCCTTTTCCAACCCACTGTTTTGACTGTTCTTTATTTTCAGGAGTGTAGTGGTGGACCCATGTCTCATCAACAGTTATGAATCGACGCAAAAATTCGTTTGGATTACGCCTATACAGCGCCAAATTGTCGGTAGAAATGGTTTTTCGAAGCAGTTTTTGGTCGAGCGTTAGCAAACGCGGCACCCACCTTGCACACAGCTTTTCCATGTTCAAATGGTTGTGCAAAATATTTCGCACACGTTCAGCTGACATCCTACAGGTCTCAGCTATCTCATGCACTTTCAACCTGCGGTCTTCCAACACTATTTTATGGATTTTTTCAATCATCTCTGAAGTTGTGACTTCAACGGGCCGTCCCGAGCGAGGCTCGTCAGAGGTGCTCACACGACCCATTTTAAATTCAGAAACCCACTGCTTAATAGTTGAATATGATGGGGAGGAGTCTCCTAGTGCTGAATCCATCTCTTCTTTTATTTGTTTTGGTGTAAAACCTTTCAAATGGAAGTATTTGATGACAGCACGTTTTTCCAATTTTTCCATTTTTACGAAAACAACGGAAGAGTCTCGCGCAATGTGCTCTCAAACGCAAACTAACGTAGTGATTGGGCTGAAACTGTACATACAAGCTCGGTAGGAATGGTACTGTAGGACGCCGCTTCAAAACTAGACCTAGTGGCACCATCTCTTGGTCAGGCCGGAAACTTTTCGCCCCACCCTCGTATGTGTCGTGTGTGTATAACCTGTAGCCCGAGATGTATTCGTCGACAAAACGCAACGTACCTACGAAACTGGGAAATGAACCTGGGACCGGCTGTATTGGTATACGATTTTCGCAGTTTACCTATGCCCATGACAGAAATGTCATGGTGAATGCGATATAAAAGACGAAACCGTCTGCGGCCGCAAATTGGGGAAAAAAATGGCAAGAACGGCACGTAACGGCAAAAGACCCCGTACAGATGGAACAGATAAAACAAATTTGATTAATAGATTAAGAAATAGATGCACTGCTGCAGGATTTTGTTTACAAGACATAAAATCATTGCAATAATTTTCAATGGTCCATGAATCTGCCCCTCTCCGCATTGTTATAATTACACTCATAAATAACGGGAAATAAACGTTTAACCATAGATGAAAAAAAAACATCGCTGAGTTAAAGTTTGTTCTTGAACAACATTCTAATTAACAGCACTTTATCGAATCACCTTCCCTTATAAGATATTGGCCCATTTAATAAAGCAAATGCTAAATTGAAGCCATGCTCAATAACGGACTGAAATTCACGTTTTTTTATTAAGACGGAATGACACCTCATCGCGGTCGGTATGGTAGAGCAATTATAGATACCCAAAAATCTCTGAAACGGCTCTTCAGTTCCCGTCGAAACTTTGCCAAACGACGTCAAATAGATAGACGAACAGCTGTCTGCCGCCCAAATTTTCTGAATTTGAGGAAAAAAATGTAGATTGGCTCATGATAAGTCAATCTACGCTTTTCCGTCTTAAGACGGAATGACACCTCATCGCGGTCGGTATGGTAGAACAATTATAGACACCCAAAAATCTCTGAAACGGCTCTTCAGATCCCGTCGAAACTTTGCCAAACGACTTCAAATAGATAGACAAATAGCTCTCTGCCCTTCAAGTTTTCTGAATTTAAGAAATAAAAAACTAGATTGGCTTATGATAAGCCAATCTACATTTTTTTTTCTCAAATTCAGAAAATTTGAGGGGCTGACAGCTATTCGTCTATGTACTTGACGTCGTTTGGCAAAGTTTCGACGGGATCTGAAGAGCCGTTTCAGAGATTTTTGGGTATCTATAATTATTCTACCATACCGACCGCGATGAGGTGTCATTCCGTCTTAACGAAATGTGTATAGTTCTGTATGAGTGTATAAATTCTTCATCCCTACTACAGTCTTTGTTGTCGGCTCCGAACATCCGAATTACTTTCAACCTGTTTAGAAAACACTTTAACATGCATTTCACATGTTTTACAATACCTACCAACGACTGGAGAGTAACGTCCGCTATTAAAAACCAAAGACCGGTTTCAATTTATAGTAGAGCCTTCAAGGCGGCGTGAAAAGCGTGCCAAGATGCATTTTTCAATGTGAGGAAAGCCCACACATCACGCGGCAAGAATACGGTGTTGAATTTCTTCTCTCCCTTCGGGACCAATACCAAACATGCCGTGAACGAGAAGCGTTGTCACGCTTCGGCTTCGGCGCGTCGTCCATCTCCCTCCAATACACACACACACACGCACACACACACACACACACACACACAACAGACAGACAGACGTACGCATCCAAACATAAAATAGTATCGCCCGTATATACACATATAGTACCGTAACCACTCTCCGCAGATATTAGACAGATGAGCGAGTTCCCAGGGGAACAAAGGGCCCATTATCATCCCTGTATTCAGTGCCCCCTGTATACCGGCTCATGCTCCCAAACACGCAACCCCGGTGTATAAAAGATTCATAAGAGTGTTGTAAGTGGTTTTTAATAAACATATTTAATCATACCTCTCACGTTTCCCTTTACTCTTACCGTTTAATACGCATATACTACGTGATTCGATCAAAATGTTCCAACGTATATTTTGCCTCCTCATGATAGGGGATGATAAACACTTTTAAATGCTCTCACACCGATACCCTTCACAACACGCAGAACATTTCACAATGCACTACATGTCGAGTTTCAGGGAATTGTTTCTAATTTGCATGCATTCTTATCGGCTGAAAACCACGATAATTTTGATCTATATAGTAGTTAAAAATGATAGTAGTAAATGGTAATAACATTGACAATAATGAAGACGGCAATTAATTCCGAAGTTTGATGCAACGGAATCAAAATATAATTTCCACTTGCGCTGGTTTAGAAACAAACATTTGATTCGTCATTTGGAACCTCTATTTCGTTGCGTATCAATACAGCCCGTCTATTCTAACCCTCAAAATTCAGATGTACACCCGGCTCTAAAAATGTAACAGCTTTTGAAAAAGCGATCAAAAGCATGTCGCATCATGCATACCGTAGCTTATTATGTACGCAGATTCAATACCTCATTCAAATAGAATTTGGGTAACATTAGTTATTCAATACGCATCGATTACTATCAACATTCGGCATACAACATTTTTCGGGTAGTGTCGCAAATATAACAGATAGATGTTATGAATTAATGCAAGCATCTGTAATGATGGAAGAAAACGGCCAGACAACGCTCTAACATGAAAGCTAGAAAATAGACTATCGGCGAAGCGCTCGTATGATAAGAAAAGAATTAAGGGGTAAGGCCACTGTAACAGCCCAAAAAAAAAGGTTTTTTCACTAATTTTTTGCTCCCGAAATTGAAGGTATTTGAAAAAAAACTTTTAATGGTGTTATCGGGCATACATTAAACTTTATTATAAAAATTTTTTACAGTAAAAAAAAAACAAAATGGCGGTTCCACAGCTATCTTCCCGGGACATGTTTTGCTTCCAGGGCTCCGCGGCACGCAGCACCACTGGTGCACTTTTGAATCTAGAACAAAAAAAAACCATTAATCTAGAGGGCTATAGCTAGAGAATGTCGATCGGATTTTAAAAAGTATCAATTTTTGTGGATTTGGCGTGCGTTTGAAAAAAAAATTGATTTTTGACGGAAAAAACGGCAAGTTTTTTGTTAATAAAAAATCAATAAATAAAGTTCTTGAAAATTCCGATCGACATTCTCAAGATAATGTAAATGTTCACATCTGGTTAAAATTTCAAGTAAAAAAAATGAAAATTGTTCGAGTTATGCTGCGTGCCATTTTGAAAAACCATGTTTCGAGAAAAACGCGTTTAAAGTTTTGCGAATAGTTTTTTATTGGAAAAAATTTAAAAAAGAAGTTAAAAGGATTTAAACAATTTTTAAACTAGAGGGTTTAAACTATTTTTTAAGCCAATAAAAAAAAATCGTTTTTTCAAAAAATTTACAGTGGCCTTACCCCTTAATCCGATATCGGCTCGAAAGATGTTTTGTCAGTTCAAAGATGTAGAAAGGGAGCAACGCCCGCATGTTAATTTACGGGGAAAAACATTTATACGGAAAGTTCTTACACCACGTACCAGAATGCTGGTCAATTGTCTTTTTCTTGGAAATCCTCATAAATGCTTTCTAAACAACTTTAATTCAAAGTGCAATCACCAGCCAGGTTGTAGTAGTCTGAGGCGTGAAAACGTGGCGTGCCAGTTTTATTTTAGCAATAGTTTTCGTACATGGTTTATTAAAATGATCGAGGGATTAAGAGTTATTCCGAATCGTCTAAGTTTGTGAATGACGACGTCAACTCACAGGCACGATATTATAATTTTTCACAGTCGTAGAATTCGAAATGCAGAAGTAATCTAAGGAGATTCCAGATAAAACCATAACTAAAGTGGCCTTTTTATCAATAACTTTTGTAAACGCATATCTAAATATTCAAATTGAAGCACACAGTTTAAATAAGATTCACGAAGAAAAGGGCGTACTCTTGTAAATGAATATATATAATTATAATTATATAATTATATATAATTTCCCTTTGTGGAAGTACCAATATAATCCATCATTGGTTATTGTATTAGGTGGTGAACTTAATACCTGCCGTTTTTTCGGTACTAAAGTTTATTTAGTTTCAAGGAAAGGTGGCTAAACTGAGATCAAAATATTCTCCTGCATTTTCTTCTACGTTTTTGCATCTCTTAGGTAGCAGTGCAACCCCTCAATGGTAGATCGCGATGTCGTTCGGACCGATGCACCCATTCTTAGGCTTATTCGTAAGTGGAGACGTCTGTGTCCGTAAATGCGTGCTGCACCGACCGGAGAGATGATGATCCAGCGATACCAAGTCTAGAGAGTACGCTGGATGCAGGGGGACTTCCCATCCAAGGTCTAAAAGTTGCTCTATGTTGCTTTTCGCAACATGCGGTCAAGCATTGTCATGCCAAAGAATGGCTTTACGTCGACTGTTAGCTCCGGCTGGTGTCTTTCGCATAAACTCTTCACTCGATCGGCATAATGATTGTTGGTAGCGACCAATGACAACGGTTTCATTTGCATGCAAGAGCTCGTGATACAATACACCTTCTTTATCCCACCGAATACAGAGCAAGGTCGTATACCCGTGAATATTCTTCTTCAACGTTATAGTGGAAGGTTGGCCGGAGTCCACTTATTATGCCTTCCACTTCGTATCATAAAATAAATCCATTTTTCATCGTCCCATCTTCACTCGAAGGGTAATATACACGAAAGCGAAAAATAGGTTCTTGTTATTACTTCGGATCGATTACACGAATATCCTCCTTTTTGCTTCTCCATATCTAAAGAAATATATTTTCTATTGCGTCCGATCGATTTTACCAAATCCATATTTTTGGCTTGTAGATACATAAATAAATGAATTGTATTTCGCGCCTTTTCCTCCGAGATCAATGTGTAGTACCACTTTCGATGTGCAGACCGCGCCACAAATTTTCAATGGTCAGACGTCTTGTGAGCGGTCCAGCTCCCTGCTCCGACTCTGTCGAGCTATGGAAATGTCGTAGACTCGCGGTTTGGTCCGCAACCAGAACGCGAAGTCAATTCACCTCGAAGGCAAAAACGATGTCGTGCAAGGCGATTGTCTTTCCCAATACAAAATCCTGTGTCCCGATTATATAACCAATGAGATATTCGTCGTTAAGACGAGCCGTGTGTATATATATATATATATATATATATATATATATATATCCATATATACATTAGATTTACTTATATATATTACTATTGGGAGATATTAGAGAAATAAGATAAAGCCGCTCGGGACCATCGCTATGTGTATGTATGTGTATATATATATATATATATATATATATATATATATATATATATATATATATATATATATATATATAATATATTTATATATACCAGGTGTGTAAGTATGAAACCGGAATTTTTGTACAGAAAAAACTCGTTTATTGTAATGATATGATACAAAGTATCATATCATTACCGTACGTACATCCGCCAGTTGTTGTTATGTTTGAGCGTCGTCTTCGTCCAACAAGGCTTGCAGGTCAGGGTCTTCAAACTTTTTCGGTGGTCTTCCACGTTCTTCGTTCCTCACGTCAAAATCGCCACTTTTGAACCGTTTGAACCACTCGAAACACTGTGTTTTACCGAGAGCATGCTCACCAAACGCCTCCACAAGCATTCGATGCGATTTGGCTGCGGTTTTCTTCAGATGAAAACAGAAAAGTAGTGCTGTCGGCAAATCGTAATTTGTTGGCACAAAACTCGACATGTTTATCTCTAATAAACTAATGCTACTGAATGAAACTCGTGTTATTGTGAGTTGGAAATCTTTGTCGGATATCAATACAATAACAAGACACCGCTGACGTGGTGTGTCGGTAACTGCATCGACATCTAGCGCCACCTATGGGCAAATTCCGGTTTCATACTTACACACCTGGTATATCGATGGTCCCGAGCGGCTCTATCTTATTTCTCTCAGACCTTCAAGCAGTAGCATAATTTAAGAAGTACCATATGTACTAATGGAACTTTCCCGCCCTGCGCGAAGTATCGTATCTCGGCAGACCCTGTTTATTCCAACGCATCTCCGGGTGCGCGTGGGATCTATCGTTTCTCCGGCAGCCTTAGAACGGAGTATCCTAACTCGCCCACTGCGATATGCTCTATCTTATTTCAGATGTACCAAAACGTTTCATCGTAAGTCCAAATTTGATGATTTTTGACAAACATCACTACTAGATTCGTTGGAGCTTGAAGAATGCCCAGACAAAATTTTAAATCTTTCTGATAATTTGTTGTGCCATACTTAATTAAAGAAAAGCAAGGTATCCTATCCCTTTGCGCTCTGAAAGTTCCATTCTAGTTTCTACTCTATCGTAAGTCGTCGATCCTACTATCGTAAGACCGTACATCTGGACAACTTACAATGAAAGAATAAGTTATGTAACAATAACAGTTGTAAGTATGTGATTATTATGACGTGAATTAAAATAATACAACAATTCATTCATTTAAACAGATAATTAGTTAATCATGAAATATAGAAAAATAATAATCGATATGATATTATGAACACGTTTTGAGATTGTGTGACATAAGAATTGTATTGCGGTAATCAGTATATCTATCACATGTATAATATATATACTATTCTCCCCTCCACGCTAATGCACGGAGCGAAAATGCGAAAATTTCTTCTACTCACAAGGAACATCCCTCAGGTGTCCGCCTCTGATTTTGTTGAAATTCATATATGTGATAGAACATAGAAAACTTTGAGACGCGTATTTTTTTTATCTGCGGAAAAACGGATTTAAGGGGGGAAACCGCCCCTCAAAGAGACGGCGTGTCGAGAGGTAATTTTGCAATTTCACCCAGAAGCAATCCACCGACCTGAATGAAACAAAAACGAAAATTCTTCTAATGAAAAGCGATGAAAAATCCACTATGAAAATGTTAAGAAAAAATTAAATTAGGGGGTAAACCACCCCTCAATTTGCCTTTTTTCACTCCACACTTAAGAGGGTTGTATGCAAATGAATAAAACAGGTATCATTTTGAAAAGCAATTAAAATTAAAGTTCAGGCGTTTTTGCGTTTTGGCGGCATAGCAAATTTGAGGGGGTAAACCACCCCTAACATAAATTTATTTATCGTGGTCGTTTTTTCTTTGTTTAAAGTGTATCCGCGTATTTTAAATATTTCTATAAGCTACAATTTAATGTTTTATTATATATCAAAATTATTACATTCGTCTTAAGGGGTAACTACCCCTCTGACGAGAAACATCATTGAAGTATCCGCCTTCAATTTTGTTGACACTCATATATGTGGTAAAACATTGCAAACTATTAAACACGTTTTTTTTGTATCGGCAGAAAAACAGTGTTAGGGGGTGAATCCACCCCTCAAAGTTCCTTCCACAAGCAGTCCACCGATCTGAATGAAACAAAATCGAAAATTTCTTTAATATTAAGCGATGAAAAATCCACTACAAGAGTGTTGATTAGAAATATAATTAAGGGGTAAACCACCCCTCCATTTGCCGTTTTTCACCCCACGCTTAAGAGGGTTGTATGAAAATTCATAAAACAGGTACATTTTGAAGGAGAATCAAAATTCAAGTTGACGCGTTTTTGCGTTTCAGCGGGACAGCAAATTTAAGGGGGTGAACCACCCCTAACATAAATTTGTTCATCACCGTCGTGTTTTCTGTGTTTAACATATATTCGCGGATTCAAAATATTCTCCCGCGTTTTTAAATTATTATGTTTTTAAATTTGTACATTTTAAGGGTAAACTACCCCATCTAATTGCTTTTCGTTTGAAAATTCGCAAAAGGTATCAAGAATTTCGTTAAAACTGCTTTCATGTCATCGGTAATATCAATTTTATGTTTGAGTGTGCAGGCATATTCGTTTTGAGCTTTAGGAGCGGTACTTTGGGAGTGGGGACGTGCGGCTACCCCTTACTCATAAGACTCATATTTTCGTGTCGAAACGCTTCCGATTTTAATATCCACGTCCATTAAGCATCTTCACAGGAATAAACATACACTTCTACTATATCATTAATTATAATAATTTCCAGAATAAGTTATAGGGCTCACTTCGTATATTTCGGAACGATGATGCGCCTGGATCAAGCGATAATTTAGCCAGCAACGTAGTTTTGTGGAGCAATGTATATTTTTACTATTTTACCGTTTATTTAATTAAACATGTTAATGAAACTGAGGGTTGTACAGTAGGTTAACGAACATGTTTTTAATATATTTTGACATATTTCATTTGGGAATCATATCAGCTGATTTATTTAATAGTACTTGTGAAAAGTACCGCAGTCATATACCGTCAAATCATTTTCTTGTGACATATACTTTTTCTCATATGATAACTATCAACAATCATGGCTCATAATTCCTGCAATAATGATAATCGTAAAAAAATGCTTTAAACACAACGACTTTTTGCACCATGCACATCTGATAATGGCCAAATTATTTCAACCGGGTATTTCACAATGGGTGTTCGATTTACCAAAACCAAAGGTAACAGGATTTTCAAAATCTTCTGGTTTTTTAGATATATAATTACTTTTATACCATGAATATTTAAAAAGATTAGAATACCGCGGAGATGAGAGTTGATTGTGTATAAGTGATTGCAGTTTAATTATTCTATTCCTCGAGTGCAAATTCATATCAGATTTTAATAATATTACACTGTCTGAAAAATGTCGGACGAAATTTTTCCACACTCTGAATCCAAATACAGCGGGCGGCTGAATTTTTCCAGTTGTACCTTTTGGAATAATCATTGGGATTATCTTCTTATCACGAGGTGTCGCTTCATGAACAACCTTAGGGCAGTGTCCACTCCAGAAGTCTACCAATAATACGCTATGTCTCCCGACGTTAGAAAAGAAAACCTTTTCCAACCAGGTTTCGAAATGCTCTGTTAACACAAAACACATTCAATATTTTTAAAAAATACTAATATTGACATCAATCACATTTCATATTAAAACAAAAAATCATTCATAATAATATGTGAGCATACGTACCAGAAGTAAGTTTTCCAGATTTGGATGCTAATACAAAGACGTTTTCTGCTTGAAATAGCGCTTTCTCTACTCGCGGCCCGAATTCACCCTTCGTCTCCTTTAAAACGATGAAAATTGGTGAAAGTAATCTCCCCTCAGCGCTTATATTAGGCTGAATCGTATAGCTATGGGTTATTTAAGAAACTGACTGTACAACGCATTCATCGTTCTTTTCTCCTTCCGTTGCAAGAGTTCGCGCAGAATGAATTTCCACATGAAAATCGCTTTGATCCGAATTATACACATTTTCCGTTCCATACTTTTTTATCAGTGGTGCAACATCGGCAACAAATTTTTCTGCATTTTTCCGTAGAATTTCTTCTTCTCCCGTAGTTTTGCGCGTTATAAATTTATTGATTTTTCTGGATACAATGCGATGCTGTTTTTAAAAACTCCATAGCCAATTATGAGAGGCCTTAAATCGCACATCATTGAAACCTATCTCCTTTTGAGCTTGTATCGGCCACTTCTGAAGATCAATATCATGTATAATGACTGGTGTCATGCTGCTCTAGATGCTGGTGCATCTAGAGCAGTTTTCATATTCTTCAATGTGTATTCAGAAATTTGCGCTACCTTTTCTTAATAAGTACCGCCTTTATTCAGCTGATGTGCCCAGCGCCGCAATTGTCTTTCAGACTTGACAGATATGTATTTCTGTTGGACGGTTTTGAGGCTATAGTTTTTTTGTCTTACCAGACCTCCAGTATTGATCTGCTTTTTTTTGTAATCGTAGTTCAGCTCATCACTGGAACAGGCGTCAGAATCACTATCACCAGTATCCTTTTGCCATACGGTATCTTCTACAGCATTGGCTTCGTACTGTTTAAATGGTTCTTGAAAAGCGAGCGTTGCTTCCTCTATCATTTCAACTCCATTATAGTCTTGCATGGAACTGATCAAAATTTGTTCAAAACTGTCCACAAGTTCAATTTCCGCGTTGTTAACCGGCGTTTGTGAAATATCCAGAGCTTCAAATGTAGCTAGTAGAAGTTTGATAACGTTTATTGGGTTGAATTTCATGGCTGATGAAATTTGTATTTTCCAACACACAGTATACTGTTTGTGGCTCACTTTAACGTGAAATGGCAGAATCCGAATGCTAACCGTCTTATAATGCAAGCGATAAAACTGCAAGTTATTGACAACTTGAACAGCCAGAGGCAGATCACACATTACCCGAAAATGTAAACACATTATCGGGTAATGTATGATTAACGTCTTGCAGTTCAAGATGACAATAGCTTGCAGTTTAATATTTGCGCAGTGTAAAAATTCTGCGTAGAATAAAAATTTTACGGACATACCGTTATCGCGTCATCACGCGATCAGAATATTCGCGCTGGAAGAATTAATTATTGCAGTTAGTGGAGAAAGTTTGATACGTAGGCAAATAAACATCGGTCTGTTCGTTGATTGTATAACTTCATATACAGAGATAAAAGATTTCCGAACGGGAGCATTCTGGATAATGACGCATTTAAGAATCAAAGCGTAAACATTTATCTGCAGATGATTTTTTTTACGCGGAATAAAAAAAACGAACAAACCAAATATATTTATATATACCATTTGAATTTTATTAATAGTATCGTTAATATATTTTTGTTACTGCATTGCATATTTGCATGGGAGATGCTTTCATCAAAACTTTTGAATTAGGGGAAGAAACATTTCGGTACGAAAATATAATTATGACAATATGAAAATATGTGTCTTATGAGTAAGGGGTAGCCCCACATCCCCACTCCCAAAGTACCGCGCCTAGCGCTCAAAACGAATATGCCTGCACACACAAACATAAAATTGATATTACCGATGAAGTGAAATCAGTTTTAACGAAATTTGTGAAACCTTTTGCGAAACTTCAAAAGAAAAGCAATTAGAGGGGGTAGTTTACCCTTAAAATGTGAAAATTTAAAAAAGTAATAATTTAAAAACGCGGGAGAATATTTTGAATCCGCGGATACGTATTAAACACATAAAACACGACGATGATGAACAAATTTATGTTAGGGGTGGTTTACCCCCTTAAATTTATTGTCCCGCTGAAACGCAAAAACGCGTCAACTTGAATTTTGATTCCCCTTCAAAATGATACCTGTTTTATGAATTTGCATACAACCCTCTTAAGCGTGGGGTGAAAACCGGCAAATGGAGGGGTGGTTTATCCCTTAATTATAATTCTAATCAACACTCTTGTAGTGGATCTTTCATCGTTTAATATTACAGGAATTTTCGATTTTGTTTCATTCAGATCGGTGGACTGCTTGTGGGAGAAACTTTGAGGGGTGGTTTTATCCCCTAACACCGTTTTTCTGCCGATACAAAAAAAAATATGTTTAATAGTTTGCAATGCTTTACCACATATATGAGTTTCAACGAAATCGAAAGCGGATACTTCAATGACGTTTCTCATCAGAGGGGTAGTTACCCCTTAATACGAATGTAATCATTTTGAAATATGATAAAACATTAAATTGTAGCTTATAGAAATATTTAAAATCAGCGGATACACTTTAAACAAAGAATAAACGACCGTGATAAATAAATTTATGTTAGGGGTGGTTTACCCCCTTAAATTTGCTATGCCGCCAAAACGCAAGAACCCGTCAACTATAATTTTAATTCCCCTTCAAAATGATACCTGTTTTATTCATTTGCATACAACCCTCTTAAGTATGGGGTGAAAAAGGGAAAATTGAGGGGTGGTTTACCCCCTAATTTAATTTTTTCTTAACATTTTTATAGTGGATTTTTCATCGCTTTTTATTAGAAGAATTTTCGTTTTTGTTTCATTCAGATTGGTGCATTGCTTCTGGGTGAAACTGCAAAATCACCCCTCGACACGCCTTTCTTTGAGGGGCGGTTTCCCCCCTTAAATCCGTTTTTCCGTAGATAAAAAAAATACGTGTCTCAAAGTTTTCGATGCTCTATCTCATATATGAGTTTCAACAAAATCGGAGGCGGACACCTGAGGGATGTTCCTTGTTAGTTGAATCAACTAAATTTATCTACTTGATTTAAAAAAATAGTTAAATAGAATTTTCGTAGAGACAAACATTTTGCTGTTTGATTGAATTAATGGTCCGTCTTAATTGCAATACACACATCGAAGGGAAGGGGGGTAGAGAGGGGCGGAGAGAGAAGAGTTATATATATATATATATGTAGATTATGTTCGAAAAATCTATAGCATGATATTCGATAAAACTCTCTAATCATCACAATAATATTACCGAATTGATATACTTAATGTGATACAACAAATAATTATAGGAGTTGATGTGGTCTCTTATGCGACCAAAGTGCTACAATCACTCTGTAGCACAGGGGCAGCGTGCGTAGCTGTAGGTAGATAGGTTCTATGTTCGATCCCATGTGAATGCACAAATATTTTCTTCCTAAAAATCCATTCAGAAGGCTAGGGAATGACAGATTACGATACAAAATCATTGTGGTAGAACTCTAAATTAACTGTTTCAATTTATTTTGGATTTATGAAATATTCTATTGAATGTTCTAAAAAATATATTTGAAACAAATAGGATCTTAATCAAAAAAACCTATTTGATTTAAATAGATCTTATTTAAATTGAATATTTTTTTGACAGTACAATTAAGAATGTAAAGATGGTAGTTTCCGAAGTAACAGCGAACTTCTCTCCTCGGACTACATGTCAGGTCTACGCTTTTCACCCTGATCAGGCATTGATACTTTACCCTGATCAGACTGAAATCAGAAAAAGTGTCACAAAACTGATAAGGACTTGATGAAAAATCCTGATCAAGGCATGAAAAAAAGTCAGGATGTCTGATCAGGTATTTTTTTGTGGCTGGAGCAGGATTTCTACTCGGGATGTGCTTCATGTGGCCAAAAAGCTATTCACACGCATAAGTGTTTCCAAGTAACGAAACCATCGACAGAGCATGTTTTTCAAAACGCAGGATTTTCATCTTTGTCCAAATACGTTTAATAGAACTCTTCTAATCCAACTTGATGAAATTTCTCCTTTAACTGTGCATCAAAACACATTTCACAACGTTCCATTTGTAATGTTCCGCAGGTAATAAATTCACGTCTACATGGAATGGCGTTGCGAATGCCCGAAAGGGCACATGATATATTTTCAAAAACCTGAAATCGGTTTTCAAATTCGAGTTTCAAGTCAGATATCAAAGAAGCCTATTTATATGCCGCCTCCTGTGTGACGTCTGGGTGCAATGACAATGTAAGAAAGGGAGTGAAGTTATTTGTCCTCAACTGTTGTTCCCAAGTGCCAAGTTTCATTTGGAAGGCATAAATAAGATCATACACAGTATTAATTAATTATCTTTCTGTTGTGAACGTGTATTAAGGTCATTTCAGTGGCTAGTTATATCGACCAGAAACGCAAAGTCACGAAACCCCTCTTTGTCTCAAAACTCTGGAATACTTTTTGACTTTTGATTGTTTTCAACTTATTTGCTTGGTCTTGTCGAAATTGCACTTTGTACTTATCAAAGCATGTACTTATGTTTAGTCGCATAGTGCCTTTTGATGTTATACTCTTTCAAAACAGTAACAGATTCGTTGCATATCAAGTATATGGGTTTCGTTTTAATTTCTACGAAAAAGTAGTTTATAGTTCGGCACTCGTGAAAACATGTTATCTCTTATGGGATTTTCATAAGCGAGGAAAACATAATTGCGTTATATCTGAGATCTTTTTTAATGCATCATTGTATTTGAATGTACTATTTGTAAAGATAATTTCGGGATGAATAAATATATGTTATTTATCCCGATACGAGTTCATCGCGATGTCAGATGATAGTGACAGCTGTTCCACAACGGTGTTCAATGACCGCGAGCGTGACAAATGCAAACGCGCTAATTTGTAAAGCTTAGGCCCTAAAAGACCTCTTCAAGATCCTGTTTACAAGCACAAAAAAGCGAGGAAAACATGGTTGTGGTATATAAAGTAACATTACATCATGAGGCGCTCGTATCGTATAACATTACTTTGGGAGTATAAGAAATATTATTTGTGAAATTTGGCTCGCATGCTGAAACGGTTGCACTGTAAAAACAAGCGCGCTGTTTTAACACGTTTTGGGTGTGTAATCTTGTCGCTCTTCTCAACACGGTAACGCGTGCGTTGATGTCGTAACGACACATTTAACGCGTGTTCTTTCAACACGCTTCAAGTGTGTTTTAGCAAGTTCAAAGCGTGTTCTTTTGATACACTTTAGGCGTGTAAACGCTTGTCGCCAATTTCAACATGTTTAAAATGTTTTGATGGCTAAATCGACACACTTTTTTGTGTGTACTTGTGGACGCTTGAGAATAATGTACAAGACGTCACGGGGGCATACATTCGAAAATTAAAAAAAAAGGGTTTCTCCGTTACTGGTGGTTTATTCCGATGGCGTACTACCATACTTGATGATTTCCAGTCGTCCTGAAATCAATTCCTGCGAATAATTTTTTTTGTCATTACCTGGTCTCGAACCTACCTAATCAAGTTACTTCTATACCTAATGTACGTACGCTAACCATTGTGCTGTCGGCTGCTTGCGATTTTTTCACCAAGAAACAGAATAGATGGTTACATTGAACGAAAGAGTAATGAAGACATTTCACATTTTATGAACATGCATGTGTGCGTGTGTGTGCGTGCGTGCGTGCGTGCGTGTGTGTGTGTGTGTGTGTGTGTGTGTGTGTGTGTGTGTGTGTGTGTGTGTGTGTGTGTGTGTGTGTGTGTGTGTGGGTGCGTGTTTGCGCGGGCGCGTTTGTGTGTGTGTGCGCGCGCGTGTGTGTGTGTGTGTGTGCGCGCGCGCGCGCGTGTGTGTGTGTGTGAGTCAGCGAATTATGTACATTATTGAATACATACAAAAATTATATTTTTGAATTACAGTATTTATTTTTCTTTTACCTTATCAACGTACAAATCGACTTTTCATGTTCCATGATGTAAAACTAAAACACCTTTAAAGCGGGATATACATTTACAACGATAAAGAAATCTATTTCTTTTTTTTCTTTAAACGCTAGATCTATATATGTAGTACATTTTCCAGAAGTTTCCAAACGAAATTGGAAAAATTTTAAACGTTGCAGCCCGTCAACGCTGTATCTTACCGCTTGGATTCGTAGCGGGCGTAAACTTCAAACCCCTTTTTCCCATAACTGCATTTTCGAAATTGACGTGCAGGATTACTCTAAAACTATAAAGCCGATTGAGTTGAAACTTGGTAGAAATATTGACAATATTTCTTTTACTTGACGAGAATTGTTTTTCAAAAATTATTTTAAAAACTACTTTTTTAATGAAAATTTTACAGATACTTTGGGTGAAGTGTTGATTTTTTTGTTGTAAACGCGTGCCATTCTCTTAAATTTGAATTTTCTTCATTTTAATTATTGTTCAATAGAAACTATACATGATCTAACTGAAAAAAAATTGAATTTTTTTGCGAATCAAAGTCTACGGAAGCTATAGATTGCACGTCCATTCACAACTGCCGCGGCAACCTTGCTGTAACACTCTGCCACAGTACTGCCACTCTGAATGAATTCAAAAAAATTGTTTTGTATACTCATATACACTATTAAAGAATACCTACAGTTTGATAGATGGAGAAAAATTGTTCCTTAGTTTGAAAAATCGCCCAAAATTGGGTAATTTTATCCCGTTTGAAGGCATATCCCGCCTTAATGGCCGAATAAGAACATGAAAGAAAAAGATTGAATAACACTGGAAAATATGCAGTATCCCACGCCAAGTAGCTTCCCATGACAGTCGACGACTTCCCCCGACAGTGCCCAACATCTTTCCCGATTTATCTGTGAGCTCTGGTAATATCATGGGATTTCGTATGGTCCCTGGTCCAGTCGACTTGGATTGTGACATGTGGGAAGTTTTGAATTTCTTATGCTGTCCCTTTTTCGCATCCGTACTCGTTGCTAGTTGTCTCACATCCTGAAAAAGTATGATAAATTATTAAAGAAGTATAAAAACATTTGGCTGTTTGTACTTTGATATAGTGAATCGAGAAATTCGTTGGGAAGAAAATCGCTATTCGAACTGATCAGGAAATCTTTAAAGCACTGAATAAAAAGTTTTCTGCACAGCAATTAGAAAATGCAGCGAGGAGTATATTTGTACCGAAGAGATTATTTCAATTTGTAGTGAACAGAACATTTTCCCCGAACAAGAAATCTCCTTTGCTCCGAACAGACAATTATCTTTGCACTGGACAGAAAAATTGGTCTGCCCAGAGTAAAAAATTTTCTTTGCCCCCAACAAAAAATTTCCCTCACTCCAAACAATTTTCTTCGCCCTCTACAGAAAAATTTGTCCGCACAAGAAAAAAATTTCCTTTGCCCCGAACAAGAAATTTCCTTCACTTCGGACAGAAAATTTTCTTCGCAATAGATAGAAAAAGTGGTCCGCATAGAATAAAAAATTGCGTTTGCCCCGAACAAGGAATTTCTTTCACTCCAGATAGACAATGTTCTTTTCCCCGGACAGAAAAATTGGTCCGCACAAAGTAAAGGATTTCCTTTGTCCCGAACCAGAAATATCCTCCACTCCGCACAGAAATTTTTCTTCGCACTGCACAGAAAAATGGGTCCACACAGAATAAAAAATTGCGTTTGCCCCGAACAAGGATTTTTTCACTCCGGACAGCCAATGTTCTTTGCCCTGGACAAAAAAATTGGTCCGCACAAAATAAAGAATTTCCTTTGCCCTAAACAAGAAATTTACTGCCATCCGGACAGAAACGTTGGTTCTCACAGAATAAAAAATTTCGGTTGCCTCGAACGAGAAATTTCTTTCACTCTGGACAGACAATTTTCTTTGCCCTAAACAGAAAAATTGGTCCGCACATAATAAAGAATTTGCTTTGCCCCGAACAAGAAATTTCCTCCAATCTGCACAGAAAATTTTCTTCGCACTGAACAGAAAACTTGGTCCGCATAGAATCAAATTTGCCCCTAAAACGGATCTTTCGGCACTCTAGACAGAAACTTTTCTTAGCAACGAACAAAATATTGATCCGCACAGAATAAAAAAATTTCTTCGCATTGACCCTTTACCAAAAAATTATTTTATATATACGTCAATAAACTGAGTGTTGCACTTACCATGGGTTCACAGAGCAAATTATTTTCGCCATTCATGTAGGTCTGCTCGACGAGCAGCAACTTATGTGTTTAGCTTTTTAAATGACACAAATCGTAATTAAAAAACTTTTTCGCACATCCGTCGATAATATAGCAAGGTTATGAAGTCGCCACATTGTCATATCAACTCACTGGATGCGTGTTATTGTGGTACACGCGTGTAAGTGAGTTGTTTTACGACGCTTTGTGTCGTTCGAGTCGCGTGTACCTACACTAATGGCCGTATTCATAGTCTCTCCTTATCTCAAGGATAAAGAACGCCTTGACGAAGGCTTCCTTGAATCTCAGAGGCATGGAACCTAGATACCAGGAGGTTCAGCGGCAATGCAAAGGCGCTGAAAAAAGCGTCCCCGAAAATGTCCCGAAGTGATGGCATGCAGCGGCACCTACATATAGAGTAATATATTTGTCAATGAGGTGAAAGTGATCGGATGAGTTTCTAACCTCACGACAGATCGATCGTGACATCAAACGTCGAAATATCCGCCGACTCATAATTTCCTCCTGATGGTTCGGAAAAAAACACGCAAAAGCGAGAAAAGATCTCAAACTCAAACTCAAAATAGCGGCGATACGGCCCATGTAGAAAAACGTGTTTTTTTTACATATAACTTCACGGGAGAACGGTTTTCTCGTAAAATATAAGACCTGAAACAAAAACCAAAAAAATGATAATTTATATATTATTAGCTATGAGACTACCTATAAATTTGCTTTCAAATTTTGCAAAAATAGCGCACTTTGAAGGAAATAAATCGATTTTTTGCCAAAAAAAGCAGTAAATTGTTTATAAAAAAAAGTTTACATTTAATCAAAAAACGGGTACGTACTCCCATAAAGAATATAATTGTGAAGCTGCTATTAAAATTTCAACCTCGAAATGGATGCATGCAAAGGTGGTCGAGTAATCCGTCTTCCGAGATCGAAAAAAGTGCTATCAAAATCGATGCATGCAAAGGTGGTCAAGTAATCCATCTTCCGAGATCGAAAAAAGTGGTTTCGAGAAAAACGCGTTTAAAGGTGTACGAGCAACTCAGCGCGCGGTCCAAGGCGCCACGGCCAAATCGATAATTGAACCTTTAAAAAAAAATTGCTACAGGACCAATTGCATATTGTTTTTATGACACCAAAGTATTTTTAGGAAAGAAATAGTCTTTCCAAAATCCTAGAGTGGTGTTATCCCTTAAGAGGGAATGACACCTTATCGCGGTCGGTATGGTAGAACAATTATAAATTCCCAAAAATCTCTGAAACGGCTCTTCAGATCCCGTCGAAACTTTGCCAAACAACGTCAAATAGAGAGACGAATAGCTGTCAGCCCCTCAAATTTTCTGAATTTGAGAAAAAAAATGTAGATTGACTTATCATAAGCCAATTTAGTTTTTTTTCTGAAATTCAGAAAACTTAAAGGGCAGACAGATATTCGTCTATCTATTTGACGTCGTTTGGCAAAGTTTCGACGGGATCTGAAGAGCCGTTTCAGAGATTTTTGGGAATCTATAATTGTTCTACCATACCGACCGCGATATGGTATCATTCCGTCTTAACACTAATGAGGGTTACGTACATCATCTGTGATCTGTCTTAGATCACACCCATGTTTAGCGTATATCTATATACATATAGGTGCCGGAGCACCCCAGCGCCATCATTTCTTGTTCTCGTTTTGGGAACGAGTTGAACGGCCTTGCTGAACCTCCCGGTATCTAGGCTCCATGCTCAGAGGCGTCCTTGTTTCATAGTCGCAACTCGACTCTCCCTTCCAGGAAGACATATTTAGGGATTTGTGATTGCGTATGGTGGTAAAACCGCTAATAGAAGCGCCACTCGGCTATATTTGAAACTAACTCAAACCGCTTGGCTCTCGATTGTATAGTCTCGAGTGTATAACCTCAAAGTTCGAAATTAGCAATTGAGTTGCGACGAGTCCAATTATGGATGAAGGAAAGAATGTTCATTATACAGAGCGCGAAAGGCCGTTATTAGCTCAGCTAGTATCAGAAGAAAGCCTAATAGACTGAAAAAACGGGTGCTGTTGACTTAAAACAAAAAGCTGATGCGTGGGAACGCGTAACGAAGAAATTTATAAGCGAAGGGTGCACACCACGTACCAGCAAACAATTGAGAAAGTGCTGGGACAATCTCAAACAAAAGTAAGTAATAACTATTTTATTCTTATCTAATCGAATTAATGCATGATTTTTTCTCTATTTCAAAATGCACTTCTATTCTTATTGTTTTATAAAATTCGTGGTAAAGGCCTCAGCACGTATGGCCTTTTGATCCAGACCAAGCCGGTTAGAAAAGAATTGAAAATTCTTCGTTGTCACAAATATTTGGATCTATTCTAATTATCGTTTTATCAAAAATCAGTTCAGAAAACGAAAGTTGACAACAACAATGAAGCATCAAAGTCTTATGACTGGTGGGGGCCTTGCGCCCGTAGAACGTGTCGATCCAGTCATGGATTTCATGGATGGAGCAACTGGAAATATCGACGTGGAAATCGATTATCCATTTGACAGCACAGCAGCATTTGAAAGAGATTGTAAATATTTTAAAAAGTAAACATTTATTAGCATTCTTTTATTGTGCTAGAAAAAAAACCATTATCTTGACTTTTTCAGATGGCATGGGGTTTATGAAAGAAAGTTTAACCGTGCAGGATCAGGATGAAGATATTTCCAGCGAAACTATAGAATCTCATCCGGATAACCGAAGTCACAGGGATAATCCGGATAACCAAAGTCCGGATAACCGAAGTCATAGGGTCTTCGCACCTAACGTCATCGTCCAAAAAAAAAGGGACATCGAGTCATGAAAACCTCAAGGTAAAAATAATTAATAAATATAAAATATATAAAACGTATAAAACCAAAATAATAAATGAAAAATAAGATAAATAATAAGAAACCAGCTGAATAATTTATAATAAAATCAGGAATATGAGCCCAAGTACGTGGATATCAATGTCATTACTGCTAAAGTGAAGATTCTATCTTATTAACATTGCATGATTATTTTTATTGATTTTACCCGATCTGTACAAAATTACATATATACTTCACAATTTTATGCAATTGCGTTTCAGAATATTTCCGATGAAAAGGTACTGAGGCTGATACTACTGCGAGAAGCGATTGAACAGCAGCGAGAGCTTCATGCAAAAAGAATGAAAATCGCCGAAGCAGAAGAGAAGATAGCAATACTCAAGATTCTAAAACTAGAAGAAGAGCTCAAGTAAAGTTGATTGGCAAAAAAAATCGAACATAATTTTCTTTATATAGTTTTTTGTTATGAAATCAAAGTTATATGTCAATTATATTCAAGTCATATTTCATTATTAATAATAAATACAAACATATTTTGAGCAATGTATATTTATTCCATATATTTACATATATACAATCATTAGTGATTCACGTGAAATGTCTCAATATAAAAGCGTTCCTGTGTGCAAGTCCTACGCCATTTTGCTCAAGATTAACATCATTTTTAAACGCGATCTCATTGAACTGCCTCTCAAAGAAGTCGTCCAGATTGTGTCGTATGCATAGGTTATGCAAAACAGCGGTTGCGCAAATGATTGCCACAGTTGTGCTTAATTTTGTTCTTAAGCCATACTGCAAACATGGAAATCGACGTTTCCACACTCCAAACAGTTGTTCAACGATAACTCGTGTGTTTTTATGGGCAGTATTATATCGCTCTTCGGCATCCGTTTCAGGCCTCAAAACAGGTGTCAATAGATAGCTGCGACATGCATACCCGCTATCACCAAGTAGAATTCCATCAAGTTGTTTTAGCTCAAAACGACAGCGCAGGCCACTGCGATCAAATATAACTGGATCGTGAGTTGAACCAGGATGTCGAACCACTATATCAAGAATTTCTCGGTCAGGACTGGATACAACCTATAAAAAATTCTTAATTATCCAGCTTCCATCGAATAATTCAATGCACTGTCACATCCGGAAGGGATGAGAGCATAATATTTTTGTTTCCCTCTTTGTTGCCTACGCCTAGCGCAATAGCATGGGATGAGGGTAAAAAGGGGTAGTGCGTGGGAAAGAATATAATCAAGGAATTGACACGATATTTCGGTATTGAGGGATAATTCGACAGACTTGGTGTAAGATTGACACTATGTTATTTATTATAAGAGTATTAAACGGTTTGAAGCGATCAGGCTTATGATGAATGATACAGAAAAGAAAAAGGTATGGTTAGCTTACATTGGTTGTGTTTGACGCTCGCTCGCTTGCGTGGATATTTGTTGTCGCTCGATTGCTTGCGTAGATATTTGTTGTCGCACGCGTTACAAGGGCCTTCGCTCTCGGCCTGGTGCGCTCGCTGGTACAATTGCTGGTAAGACGCTCGCAGGATTTTACGCTAGACGTGTGTATACTCGACGTTTTTACTACGATGGGCACTACGCGTAGATAAAAATATGAACGGCGCGCAAGGTCGATGAATTGAGATTGATAATCGCGGACCGTTGATAGAAGTTATACAAGTGTAAAATAAAACGTTTGTGACTCGAAAAATGAAGACGGTTCGTATGATGGATAATCGGAGATATTCGTTAGGCTTCTGGGTTAAGACTTGATATAAGGAGTGATTCGGTTGACGCAAATATTGGTTGACGGAAGACGAGTTCTGAATTTGATGAAGATTGTCGGGAGACAGGGATTGAGACTCGATAGAAGAACTTGATTTGATGGTGGTTGACGGGAGACTGACTTCAGGAAGGAAGTCTTTCTTGATACGAAAATTAGGAGAGATTCAGTAGTGGGAGAAGGAACCTTAGGGAGAGTGTGGTCTTGGTCATCTAGTTCTTTAGGGATTGGACCATTGGTCGTGAAGATATCGGTTGATTAGCGTGATTGGCCGCGGTATGGTGTGCGAATACGTTACAGATTCGTGAGGCACGTGCGTGGCCTTATTTCAGGGTATCGGTTCTGACTAATATGCGTATGAAGAGATGACGAGACCTTTGTCTCGTGTTTCGACGAAAAAGCGCATGGGATATAGAGTTCGATATCGGAGCATTCGCATGGTTTGTGTTATGTCAATTTACGGCTATGGTGACTTCTCATGTCGAGAGGTTTGTATATCGGACCACGCTGCGAGACCAGATGTCTTATTATTTAGTCGGAGTTATAAGATCGTCGGAGCCGCTAGTCTATGTTATGTTTAAATAATCTAGAGTCGGAGCTTCTCTTGGTCAATATGCGTGGGGACGGCGGAGTTTTTGGGGTCGAGTTGATGGTTGGTTTTTCGTTCGACAGCTCTTCTTGGAATATGCGCCTGAGATCGTGTTCTCGTTGACAGCCAATGGGATAGGAAACGTCGATGACTGTGGCGGTGTGGCTATCGTGTATATATCGCTGTAGGTTGAATATGCGTGCGAAACGTACGCATGTTCCTTTTTACGTTGTTACGCGTCTTATTCTTAGATTTGTACATGTATAATAAGCTTATAACGGCAAATGAGGATATTGGGAATAACCGAGAGAAGGCATATTCGCTAGGATGTAACAGCACCATGTATTAATAAAGAGTCCATGTATTAAGTACGTATAAGCTATATTGATCCAGCTGAAAATTGCATTTGATAGGAATTTCATTACTTCATGATTCGATAAAAATCTGAAAAAAATCAACATTTGGCAAGCTATGATCAACAATTCTTCATGATAATTTCAGATTTTTATCGAATCATAAAATACGGAAATTTTGATCAAATACAATTGTTAGCTAGGACAATGTGACTCATGCGTCCTTAATAAAAAATACAGCATTCAAAGAATTGCCTGCACATTTAAAGAAAACCAGCCTTTCCGATTTCGAAATGGTCCTCCATTATTTCCTCGAGGGTTCGCGATTCGTATATGGGTGCAATCAATGCATCCGATTACAGCCGGGAAGTTGGCCGCCGCATAAAATTTGTTCTTGTAGCTTGAACGTACACGTTCGTTGGAAAAATCTATACGTTGCTTCAAGTGCGATGCCAAAATTCTTGAAACTCGAGCCACGGTTCGTGATACAGATGGTTGACTATATCCTCGTAAATCTCCATTAACAATCTGCAACGAACGCACAACGCAAATAAATAAAAAGTTAGTAATGCGTTTTCATATCACATTATACGAGAAACATATTTACAAACCTGAAAACTACTTGTTGCATAAAAACGCAAAGTTATTAGGAGCTGTATCAACGGAGACACCGGCAGCCCACGATTTTTTAATCTCCTTAATTGTGCATTTACCAACGGCAATAAAAGTTCGACCACAGCTCCTTTGCTGAACCGATATCTTATTCGAAAAGGCACATCGTCGTACTTTTCGATAGGATTCTGAAAGTCCCGAATGTACCTTCTGGCGAGCCGCCATTGAAATCTATTCACAATTTCCTCAAAATCATCATCAAGCTCATTATCAGAATTGTTTAAAAAATCGTTGATCATTATGTCGAGTAATTATATGCAACACTTCTGTACGAATTTCCACGCGGTTTTAATTATTTATTTAGGTTACGCCGTACACTGATACACTCCGATATGTTTTACGTGGTTCCAATTGCTTATTTCGATTACGCCGTGAATTGTGGTACGCCTCGAAACTTTTTACGAGTTCCAACAGTTTTTGACGTGATAACGTCTTATAATTCGATGGAGCCGGCTGCACGCACGAAAAAGCATGACTCATCGCCGTTACCTCGCTCTGAGGCGTTCCATTTAAGGCTTGAAGTGTAAGCGAGAGCGCGGAACGAGCGACAAAGAGGTACAATCGGCCTCCGCGTTCGGCACCGTTCGACATTTGTCTCTCTCCTACTTGAGTGATGGCCTCTGTACACTGCGAGCGACGAGCGACCAGCGATCAGCGATATCCAATGGCAACGTCACTCTCATAGAGCATTTCCGTCATACTCGAGCTCTCATTGGATATCGCTCATCGCTTATCGCCCATCGCGCGCAGTGTGCAGAAGCCATGAGCGATGCGTCCGCGTGGACAGCTGCTATACAATAATACATGTACATGTTTTCGTCAAGTATGAAGTGCAGTGAAAAGTGAATGTGGTGTGAATTGTTTATAGCAACGATAATTGCGGCGATAAAGGTAATGATTCTTTCGATATTAAATATATGTTCAGTGATATATTGTCGAATATTCGTGCTTTCATCATTAAAATAAATAGCATCGGTCCGCTAGTGCAGCGATTGTAGGTTATGCTATAATTGACAAAACTATAACAATAAGTTAACAGAACTATTTCACGATGAGTACAAATCAATTGCTTTACTATTCGATCGAAATAATTATCGAGCGTAGCTATGATTTCAAAAAATTAAAACATAAATGTTAAATCTTCCACATATCATAACAACGTGTCTGAAATGACAGGTTGGACCAGCCAGCCGTCAAAGGGAACAATTTTCTCCTATATCAAACACATTGCGGCGGGCTTTTTAAAAGCTAGAGTTACAAAAATTTTAATGATGTTTCCAATTTTTAAATTTTAAATTTAAGATTTATGAACAATAATTTAATCACAGTTTATTCTTATAATAAATTATTCAAAATTATTACTTTTTTACAACAAATTACAATTAAATTTGCAAAAATAATTAAGTAACTAATTGAACAACAACTTTTATTCAGTTCACTTGCTGAAAGAAATAATGTCAATACAAAATTTATTATTATAAAATAATAAAATCAAAAATTAAATTTTAACAGTCGAGTAGAAATTTAAACAATAAATTTTATTCAAGTATTTTGTAAATTTAAAATGATTTTCTGAACGAAGAATTTTATGAAAAAATAAAAGTTGTAAAACAATTGCTCAAACACATTCATACTTGTAAAAAATATGTACATTGTAAAAAAAAAAAATTGACATAATTGTATTTATGCGTACAAATAAATGTAACTTGATCAATTCAATTGTGATTTCCATTTACCTCCTTCTCTATATCCATACAAAATATCTATCAAACAAACAAAATTAAAATTTTCGTTTGAAAAATGAAACCTTTCCATCAGTATTTTCTTATGACGTTGTCACGTTCAACTATCGTCAGTAAACCGACTTTACAGGCAACCGATTTTTTTTGTTTAAACTCCGTTCACTGCGATACGTTTCGAAACATTTTACGTGCTCCACTTTTAACTGTGTTTGAGGTTACCCTGTAGACTGGTCTGTGATCCAGGTAAAAACTGCATAGACGCCAAGCGCAAGCACAAGCGTTATTCATATGAAACGATACAGCCGATCACAGCGCCGAAGGTTTCCTCAAGGAAGCTCGAGACCTGCCTTGAAATGAGGAAGCTAATAAGGCTCCTTGTTCTGTCAAGGAAGGTCTATGAAACGCGAAATGAGGAACAAGGAATCCTTGTTCCTCAAGGAAGGACTATGAATACGGGTATAAGTGTGTTGTTCGGGAGAAAATGGGTTATTTCGACACGCTTCATGTGTGTTACATTAAGCGTGTTCTCCGGCAACTCATTAAAAACGTGTTGTTACCAAGAATGGTATAGAGCGTATTGTTTGAACACGGTAAAATAAGTAAAACTCATTGTTTCAAGACATTAACCAGGTCCAACACACGTTGTAGACGTGTTGTGTGCCGCTTCAACACACCGATAAGACCCTTATTTTTTACAGTGTAGCATTCGGATTCCTCTACTTCACGTTAAAGTGAGCCACAAACAGTATGTGTTGGAAAATACAAATACAAAACAGTGTGTGTTGGAAAATACAAATTTCATCAGCCATGAAAGTCAACCCAATAGACGTTATCAAACTCTACTAGCTACATTTGAAGCTATGGATATTTCACAAACGCCGGTTAACAACGCGGAAATTGAACTTGCGGACAGTTTTGAACAAATTTTGATCACTTCCATGTAAGACTATAATGGAGTTGAAATGATAGAGGAAGAAACGCTCGCTTTTCAAGAACCATTTAAACAGTACGAATCCAATGCTGTAGAAGATACCGTATGGCAAAAGGATACTGGCGATAGTGATTCTGACGCCTGTTCCAGTGATGATGAGCTGAACTACGATTACAAAAAAAGCAGTTTAATACTGGAAGTCTGGTAAGACAAAAAACTATAGCCTCAAAACCGTCCAACAAAAATACAGATCTGTCAAGTGTGAAAGACAATTGCGACGCTGGGCACATCAGCTGAATAAAGACGGTACTTATAAAGAAAAGCTAGCGCAAATTTCTGAATATACATTGAAGAATATGAAAACTGCTCTAGATGCTGGTGTCATTATACATGATACTGATCTTCAAAAGTGGGCGCTACAAGCCCAAAAGGAGGTAGGTTTCAATGATGTGCGATTTAAGGCCTCTTATAATTGGCTGTGAAATTAAAAAAAAAAACAGCATCGCATTGTATCCAGAAAAATCAATAAATTTGTAACGCGCAAAACTACGGGAGAAGAAGAACTTCTACGGAAAAATGCAGAAAAATTTGTCGTCGATGTTTCACCACTGATAAAAAAGTATGGAACGGAAAATGTGTTTAATTCGGATCAAAGCGGTTTTCATGTGGAAATTTATTCGGCGCGAACTCTTGCACCGGAAGGAGAAAAGAAAGTTGAATGCATTGTACAGTCAGTTTCTTCAATAACTCACAGCTGTACGATTTAGCCTACAATAAGTACTGAGGGGAAATTACTTTCCTCGCTTTTCATCGTTTCAAGGGAGACGAAAGGTGGATTCGGACCACGAGTAGAGAAAGCGCTATTTCAAGCAGAAAACGTCTTTGTATTAGCACCAAAATCTGGAAAACTTACTTCTGGTACGTATGCTCACATATTATAATGAATGATTTTTTTTAAATATGAAACGTAATTGATGTCAACATTAGTATTTCTTTAAAATATTGAATGTGTTTTGTGTTAACACAGCATTTCAAAACCTGGTTGGAAAAAGTTAAGGTTGTTCGTGAAGCGACACCTCGTGATAAGAAGATAATCCTAATGATCATTCCAGGGTACAAATGGAAAGATTCAGCCGCTCGATGTATTTAGATTCAGAGTGTGGATAAATTTCGTCCGACATTTTTCAGACAATGTAATATTATTAAAATCTGATATGAATTTGTACTTGAGGAATAATATAATTAAACTGCAATCACTTACACACAATGAACTCTCGTCACCGCGGTATTCTAATCTTTTTAAATATTCATGGTATAAAAGTAATTATATATCAAAAAAACCAGAAGATTTTGAAAATCATGTTACCTTTGGTTTTGGTGGATCGAACACACATTGTGAAATACCCGGTTGCAATAATTTGGCCATATCTGTGCCATAGATGTGCATGGTGCAAAAAGTCGTTGTGTTTAAAGCATTTTTTGAGGACTACCATTATTGCAAGAATTATGAGCCATGATTGTTGATAGTTATCATATGAGAAAAAGTATGTCACAAGAAAATTATTTGACGGCATATGACTGCGATACTTTTCACAAGTACTATTAAATAAATCAGCTGATACGATTCCCAAATGAAATATGTCAAAATATATTAAAAACATGTTCGTTAACCTACTGTACAACCATCAGTTTCATTAATATGTTTAATTAAATAAACGGTAAAATAGTAAAAATATACATTCCTCCACAAAACTACGTTGCTGGCTAAATTATCGCTTATTCCAGGCGCATCATCGTTCCGAAATATACGAAGTGCGCCTTATAACTTATTCTGGAAATTATTATAATTAATGATATAGTAGAAGTGTATGTTTATTCCTGTGAAGATGCTTCATGGACGTGCATATTAAAATCGGAAGCGTTTCGACACGAAAATATGAGTCTTATGAGTAAGAGATAGCCCCACGTCCCCACTCCCAAAGTACGGCTTCTAAAGCTCGAAACGAATATCCCTATACTCACAAACATAAAATTGATATCACCGATGAAATGAAAGCAGTTTTAACGAAATTCGTGAAACCTTTTGCCAAACTTCAAACGAAAAGCAATTAGAGGGGGTAGTTTACCTTTAAAATGTAAAAATTTAAAAACGCGGGGGAATATTTTGAATCCGCGGATACATGTTAAACACAGAAAACACGACAGTGATGAACAAATTTATGTTAGGGGTGGTTTACCCCCTAACATTTGCTATGCCGCCAAAACGTAAAAACCCGTCAACTTCTATTTTAATTCCCCTTCAAAATGATTCCTGTTTTATTAATTTGCATACAACCCTCTTAAGTGTGGAGTGAAAAAAGGCAAATTGAGGGGTGGTTTGATCCCTAATTTATTTTTTTTCTTAACATTTTCATAGTGGATTTTTCATCGCTTTTCATTAGAAGAATTTTCGTTTTTGTTTCATTCAGATCGGTGGATCGCTTCTGGGTGAAACTGCAAAATCACCCCTCGACACGCCTTTCTTTGAGGGGCGGTTTCCCCCCGTAAATCCGTTTTTCCGCAGATAAAAAAAATACGTGTCTCAAAGTTTTCGATGCGCTATCACATATTTGATTTTCAACAAAATCGGAGGCGGACACCTGAGGGATGTTCCTTGTTAGTCAGAAAAAGGTCTGCAATCAGTACATATGGACAACTTGGTAAAAAGGAACTTAATCTGTAAATGGGAATGTGATGTAAGTTCCGGCCAAAGTGTATATAAACCAAAATTTCACGATGACAGTTATTCGGACGCAAATATATTCTTAACATCACTTGCGCCACTACAACTCACATTTTTTTAGAGTAAATCTGCAGACTCCGGCATCTCCTCGCTTTTGCCAGCCGATAAGAATGCAATGCCTGCACGAAAATACACAATCTACGAAGGATACAATAGAGTATGTTGAGAAACAAATCTCATCAATAAAAACAATTAAAAATTGGAATCGATGGCAGGGAAGTAACAGTTAATTATAAAATGCTGTTTACGATGATAGATGGAAAAATCTGCGTTGCTGTTACATCTACGAGTTCTACACAGAGATGCCATTTATGTGGAGCTACGTCAAAAGAATTTAACAATCTCGATAAAATCCTGAAATGAGAGGTGAATGAACAGAACTTGAAATTCGCAATGTCTCCGTTACATGCATGGATCCGATTGTTGGAGTGCCTTTTGCATCTATCTTACAAACTTGATCTGAAAAAGTGGCAGGCACGAACCGAAGATGAAAAATAGCTGGTTAACGATCGAAAAACGCAAATTCAAATTTTTTTGCAATCTGAATTGGGTTTAATAGTGGGTCGTCGAAAGCCTGGATATAGAAGCACCAATGATGGAAACACTGCACGGCGCTTTCTTGAAAACCACGAAATAACATCAATGATAACTGGCTTAAAAGAAGAACTTATAAAAAGATTTCACGTAATTCTACAAGTTATCGCGAGTGCGTATGATCTCAACGTGTACAACTTTAAAAAATACGCGTTAGAAACTGCGAAACTGCTCGTGAGCAGTTTCATATGCTGCTTCATATGCTGTATTATATGCTGACAACCGTCCACAGAATATTGATTCATGGTTCTTTAATCATAGGTTCGGCGATTTTACTTATTGGACAATTATCAGAGGAGGCTCAAGAAGTAAGACATAAAGATATTTAGAAATTTCAGGACGGATTTTCTCCCAAATCATCGCGTGAAAATACCATGCAGCATATTTTGAAATGGCTGCTAGTATCATCTGTCCCCTTCATCACAAAATTGAGGAAACTACCTCAAAAGAAATTGAAGCACTTGTCGTCAGAAGCCATTGTCGTCAGAAGCCATTTTACTACTAGCGAGCCCTAGTATTACAAATGTAATTTTTTATCCGGATTCAGATTAATATTTTTTTTTAATTTGTTACAATAAAGACTGTTTACCATATTGCAAGAGAACAATTATTTTTCCCGAAATTTCTAAATCTATTTTCTAATCTATTATAGCAGCCGCTCTACAAACATATTTTGAGGCCTGCATTTTGTTTTTCCAATCTTTTATATTATCTTCGTAATCAGCGACCTCAAACATATCGGGAAAGTGGATTTTCAATCGAATTTTATACGAATTTTATGTTTCGATCGGCCATATTCGAGCCGCCATTTTGTTTTTCTAAATTTTGATATCAGATTGGTAATCGGCAATCCCGAAAACGGAAGTATGCCAAATTTTGAAAAATTCCGATAATCCCCTGATTTATGGCCACGTTTTCGTGAAAATTCCCCACTGTGCGGCGCGGCGTAGCGAACACACACGCACCCGCGCGTTCAGCGACCGTCGTCTATTCGGTTACGACCCTTCGTCCTAGTCAGTGCAGCCTGATCGCGCGCAAAAGTTACCCCTTCTCTAGTCTGTTACGCGCCCATCACACAATCATAGGTCGTGTTCGTTGGGTCTCATCATTTTGATTGCGCATGCGCATAATGATGCGCATTTGATGATGCGCACGTTTCATTACGCAGTTGCGCGTTGCGCATCGTTATGCACATGCGCACCTGTTCGTATCAAAATGGTGAGACCCAACGAACACGACCATAGTAGCATGTGTCCGTCAGAAAGAACCTAGCGCGCTCGAAGTTTCCCGACCGCGCATTCGCCAGCTACAACAATTCATGGACGCTGAGCACGTTAATGTGCGGCCAAGCCGAAACGAAGGCTTCGAGGGAAAAAGCAATCTGAGCACGACTCGCGTGTGACGTCAGCCGACGGCACGCGCGAGGCTTTTAGATGATTTCAATGCTTATTTAGCTCTTGATTCTCTGCGTTATCAATGTATACAAAAAAATGTATCGCGCACTCTGATCGCTTATTTTTTTATTTTATACGTTAATTTAAATATAATAATAAATCTAAATCACAACTTACTTATCTTCTAAAAAATGGTTTACGGTGTACTCACACCCGTCCTTATGCTAAATAAATTATAATTCATAAAAGTAAGCGGAAATATATATATATATATATATATATATATATATATATTCATATTATTATATTAATTCTCAAACTTTCATCAAGCGATAAAGCATAATCCCCAAAAACAAGCCAATCATCCATCCGGCCGCGAATCGTAAGTACCAGAAAGTGCATATATTCTACAAGCGATGAGATGGTACCGTTGGTAGCATTCCTGGCTTTGGTCCGCAGGGGCGCGGGATCGTTTCCCGCGCACAGTGCTTTTTTTAAATTATTATTACTATTAATTCTTATTTGATTAGTTATTTTAATTAGTTATCATTATTATTTTAATTAGTTATCTTTTAGTGTCGAAAAATTTATCGCGCACTCTGACCGCTTATTTTATTAGTTTGTACGTTAATTTAAATATAGTAATAAATCTAAATTAAAACTTACTTCTTCTAAAAAATTTTTGCGTTTTACGCACACCCGTCCCTATGCCAAATAAATTGTAATTCATAAAAGTAAGCGGAAATATATTTATATTCTTATTATTATATTCATTGTTAGGGGTGTGCGGGTACTCCAGTGAATCGGGTACCCGATGTTCGGGTCGGGTCGGGTACCCGACGGGTTATGTTTTTGCATTACCCACCTCTATCGAGTACCCGAATTCGGTAATCGGGTACTCTCAAATTTTTGTACTCGTAAACGTCGAGTACTCTTAAAATTCGAATATTCGTAAACGACTCGGAGATCCGTATATATTATTTAAATTAATTTTTTATTTAGGTGTAGAGACCGAATAATGGGAGAAAACGAAAACTCGAAGAAGGCGATAAAACGATTAAATGATAATACTGTAAAAAATATTTTTTCGTCTCACTTTTCTATCCTGTGTGTGTGTACGTACGTGCGAGTGTGTGTGTGTGTGTGTGTGTATGTCTGTAGGGTGGAGGGAAAATCGTCACTTTTGGCGGACCGTATCGTAATAGCGTGGGAAAGTTGCGTTTTGGCATAACTAAAAGGTGTGCCAAAGGAAAAAATTTACAATAAATATCTTCTGTTCCGGCAAACGCCTTAAAGGTTTGAATTTTTAACGTGGGTTGTAAATGGAGTAATCACCCAAAAAGACCAGGTTTCAACGCCCTGCGTTTATTCGAAGCGAGAAGAACGTAGCTTCCATTTAACATTTTAAAAGTGAAAATATCTTGATTAGTTTGCAGAGACATAAGCGTTTGAAGAACAAGTTTTGCCTGGGAAAAAATTAAACAATGACAAAAAATTAAATTAAGAAAAATGCATTGCCGAAATTACCAGTTAGCACTAGACAGAATTAATGAAAATTCGACGAAGAATCTTGCTTTTATTCAGTTTTTCGACATTCAAATATCTCAATATTTCCTGAAATGCGAGTGTCTTAACCCCTTCGCAGTCAGGCGAAAATTAGATTTTCATGCCACTTTTGTATCGGAAAAAAATCTTCACAGATTTACCCTCAAATTTCAGTGTAAAGGTTTTTAGGGTCGGTGAATCTGAATCTGAAATCGGATTTCCAAAATTAAAAATGGCGGATCCAATATGACGAACGCAAATTTTAAAAATGGTTTGATTCCGACGAAAATGAGTACCATAGGGTTTTCGAGGTTGCTGAATCCGAATCTGAAACTGGATTTCTCAAATGAAAAATGGCAAATCCAATATGGCGGACGCATATTTTAAAAATGGTTTGATTCCGACAAAAGTGAATACCTTAGGCTTTTCAATACAGATCATTTTATACTCACGAAACTTTGACGTACGCCGAACATTAAATTCTTGATTTCAAACTTTTTCAACCCTGAATGAGAAAATATTAAATGGTTGCATTGTAACCCGCTGTACGGATGTAGATGTCTCTAGGTTTCATATATAAAAAGTGTCGCAAAATGACCTGACCTTTCAAATTGCGTCAGGAAGTATTGAGCTTTAGTCATGGAGAATTACACGATCAAGCAACGCATAGAAATTGTAAAACGTCGCTAAAAAAATGGAGAACATTACGCAGGGACGGTTCGAAAAGTCCGCACGTCTTTGGGTCATCATAACGTACCATCTCGCAACACTGTGGTGAATTTGATCACAACATTTAAGGTTATTGGTTCAATTGTGACCGCGAAAAGCAATGGCCGTCCTACAGTGGGACAAAACCCCGAAATCGCGGCCATAAATCGGAAATGCATTCAATTGGGGTGAGTCTCTACTCGGCGGTCTCTAGTCGCTGATAACGAAACCGAAGTGAAAAATGTCAATAACAATGTGGTAGAATTATGTCATATTCATTAGGTAATAGGTATGGAAGGGTTCTCGAGGATATTGATTACGCATATGAGGTCAATATTCACCAGAATTTTATTCATTCAGAAAATAGCCCAAAATGTATTCCGTAATACTTGAGAAAAATTAATATATACAAAAGAATAAATATTATTAGAAAACAATTTCCTCGTCAGATTCCTCATCGTCGAATTCAGAATAAGTTTCTGCTGTAGATTGACTTGTTATTAAACGTGGGAGTAACAATTCTACAGCTTCCGCAGATAAACTACGCAATTTTTTCTGTGGCAACTTACGGATACTGAAAATGTACCGATCAGATGTTACCATAAGCTGATTCCAAACATCTTCCATCGTTTTGGATCTCGAACACTTTCGTGATAAGTTTCCTTGGATACTTCTGATGTCCTTGTTCCGAGCTTCTCGCGTAAAAATCTTTTTCATGCCTATTGACTGATTGCTACTTTGGTCTCATTATGTGGAACAGGGTTGAAAAGGACTGCTTTATATCGTCCCGTGTAGGCACCGAACGCCCACTCTTCTTGGAAAATTTCCGCTGAAAGATATTCCAATAAAGCGGCAAGTGTTTACTTTGCTTTAGATGCCCTCTCACCATAACAATGAGTTTTCTTTTAATCAAATCATGAATAAGATTTATCATAAACAATATGAATCTAAAATAACTACACTACTTTGTTACGGACACCCTATATGCGCTAAGACCAGTATTAGTCCCTTATTGTACGTACTGAACATCTACTCGCGCGGGGTAGCGCGCTTCGTTCCCGTCAAGCTATGTTCAAACACCCTAAACTACATTTTCCCGCAGTATCCCGCTGGCCCTTTTGGGTTTTTCCGATAGCTGATAGACTCACCTAAAGCCCCCAACTCAGATAGTTGGCCGATAGTGGACGATAATATACGTTTTGTCTATTTGAAACTAGAAGTTTCGAAAATCATATCGTTTTCGCGAGGGTACCGAACACGGCCGTAATTGAGGCAGATAAACATGACTTTTCAATTTAACTGGTACGGAAATGCGGCTACCGTCAATGGCGTTAATTATTATGAATACCAACTTTTTATGGAACGAATTGAATGGAAAACATATTCTTTCAACAACATGGCGCAACCAGCCACACTGCGGACGAAATAAAGCAGTTAAGGCAGACGCAGTTTCATGGTCTCGTTATTTCGAGCCATGCGAATTGGCCGCCAAGATCATGTAATTTGCCGCCATTGGAATTCTTTCTTTGGAGTTTTCTGAATGGAAAAGTGTATACCAATTGTCCGCAGACCATTACGGCGCTCAACGAAGCAATTGGTCGCACCATTAATGAAATTAGTCTGCAATTATGCGAAAATGTTATTGAAAACTTTGTCAAAAGAGTGAACGTTTGCCAAGAACGACGAGGCGACCATTCATGGGATATTGTGTTCCACGCATAGCCTCCATGTTTGAACCTTATATTGCAATGAAAATGTTCGTACTTTTCAAATAAATATTACGTTTTAGTGATAAATTCAAATGTCAGGTTGTTTTGTGTCACGCTTTACCTAAGTACGGACGGATGTCGCTTGTGTCACGTTGAAGGGTGGCCCTGTACCACTAATTCAGAGCCGTAAGCCGCCATATTCAGTCGACACTTGTTCCCCAAGAGAGCAAATAGAAAATGGACCGTGACAAGTAGTTTTTCCGATATGTACTGCTACATTACTTCGATTTGAAAAAGAGGGCAGCTAGAACTCACCGATTGATTATACAAACTTACGATGAGTCTGCACTATCCGCAATTATGCGTAGATAGTGGTTTTATAAACAATTGGCTGTACTGCTCAATGTTGACACGTCAACACTATTTCGATATTTGCATGCTACGAGGAAGCTACAGAAAGAAAGAAAATGCCTGCCTCCTGAGCTAAGCAAGAACATCATTGTGAATCGACTAAACATCACCATTTCTTTGGTTGCGAGACACAAAAGGAAGAGTTTCTTCTGGCGTATTCCAATAGGGGATGAAAAATAAATTGGCTTCGCCACCGTGGGCGGAGAAAAGTCACGAGTTGATCCTGAGGAACCATCAACATCGACGCAAAAATGGAATATCCATCGTCACAAAGCCACACTGTGTATCTGGCGGCTTATGGAGGGAATAGTGCTTTATGAGCTCGTGAAACCCAAAGAAACTGTCACTGCCGAACGTTGCCAACAGCAGCTCGTGCGTTTAAACGATAAATTGATTGAAAAAGGGCCTCAAATAGTATCAAATAGCAAAGTAGCATCAAATCGCCAAAAGGTGATTCTGCTACACGACAACCCATGTAGGGTGATCGGTAGTGGCCAATGATTGGCCGATGCTCGACGCCGAGCTTGCCAACATTGGCACTCGAGCTTGGCCCGATTATCGTCCGAGCCTTGGATGATAAGTGTGGCACGATATTCGCACTCAATATTGGCCCTAGAATGGCTTATGAAAATCGGCCGAGCGTCGCGTATGAGTTCGTTCAACAATCGGCCAACAATAAGTGCCCGTCAAAATTGCCATCATTGGTACTCGAGCTTGGCCCGATTATCGACCGAGTCTTGGCAAATAATTGTGACCCGATATAGATAACCAAAATTGGCCCTACACGGCCAAAAAAATTTAATTTAAATGTAAAAAAATCAAATAGATTCATTTACTGTATTAAACTAAATTGTTTTTTGAACAGATGGAACTAAATCACAGATTTATTAGAAATAAATAAATATTTAGTAATTAAACGATATTAAATAGATTTTAATTTGAATAAATAAATATATTTAAAATGAATAATTCCAATAAGGGATGCAATAGGAAAAATTTTAATTCACGAAAAAGCTAGTTAATACTTGGCCGAACATCGGCCTCGTATTGGCAAACCCACGATTGGCGAGTCTACACTTCGTCAAACATCGGCCGCATATCAACAAGCCAATGATTGGCGAATCTATAATTTGCCAAAATTCGTCCAAGTATTGGCCGTTACGGTTCGATCGGCGAAACCTACACGGGAACGCTTGGCCCGACATCACATTGGCGGTGAAAAAAAAACACTGATGGAACTGAAGTGAGAAGTCCTCTCTTCCCCACCCAGCGTATTCTCCGAACCTTACCCCAAGTGATTATCACTTGTTCCAGTCGATGCAACACGACTTACAAAAATGGGTAGATAAGTGAATAGTGTCAAAAGACAGGGCATTCCTTCGATGTAGAGTGCAGCTTTTGCTAAAGAGAATAACCCACGTCGAGCTTTCAATGCAACCACCTAATAAAATATAGGCTAATAAATGAGCTGTGAATACAGTAGTAAAATACAACGTTTGTAATCATCAGGAGACATCTCCAATGTTTATAATGTTTTTTGCGACTTTGATTTATACGATGACGATATCTCAGCATCAGTTGAACGAATTAAGTCGCAAAGAGGGCCATTTAAGAACTTGATTTTGTATAATATTACGGAAGTGCCTTTAAAATTTAGTTTGGAAGCATGGTTGCTGAAATCCACGCGTTAAAACATTCCACTTCCGGTATTTCTGCGTATCGCCGCGTAAGTATTATATATCCGCGATAGCCTTTCAATACTTGGCGTTGAGATACCGCTTTTGTTTATGAATGACACCTCTGAGTGTCGCGCCGTAACGTGGTCGTGCATCACTCAGACTTATGTGGGCCTTACCTTGTTCTTTCTATATATAACACAATACAGAGACGTGTCAATAAGAGACCAAGACAAACCAGGTAAACATTGTCTAGTTAAAGGAAAATCTCGCGTAAGCCGTAGAGAGTGCGAAAAAAACGACATTTGGTTGGAGGAATATCTTGCGTTCTAAGAGGTAAAATAAAAAAATCCACAAAAAAGAGAGTGCTGTTTCGTTAATTTTGTTTAACTTCTCACAAGCTCATCAGAAAAAATAGATTGATGGGCGAGACCAAATTAGACATTAATCTTGGAGTAGCAGTATATTGTCGCAATAATTGATTTCTTCCGTTTTTCGATCTTCCAAACAAGATTAGTATTTGAAAATACAATTGATACGTATTCCCGAATTGAATAGGTGATTTCTAAATATACTAAAGGAGAAAGTCTGTTTTTTTTATTCTTGGCAATCGCAATGAATTTCGAAATTCCTGCACTATTTGTGAAGCGATTTTGACCAATGTACAGGAAATTTCTCAAAGCAGGTTTTCAACTGAATATCATCATGAACGGTCGTTCAGATTCGCTCAAACAACATTCACGAAAACATATGATAATAAGGAATAAATACTTTATTCATCTGTTTATATCAGTTAATACAGGGCGACAAAATTCTTCCTTATGGACGCCCCGTGATTGCTGAGCATGGTTACAGTTAGGGCAATTATCACAAGCAGTCCCGTGTCGCTTGTCCAACGAACAACGGGGGCCAGGATCCGCATTCTTATTGTCCCGTGTTGACCGTATAAGTAGTACGCAGTTGCTCCAGCCTTTTCCACCTCGACGGTGGGTCCACGACAGAAAAGAAAAGAATCTCGAAAAAGTTAAGGCATTTTAATCTGTGCAATGTTCGGAATTATATTATTTGTCGCGCTCTTGAGAATTATCAATTCCAGTGCACAAGTAGACTGTTATTACGATGGTAACGACTTCTGTATTCATCAAGATGATATAATGTCAATGGGTTTAATGCCGGGATCAGTTTTTTTCACGGATCCAAAGCTCAAGTCAAAAAATTCTTTTTATAAAATTGACAACCTCACGTTTGACGGAAGCATGGACGATGCCCTTAATGAAATGGATTTTCACAGGTAAGGACTTACATTTTGAAATCGAACTTTGACTACGTAGGTAAAATAAAACGTTTCAGTCGAATTCGAGATGGTTGTAATATTAACGTAATGGACTCGTTTTTCAAATAACTTTATTCCGTAAAATTGAAAAAACAGTGAGCACTCGAATCACAAAAGATAGTGACCTTTAGATGTCACTATCCGTGGAGTTGATTACTAATAACGAACAAATCAAGCGTAGCAACACCAGGGATTTTTAATATTTGTAATACTAAAATATTATCATTCTGTTATTGGGTCGTAAATATTTTATAGTAAATCGTCGTTTCTATAAGAATTTTTATTTTCTGAAAACACAGGTATCCCTGCAAAAATAGTACATTAAAAATTAGATTCAAAATTAACACACGTAATAGATGCTCGCAAGCGGTTGAGTTTGCTACGAACGAACGTTTGTTAGGGAACAAAACTATCTAGTGGGTACCCCCGTGGAAATTTATGTATGTAAAATATATTAAAATATATGCTACATATATATATATAAATATCACCCATATATTTTCGATATATTTTTCTGACCAAAAAAATATATGCAACGTATAAACACTATATATGATGCATATATGAGGCATATACGACGCATATATTTTCGATATATTTTCAATCTATTTTTGATACATACTCCTGACAAGAAATATATGCTGTGAATAAACACTATTACAGTTAAACTTAATAAAACTTAAAACTTAAACTTAAAAAACTTAATTTACAGTTGAAGTACACTATTACATATAAACACTATATACACCCATATGACAATAAAATATATAAAAAATATATAAAACATGTATTAAATATAATTGGTTCGAAAAGTTGGATATGCCAATTATATTTTTGGGCAAGAGTAAAACCTATAAGATATATAAATATAAATCCATTTAAGATACATCTTAAATATATCAAACATACAAACTGAATGTATGTTTTATATATTTTAATATGGGTGGTTAAGCAACTTGAGTAACAGATGACGTTGCAAATCAAAAACATCTTCAAGTCGGTATCTCGCGAAGACCTAGCCGCCCTAGCCGGAGAAAAAAATTGAAGGTTATGTAATTCTATTCGATTATCGCTCTCTATGCGAACGCAATTAAGTAATTGATCCGATAATGTTTGTTACCCTTGTAAATCCACACATTTCTCAATAAACTAACATTGTGTATTGTACGATATGCAGACAATACGAAAGTTAATTTAACAAGTAGAACTAGCTCAGTGGGGAACGTCCCAGCTCATCACTCAGAGGTCCCGGGTTCGAAACCACCAAGCAGTGAACGAGATAAACAGCTACTACCTCCTCTGGAACCTCCGAATAAGTCCGACAAAGTGCGAAACAATCGTATTCCACAAACTGCTCCGATTTATAGGCAGGATAAAAAGGGCCAGCATAAAAAATTTCCATATTAAAATCAACAACACAGAAATATCACACAAAACAATAGTCAAATACCTCGGAGTTCAACTAGACTACTTACTACGACTAAATGACCACGTACACCATCAACTAAGCAAAGAAAATAAGGCCTGGAAGGCAAATTGCAGGCTGTTTTTCTCAAAAAAGCTAGACCATCGAGCCAAAATTATATGTTACCTCCTCTTAATCAGGCCGAGAATCTTAATCGCCACCCCCATATGGTGGAACACGTCAGCGAGCAACATGGAAAAACTGAGAAAGTTTGAGAGAAGATGCCTCCGAGCTGCCCTCCACATCTACAGATACACAGACAACCCGACACACATGACAAGCAACAGAATACTATACGAGACAGCAGACACACCGAGAATAGATAACTTCATAATAAAACTAACAAGATAAGACTATAACAAACTGCCAGACAGCGACAACAACATAATCAAGGCCTTGGTCGAACCGCCCAACATAAACAGAACCCGACAAGCTACATCCGGATACGTAACGCCACAATCATTCACCTACTTCGACAAGAAAGGAATAATACAAAACAGTAACAACACTCCGATCATCTACCACATCAGACGCAATCAAGCCAATAAATCCCTCCCAACCAGCTACACAGAAATAGATCCACACAATACCGTCTACTCCAAAACCATCCCAAATAGAGATATCAACGACTTCACCAGAGTTCCGGAGAACTACTGGTGGCTCGCGAACGACGATATACACGTGGACGAAATCCGAAGACGCAAACGACACAAACAACTACAGCAACGACAGCAGCGTAACGGACCCCCAAACACAGGCCGCAGATACCGCCAACCATACTAGTGCCCCCCCCCCCTGTATATATGTACATAATTCTAGTAAAATAAGCCGGTAGATATAAGTAAACGCAAAGCAGCAACAGACAACAGGTTTTTCTCTCGTCACCAAGCACACAATTATTTTTAGTCACTCGTCACCAAGCACACGTGAGATGCCTGCCAACAACGGGCCAAACGTGGGTCATATAACCGTGTTACGTCAGACCCAGCCTGGCTTTTTCTTGCTTAGACTGTTTTTAGCCACAACATATAAGTATATGTATGAAGAACGAATAAAAACAGCACTTATTTTAAAAAAAGGTTCGAAACCACCTTACGGCGTGTAAGCGTCTGATAAAATTTAAATTTGAACCATTAATATATTTGAACCGAAAACATCATAATCGTAATTAATGACAAGGAAAAATATCGTAAAGGGGGGCAATGATGTAAATAATGTCATAACAAAATTTTTAAGAATATTTCAAGTATAGTTTAAATCTATTTCAAGTATATCTTAAGTACACGCTGAATATATTTCAATAATATTTGAAAAGTAGTATGAACAGATTTCAAGTATCGTGTATATTTTAGATGTAGTTTAAATATATTTAAAGTATATTTCAATTATAAGTCGAATACAGTTAAAATACATTTGTAGTATATTTTGAGGGTATTTTGAGTACATTGTAAGTATATTTTCAATATAGTTTGAATATGCGTACCCGCCTATCCAACATATATATTTTTATATACATTCTGAAGATCAATTTTGGCCGAAAACTTTGATATCGTGAATATATTTTTAATGCATTTCCCGTATATATTTCATATATCTAATCTATATCTAAGATGGATAATATATATCTGAAATATATTTTACATTCATTTTTAATATATCAAAAAATATATTTTTACATATATTTTATTTCCGTGTGGGCAGATATGCTACGCATATCTGTACCATTTATGCAGTATATATGTGGTATGCATGCAGTGTGTATGCAACATATATGCTAAATATATGTGGTATATATGCAGAGTAAATGCTACATATATCATTGATATATGGTACAGTGATATACAGTAATACCACGCATATACATCTCATACATAAAAAGGTTACGAAAATTAGAATTTGGCACATATATGCAACATATATTTTCAATATATGGCATACATTTCACATATATTACAATTATTAATAAAGTAAATTTGCCGTATATTTTTGCGTATATAAATTTCCATGGGGGTACGCAACTTTATCTTAAATCTCTCGATCACGGACCCAATAAAAATCGGAGTAAAAAATGTATTTTTCTATTAATACAGAAAACGAATGAACGAATATCTCTGTCATGGTTTCATGGCCGAAGAAATATTTCGTGAAATGAGATCGATCCGCGTAAAAAGGGGTCCCAATACCCGGCGCCTACGTTCAAACTCTTTGCCTGACTTCCTCGGTGATACGATTTCTCCAGATCCAAATAACGTTGAATATAATAACGTTGAAAACTTCAATGACGACAACGTGACCGTCCAACACAAATTACTTTCGGATGAGGGGAGCACAAAGTACAAAGATTGGTTACAACGGTAAGATGTGCTATCTATTTATCAATTTAACAATGAAATATTATAGAAAGCGCAATTTTTGTTGGTACGTCGCAATTTTTATCTTTATAGGACAACAACCCTTGATGACATATATCGCCACTACGGGCAATCCAAAAAAATTAAAACAAAAGTGAGCTCTCGTTATCCACCGCGTGGATCCCCGATCATTCACTCTCATAATATCGACGAATTTGACGGCGAAGTCACGGGCTACGCAATACCAGCTTTCACACCACCGGACAAAGCTTATTATGATGGTCCTGAAGGTATCTATCATTTATTATTTTGCGCAAAATCATTCATTCATCGATATTATAGAGCTCGCGCGGTTTTTTTCCAAATTCATTCGGATAAATCTGCAGAAGTGGGTCTCCAGCTAAAAGTCGGTCGAAATAATTTGTTACGATAAGTATCCAGCTGGAGAATGGAGATGAAATTTAAGCCGGGGGGGGAACAAATATTCATGGAATCGTGGGGTTTTTACGATACTGTTGTGGGCGCGAGGCACCTCGGATGTTGGCCTGGGATCGGGAAGTGCGCGCGATACTGGTGTGGGCGCGAGATGCCTCGCATGTACGTGTGGAATCGTGAAGTGCGAGCGATACTGATGTGGGTGCATACAGAATACGTGACCCGCGAAAATTTCGATCCGCAAACTATTAGCCTTTTTTCCATGCCAATCTTTTCTTGCCAATACATGTCTTCCCCTACCTTAAATTTGGTATTTACACATTTTCCATCTCGATATTAACCGTGAAAAAAAAATTCGGCCGATTTTCAGCTGGAGCTCCATTTCTGCATATTTATCTCCATTGTGATCAAGATCTAGTTCTATCGGAACTGTAGCACAGAGTAAATATAGTACAATAAAAATGAATATATAATTAAAAGCTACGGGAGAAAGTACCTTTCCAGTTTTCTAAGTCGAATAGTAAAAAATACGTATTTTCGAAAAGTCCTTTTCGAAAAAAATGCTCCTTTTTTATCGATAAGTAGATTTCCACCGCACAAGTTGCTTAAAATCACGAGAGTACTCTTTTTCCATGGAACTGCAGAACCTCTTACCATACGGAAAAAAAAATTAAATTCGTATTTTTCAAAAAGTGGAATCGCTTGAAGAGATTGAATTAATATTAATTGAAATAATGGGAGCCTCAAATGTATTTTATATCGTAAAACGAAAATGTACAATCTCGAGCTGTTCGCATAATCTGGCATTTTGACCGGAGTAATATTTTCTAATGACCGCACGAAACATATACGAGAGAAAATATTGCATCATTTAATATTTTGAATATTAAGGTTAACTCTAGGATGGTGGACACATTTTCATACCCTTACTTCCATATACGTGGTACGCAGCTGACGGAACAATGTAAATTTAGTCCGCAGTCTTTCATTTCCATTCATATCAGTGAACTGAAAACGCAAATCTCTAAACTACACGTGGAAATTGTGCGAAGGTGAAATGAATCATTAATGATGAAATGCAAAGCTGTAGAAAAAAAGCATATCGAAAAAAAGGGCGAAAAATCATTGTTTCCTTAAAAGTCCATGATATTTTTTTGAAAAATGCATATGTCCGTGTAGAGAATTTCATCCTTTTTACGAAACCACCTTAATTTTTTTATATGGTCCGTTCAAATCTAATCAGTCAATTCATTTGAATCGCTGCAGTTAAAAGACCTTCCAATATTTTGGCACTTTGACGATGTAGGTAGGACGTGCAATAAAATTATTTAACTGTATTTTTTACTTCAAAGGGAATTTTAAACATATAGGGTAAACCGATCAGTGCATTGACGAGGACCAGTAAATGGACAAAAGCTGATTTATATTCAAAATTAGTAAAAATATGAGTTGTCGATAAAAACTCGAATCAATATAACAGAGCAAAAAAATTACAACCATTGTTGAAACGGATTTCTCAGTTTAATATCGAATTTTGACGCTACACAGAATTTTTCTGGTTTGTAGTACTTGCACATCGTGCAACTCAGTTACGATCCGGATGTGCACGGTAGCTGCCCAAATCGTGAAAATAATAGTTTTCATAAATTTTGAGGGCAAGTATTACTTTCACTACTTGAGAAAGAAAGAATCTTTGTTTTTTTGCAAAAATTTAAATAAATTCCTAATGATAGCTGAGAATTAGACATGTTCATACATGTTGTATGCATTTAAATGTTGAATAATAGCAGATGTACCGATTTTTGGACAGCTGTTAGCGTTACGTCCCTGTGTTCGGACACTTTCATGTCCCAATGTTCAGATACCATAGGACCATTATGAGGTCCTAGTTTTCGGACATCCAGAAATCAATTTTTATAGTTACATGATTTAAATTGAACAGGTACTTTAATCTCTTATTCATCCATATACGCATAGTAAGTAATACGGAACATATTTGTGCAACAAAATAGACTCCGAATAAATATATTTGGGTAGACATTGAAAATACAATTTGCTTCATCCATGCGACCTGGACCTTACGAGGAGTTGAAGATAGAGCAATATTTGTAGTAGTCAACTGAACAACAAAAATATTATTTCGAGCACGAAAATATTTCCTCTTTTTTGTGTTCTTTGGGTAATAGTTTTTGCAAAGTTACAAAATTTTGTTTATGGCATTGCATCATAGTATCATGTTCATAATTTTTTAGTGACTTGACGGTGATACATTAGTTAACAAAGCAATCCTCCGGGCACATTTCAAATATATAAGTAAGAAAAAAACGGGTTCAATGGCGAATAATCTCGGCCACATGACCTCAAACTTTGTTTGCATCACGACTAGTTATATTATATTAAATAATTTATCTATTCTATAATCTAATTGTGGGACACATGTACACCAATTTATTTTCTCTTCTTTTCACAAAAATCGCGAACTAAGTAAGTAATAAGTACCTAAATAAGTAATTTATTGCGCGGTACGAAGCGAAATGAAACAGACAATGCTTGGGTGTCCGGTGTTTCGGTCTCTGTGGCTACGTGCGCTCGTAATAGTAATCGGACATGAGATTCGACCGTGGTACATGCGTGTAATGGATGGACCACTTAATGGGACGCTGAAATTATTATATAAAACTTTATCGAAACCGAATTGTGGCGATGGAGTCGATAAGTTTGTTCAATTCGCTTTCGATAGGTCATGAGTCTAGATTAGAAATAGATAAACAATAAACCCTTATAACTATCACAAATTATCGCAACTCTTTAGTTCTTTGGTTTAGAAAAGTGCCTTCATGACATGACTGACTCGGACTCGTTAATGTGACTCGTCAATTTCACTGCTAAAATTGGTTATTAGCGTACAATTTTTCAGTAATTAATTAATAATTGAAGGTTTAATAGGATACAAGTATCACTTTTCGTTACGCTGATATAGTGAAATATTTGAACTACTGTCCGAACAGTGGAACCCGTCCATGCTTCGGTACCGTTACCTTACATCGATATTGTAGACACTACAATTTTTGCACATTTATTTACGTTGGAACAATTCTCTTAAGTCAATTTTTATATTAAGACAAAAAATAGTTATCTTCCTCAAAAATCACATTTCCGACATATATGGATACATGGTTCATAAAACTATATACAATTCGGCCCACTCACCGGCTATTGTCAAACCACTGGACCAAAGCTCAAAACACTTTGAAGCCCTCCCTCCCTATCGCCAGTTCATCTTAACGAAACCCTCCTCAGTCGAGATTTACAGCAACTTGTAGAAGTACCCTGGATCGGTGCAACCCAGGTGCACTGTTCTCCATTTAATATTTAAATAGATTATATGTTCCCATTTATTCCCTATCCATCCTCTTGTGAAGATCACATGGTGCCTTCGTCAACGGGGCACAGTTATCATCAGTATGGCGGACTAGAACATTCTCCTCAACATAATAATCACCATCATCATGCGGATATAGTGCCCATAATTCACGAAGAGCATTATTATGAGCAACCGAATCATCACGATGACGAATATTGGCACCGACCATCGTACCACGGCAAGGAAAAGAATCACGAATTGACGATAAAAGATTTCTTCGAGATTGCACTTACTGCGCTTGCTTTCCTCGCATTTGGCCTATTCATCATTCAATTGCTCATGAACATTACGGTAATTCTCGTCGAATTGGTATCTTTAATATATTGCACAAAAACTACGACCCTGTCAGGCTACACCATAGAATAGTAGTTTTCATTTAAAATGAAACATGCAAAATTAATGTTGTAAACCCAAAAAAAAAGTTTGCTTAGATTCTCCCGCTTCATTTTGAATTCTAAAGAGTGTCGGCCCAGCGACAAAAAACGCCATAGAAGCAGAAAATGTAAACAAAGAATAATCATCAATGGAAAAACCTAATACCCTAATTTAGACGCCTGGGTTGGAATGCAATTAATTGCGATGAATAACTATTTATCACTCAAGTAACAATAAACAGAATTGTTGTACCTTACAATTAAGTGTACTAGAATTCTGCAGTGAAATTTTGCCGCTTCTCTTGATATACAATAAAATAGAATATATAAATGAATATGTAAATAAAGCGTAAATGTGAATAGAGACTGTAAATCGCGATAACGAAAAATGGTTATCACATCCATCGATTTACAATCATCCATCATATCGCAAATCGACTATGCTAATTCATTGACTTAAAAAAAGTTTTTTGTATCCTGCATACTACACACAAACTCAAACCCACAAACACACGCGCGCTGGCCCACACCCACGTACACAGAGTTAAATGTATGGATGGATGTGTAAATGCGTGCGTACGCGCACGCGCCTATGTGTATAGAGCAGTGCTTCGATATACTACATACAATTTACTATTACAAAGTTGAAAAATACAAGCAATTCAAGTGGAGTAGAAGAAGTGATATAAGTGGCGTGTCAATTGATATTTAAATACCGAAAGTCACTAGAAACTTACAATTAGAGAATAACGCACACAGAAAGACGCGCCTCATCAGGCTATTTGAGGGGGAGACTGCGGTAAATGACGCTGAAACGAAACTTCTCAAGAAGAATTCTCAAGAAGATCCAGAAGGCTCACAGAATGCAAAAAAAAGTGCGGTGGTAGTTTCCAACGTGTACATTTATGGTTTAACTCAGAAAAATGATTTTGAAAAAAAAACTTTTCAACGATATAAAATGTCAGCTTATAAACAAATATAAATAACTACCCGAATTTTGGAGCTACTTGGAGCATTCTTCGAGATCCTTATACGTCTTTGCGAGACGCGTAATTTCTAGAATAAAAGATCGCAATATCTTCGTTAGAAACGAAGATACAGTCATTTATACATTTCTTCAATTTGTTATTGTTGAAATCAGCATTATCGTGTTATTCAAGTTCATGAGCATTCTTAATATTCTTACTTAGGCATGATATTCAAGATGTTATGAGCCCGTCGGAGCGTTCATCTCATTACAGATCATGATTGAATTCGATCGCCCGCACACGGAATAGCGAACGGCGACGTCGGTGCAGCCGAGCGTTGCGGCGTGGTGGGGCAATACTGCCTCTCCCGCTTCGTGTGACTTCACGCGGCTGAGTAAACTATTTTCAAACCTCTCTTATAAATTGTAGAAAGATTTTTTTATTTGGCGCGATTTTTTTCACGAACTCGATAATGGCTATGAAAATCAATGTTTTCCAATAGTTACCTCAATAACTATTGTACTGCTTCAATTTTTATGTAAAAGAGTCTATCAATGATCTTACATTACAAATGTGAAGATATCATAAGTAAATTTCAGCTCGTCCGCACTTTAATTTTTTACAATAATGTTGTAATACACATTCTTACAAACTTGCTTCGTAGTAATAATACATTTTTTGCAGGTTCATAGTTGTCATTTGTATCTGAATCAATCGTCTTTTCTTCGGTTACTGAATACGTAATGTCAGCCGCGTTGTCGAAATCATCGGTAAATCTTAAACCTTCGTCGTTTAACACTATTTCGGGTTCGATAACGTTTGAACACTTTTACCCGTTACATTTATTGCAGAGTGCATTGTAAGCCAACCTTTCGACCCGTGCTATTTATTACACAATTTCATATTCAATGACGTGCCTAAAAACACAAGACCTACTAAAAAAATTGAAGGAACAGTTTTTTCCATTATTAAAGCACTGTAACTGCCACACAAATGATCATACAAGAACGAAAACAAGCATTCTAAAGCTTGAAATCTTCAGTTTACAACTCTAGCATTGACATTTTTTTAAGCTTCTGTCGGGGAGCAAAGAAAATAAATATGCCAAAACAAAAAAGTTCGAATTTTTTTCAGATTTAAAGGCATGCACGGACTCAACAAAAAATGTTGGTATTTTTTAATGTTAGGGTCAGAAAGCCTAGCCATTTAGCTTTAATTTGCTTTTTGAACGAACTCCGTACGATCATCTGTGTCAGAGATATCGATGATTAAGTAAAACGTGACCCTTTGTCTTTGATTTCTGATATCTCATGAACCAATAACGCTACAGGAAATTTAAGGATGGTTCTAAAGGCTCGAATGAATTCTCTAAAAAAAAAGTTCATTTCATTTGAAACAAAAAAGGTCATATCTTACATTGGTTTGAAAGAAATACAAAAAGTGCCTTTTTCGCTTTCCCAGTGAATCTACTACACTTTTGCGAAAAATTAGAAGAAGGCTAATGTTTTTAGGTGTTTTATAAGCTTAATGTATCCCCAATAGTCCTGTAAAATTCAAAGCGATCGGTTCATTCGTTTTTCTTTCCCAAATGTGGGCTTGAATTATTTTCCAATTCTCTCTTCAAATTGATGGAAGACGTTTATCACCCTAAAACATAATTTAATGGTTATCGACGGAGAAAAAGCATTTTTCCTGTTTTTCCCCTACAATTTCAAAATCATTACTTGTGAAGTTTCGGAAAAATGAAATCAAATTCGAAGAAAAATTTGATATTTGTTTTCAATGTTTTTCGAATCTCAATTTATGCAAGAAAATAGAACAGTTATGAAATCAATCGAACATTTATTCGCTTCAATGCGTGTTTTCATTAGGAATCATAATCTCGGTATTTGCAATTTTTTAAAAATTGTATACTCCAAGCTGTTTCCCGTACTGAATTTTTACGCATATGAAAAGTTATTTGGTGAGCAATATTTTTCAGCTTGAAAATCTTACAGGGGTTCTTACAAACAGTTTTTCTCAAAACTGCCTTTTTTCCGAAAATAAGACTGACTATTTTTTAATAAACTTTAAGTTCTTTCTTTTCTTAATCATGATTACGGATAATCGTGATACGGGAAACAGCTTGAAGTATACAATATTTTACAGTTGCAAATAACGTGTTTATGATATCCTGAGTGAAAAACGCATTGAAACGACAAAGTGTTTGATTGATTGTATAACTGTCAATTTCCTTATTTGAATTTTTTTAATTTATTGAAAATTGCTTCTTTGTATTTTTTTCTAAATTTTACAAGTGATATGTGTAAAATTGTAGAGGAAAAACAGGATTTTTTCCCATGACAACAATCATTAAATAATGTTATAGGGTGATTAACGTATTACTTTAATTTTTTTCGAAAGTTTGATCATTCGGGAAACAGAAACGAATAAACCGTTAAAATATCAGAGATCAAAGACAAAATGTCGATCGTCGATATCTCCGGAACAAATCGTCTCGAATGGTTCCGGAATGCTCTAATTGCTTGCTAATTGCGAAAGTGCTCTAATTGTTTAGAGCATTTTGAAGCTCTAAACAATTTCACTGCAAGGGTTGTAAACTAGAGATTGCAAACTTCAAAATGCTTTTTTCGTTTCTGTGTGATCACTTGTCTAGCAGTTGCAGCACTTCAAAAAAGAGCCAAACTTAAAAAAAAAGTTGTTCCTTCAATGTTTAGAGCAGTGTATTAAGAATGCTCACGAACTTAAACTACGCGAAACTTTGAATTACAACAATAATAAATCGAAGAAACGTATAAACGTACAATTGTATAAACCGTGTAAACGTATAAGTGTATAAAACATACATACGTATAACCAACGTATAAGAATCTCGAAGAATATTTTAGGTAGCTCCAAAATTGAGATAGTTCTTCATGTTCTGATGAGCTAAAATTTTATATTCTTGCAAAACGGGTTTAAAAAAAGTTAAATCATGAATGTAGTCCTTGGAAACCACCACCATAATTTTTCTGCACTCTATGAGCCAGTAGAGCCAGCCATAGAGTGCATAGGAGTGCACTAGCTCATAGAGAGCTCATAGCAAAACGCCAGATTAACACAAATCGGTTATTATTGATCAACAATATGACATAGCTGAAGAAAATTTAAAGATATTTTCGAGGATAGATTCTTCTAGGTGATGTATGAGCTTCAGAACAATGAGTTGATAAATGAGTAATGTACATACCATAAACCAAAGAAAGATCGTGGTTCACTCATGATTTACCGATAAACTAACAATCCTGCGTGATGTTTGCCTATGACGTATTTTCTAGATGACATTACAGTGCACAACTATGATGGGTAGCATTTTTTTATAAATCTCATTCCAAAAAAATAACATCAAAATACTGTTTTTTTAAAATAATAATTGTGGGCGGCCGCAGAACACAATAGAATCAGGAGTTCTTTCAAGAGTACATACCTGGCGGTTCAAATTGTTTACAACATAAATTGGTAACATGCTTGTGTTACCGTTGAATAGACGTCCTCCAAACTTATGTGCATTCCGACTGTACTATAAGAAGGGACGACCCATCTCTAGGCGAGCGGGACTAACGTGTTTAGAATGCAGGCGCATGAAGAGGGGAGGACAGTAGATTGGAGTTCCACAGGAGTAGTGCGGGCATCCCCAGTGTCTTACGTGAGATTTTCTACATGCATGCGAAACAAAAAAAAACAAAAAAACTACTGCTATCCCGATAGGTCTCTAGATATGTCATCAATCCGACTTCAAGGCGGGCCAAGTGAAGGGCCCATCTAATTGTGTATGTAGACGACATTAATAATAGAAATTATTATTATTTGATCCTACAGAACGCTAACACAACAACACCAGCGCCTGTGCTTGCGGACCCCGAAGGAGCTAGATTCAAAAGGTCGATGAATTACGTGAACAACGAGGAATTGAACAAATTGTCCCAGACAGTTCTAATCTCGATCGAAGCTGCTATGATAGCTGAACGGGACGCTGGTCAATGTCTCCGTTGGTCGCTTTGCAACGACAATCGGAACTCGAAAAACAATAATGGATCTCGGCAAACGTGGCTTCCGATTTGGAGGTTCGCTACTTATTTTTCTTTGTTTTGGGAATTCGGTTGAAACGTCCTCGACTGTAGTATTAGGCACATTTGTCGCAACACTCGGCTGGGAAAACATTATTGCTATAAACCTTTTTTTATGTTACTCAAATACGTGTGTTGTTTATTTGTCGAAATTAGGCAGAAAAAATAGCGACCGCCAATGTCTAATTCATGGATTAATTATGCGTAAAGTACTATATAAAGACATATAAGTTATAATTTCCATCCAATCTATTTTTTTCCTTTTCAGTTTGGGCATGAGTTGGGTATCCGGAAAAATTTTATCGAGACGAGCTTGGCCAACAATGTTGGAGTCCGTGAAAGCTTCGGTATTGGGCCTCGGGGATGCTAACTGTTCAACAATTTATCCCAAATGCAATCTCGCACGTGAACGGATCAAGCGACGCCGAAGAAGAAGAAAATGAAAGCTTCAAAATAACATATTTTGCTGGTTTGCTTCTTCCGTTGGATTTACTATCACAATTATAGCGTATTTCTATATTATGTTACTAAAAAGAAAAACAAGGAAATTTGTATAGCGCCATGAAGCGTCTTCGCTTTATTTTTTGTCTTCATCATAGTCGATTTAATTGTTCGTTCTCAACGGTGCTAGACCCCGCGGAATCAGCAAACCACTCGAATACATGGAAGCCAAAGGATTTACGTGATACACTTAACGGGTCTTTACTGCGTTCAAACTTTCGAGGTTCTTTCTGCCAAGAAATGATAAACTTACATTATTTAATGTACGAAATTGTGCGATTGGACGACACGAAAATAATTGTATTTATTTACACTACAATCACGGTTTAACCTGGAAAGATCTACTTATTCATGTGATCGTTTATATTCCATATGTTAAAAATTTGTTGCCGATTTATTATGAATTGATAAATTTCATGACAATTTCTATGAATATCAACATGTGCTCCACAGTAATTTTTGAAGTAAATTACTCATCGGGAATAAAATGATGCTAGAGGAACTTCAAACTTGCTAAACAAATCGTAAACTTTTCGTTATTTCTTTTTTTTCTCGATTTTCCATCTACTATCAGGAGACGCAGAAGCGTCTTGACGCCAAGAAATAAAATAAAAAACTCGATGCCACTGACGAACTGACGAACATACCGCGTACTTTTTGTACAATAAGTTGGCCTGCCACCAGTCGTTTTGGAACTTTGAATCGACGAGACGCGAAATCGTATCGACGAATCGAAAATCTAATGGCATTTTACCAATGTAATGTGATTTTTTCCTACCGATTTTGTTAAGGTTATTTTTCGAGGCATCCCTTCAATCCTGAGATCCCACAATATTAGGTCGAATTTCCAAATGATTTGTTGACCACGAAAATCATTCCACACTCGTGGGTTTGGTGAATCGAATTGAGTAATTCGGTCATATCGTAAATTTGAGTATTACTAAAATTACCCCTTTTTGAGTATTACTTAACACTTGAGTCTTACCCCCTTGAGAACACTTGAGTATTGCCCCCTTTTGAGTATTACTTAACACTTCTGTCAACAGGCGCAATAAGCGAATTTTTACGTCGCTTTTGAGACTTGCTCTGCGCAGCCTCGTGATGTAGCCCTGTGGTAGCTCTGTCAGCGCTCGAGGAGGAATCTGAGAAACCGCCACAATTATGTCATTCTAGTAGGAATGAATAGCTTTATTATCTCTTATGAACGGGTAGAACTCAATGTGGTACAGTCTGTCTTGTTTTCTTGTTTACTTGTCCGCGTCGCTTTTAACTCGTATTAAAATGTTTGTATACCAGCAAGGATAATGCAGACACTGGTCCCGGAAAGCAAATTGTACGGCCTCGGAAAATTTCCTTTCGACGCTCTGGACGTCACATAGCGGTCGTAGTGAAAGCCGAGCGTGCAGGCGAGGACGCTACAACCATTTCCCCAGGGACCACCACTCTGACCAACGGGAGAAGGGAGCGAAACCGGCTTTTTGATGTATGTACTGGTGGGCTGGTCCAAGCCGTTTGAATGGTCGACCCCGGCGAGGATGGTTGTGGTTCCTTCAGAGCATACTCTTTTGCAATGAAGGTGGGCTGGAGACAGTCTATAGAGACATTCTTTTCAACCCCGCTGACTAGGATCGTATACACACGGTCGATGACCCTGTTGATGACCTTGATGCGCTATCGGCGTCGGTTTTGCGCTTCTTGTGTGCTCAGAATAACTCGCCAGACACCCCTTACTTTGTGCCGAAGAGCTTTTCGGTGGAAGAAGCGCCGATGTCTTCTTTGTAGGCTGTCCGAAGGCCAAGCCGGTCGATAGTAGATCCGGCCAGGAGATTTGCGCGTTCCACATGAGTGCAGTCTTGTTCGTCCGGTGCCACATTTTCGCCATGGCGTTGGACTGAGGGTGGTATGGCGTTGTGTACACACGTTTTGGCCCGATCAACCGTGCTAGACGTCAAAAGGGGGCGCACTCAAATTGTATTCCCAGGTCGGTGCGTGAGCCGTATTCAAAAAAGCTCAATCCAATGCGTGCAGAACGCGCAGGCTACCTAGGCCAGTAAAAACTGGCCACAGTCAAAAAGTTTTGCGACCGCTTAGTGAAACATGTATTCCTATGTTAATCGACCCGGGCAATCCGAATTTCTAGGAATTTTAACTATTAACAGTGAAGAAAAGGGTTAAAAATCGAAAAATATGCATTATTTCGAGAACGAAGAGGACATCGCAAAAAAGTTTCGAACAAAAGTTGTAGAATGGAAGATTTTACATTGTAGGTGTATACGATTCTTTTCTCTATCTCCAATAGTTTAGCCGTAAATTTAGAAAAACCAATTCACACCAATGCTACAAACGCGCATGACGCAATCAAGGAGATTGAAGACCACTGGTACCTAACCGCCCCTTACTCTCTTGCCGGCGCGCTGCACGTGCTTGGCCGGACGGTCTCCGAAAGTCGAACGAGTATCTTCGGCAGCCTAGTATATATAGCTAAGCTGTCGGATTGTGAAGACTCCGCTACCGGATATATTTCCTGTTAAAGGCATCCTGTAAGTTTTGAAAAGGCGCGCGCAATATGGCGTTCGCGTAGGTGGCGTTAGCGCCGATCGAGAGAGCGCGCCCGATGTAATGGTGGCCACGAGCACGCGACTGAGCGGCAGTGATGCCAACTTGGGGGTTTTGCCCCCAAATTTAGGGGGAACCAAAATGTGAAGGGGTTTTTTTAGGGGATACATTTATTTGGGGTATTCTTTAGGGGAATTTTTTAGCGGATTCATTATTTAAGAAACTTTTTTGAGGGCGTGAAATTAAAGTGTATATCATGAAAAAAAAGTGAAAAAAAACAATGTATCTTCAATTAATTCGATCGGAAATTGAAATAGGTCAATTCGTTTGATCGTCGAAATTATGTGTGCGATAATATATTTTATATATTCGAAATACATATTCCTGCGAAGAATCTTTCATTCGCAATAAATATTTCTTATAAACTATACGTTAAATTTAAGGATCACTTTTCCTTTTGCTGGATTATAATCGATTGCCTTTCAAAATGTTTTACACCAATGCCATACTGTATGTCTTGTACTAGCAACACAAGTGGCGCTGGTCGCTGAATTTCGCACTACGACGAACAACAACTTGCTGGTCAAGACCAACGAATTCCGTTTTCACATTTACCGCTTTTACTGTTCGACGTTTTCACGCTGCCACGTTGAGGTTATGTCCGTTAGTTTGTTGTCTTATTGCGTATTTTATTTCGAATTTCGAATTACGACCAACTTGCTGATCAAGAGAATTCCGTTTTTACTTTTACGGTTCAACGTTTCCACGTTGTCAGTTGTAACGTTGAGGTTGTGTCCGTTATTGGTCCGTTGGTTGTCTACTCGCGACTTTTATTGGATTGCAAAGTAAGTCAAGTACTCAAACAGGGTGTACAATGAAAACTTTAGGGGTTTTTCATCGAGATCTAGTTGGTCCTTTGGGACCAACTAGATCGAGATTTGAAGTTGGTCCTAGGGGGAACATTCTTTAGGAGTTGGCATTACTGCTGGGCGGAAGTCGAGTTAGTCTCGCTGAGTCGAACGACGGGGTACGTACGAGTGGCCGCGGTATGGCCGGGAAAGAGAGAGAGCGAGAAATAGAGAAAGCGAGAGAGAGAGAGAGAGCGAGAAATAGAGAAAGCGAGAGATAGAGAGCGTTTTGGGGTAACCTGCGATCACGTGGCGATCGGTATCGCGTTTTCCGGAGTTATAAACTCGTGTGCAAGAATGTACTATCGGAGCGTGCTCCGATAGTACTCCTCCGTTAGATAATTATCAATTTATACGTAGAATTATTATCCGCCCTTACCCCGTAGAAACTAAGCCGCCATTATAGTAATAAATCACGCGAAGAACCGTACTGGAGTGAACGTGAGTCGGAGTATTATTTTTCCCTCCCCCCTCCCGTGCAAAGACATTTCAGACTTCTCACCCGCGAGGAGTCGGCGCCAAAAATAAAATTTTAATCGGTCTATATATTATATTTATTTAACCTTTAACAATTCAGAAGTGAGATTTGAACAATAATAAACGAAGTGACCAAGACTAACGGCGTGAATAGATTTTTTGTGAGTTCAACGTTACTGAAAAAAAAGTTCCGCAGAGCGCGAGTGTGTGAGACGCGATAAAAAGAAAGACGCATGGTGGACGAGAGACAATTCGACCAGTTCGCGCAAAACGCCGCAAGAAAAATGGTTCTAAGACATTCGTTCGAGCGCGGGCGTGCGCGGACACCCGACGTGCAATCGGAATACGAAGATGGCCGCCGAGCGGTTGGACTCGACCCACGCGATCACGACCACGCGGCGACCGGAAGCGAGGAAAATGGCGGGCAGTCAAGGCGCGACCACGACCACACGGCGCCCGGAAGCGAGGAAGATTGCGGGCGGTTGATGCACGACCACGCGGCGACATCAGGACGGCCGGCGTTATTGCTTCAGGCTGTTAAAGGAGAGGGGATATACGGCGCGCTTGAGTACGACCCCGTCCGTTATGCGTGGAGCGCTATCCGATCACTCATCGGTAGTGGAAAACGCGGGCATGCTATTAAATGCTTTGAGATCAGTGCTATCGACAGAGAGTCCCGAGTCGGTTACCAACATGATGGCAGGGTTGCTGCAAACGGCGGTGCAAGCAGCACCCGCCGCCATTCCCAGTTACCATATGATACCCGAGTTGACGCGGAATATCGAGAAATTTTCGGACAAGGACGATGCATTACGCGCACGAGAGTGGTTGGATAATATAGAGTCAATGCGTGAATTATTTCAGTGGACCGAAGCATATTTATTGGCATCGGCGAAAATGCACTTAAGGGAGACTTTTTCCTTGGAGTGCCATATTTCAGGTGTTTACATTTTATTTTTTTTCAAAGAAACGAGTAAAGCTTTTTGAGGGTGGTTTTTTTCTTGCTTTTATTCATGATATACAGAACGTTAAAAAAATGTTTTTTTAAAAAAAACCAAAATGCCGGCCGTTGCAGCAGGTCCTCAAATCGCGAGAGGTAAACGGCTGACATCACTGCCCCCTCTTTGTTGATCTGAAACACAAATTCAAAGCATATTATCAATCTGTGACCCTTTGGTCATGGAATGACGGATGGGTTTTTCGTTTAGTACAAATTTCGGAAAATGGCGGCAATTTAAAAAAAATCGAATTTTCGCGTTTTTTTCGCATAAAAAGATAAATAATAAATGCAAAAATGTATCTATCGAACAAACGATCCGTCATTCCGTGAAGACATATTTTCTGAGTATGCTCTCCAAATTTCAGGTCGATGTTAATTACAGCGCTCAGGAGAATGTCAGCCATTTTTAAAAACGTGTTTTCGAGAAAAACGCGTTTAATGTTTTGTAATGTGTTTACACAAATGTGTTTATAATTACCGCTAATCGGCAATGCCTGGTCCATAGAGGCATCCCAAAATGGGTAAAAATAGGCGACACGTATTTTTTTATATCAGCGGAACCCGATTTTTAAGGATTGAAAAGCACCCTCGAAAATTGGGGTGTTTTTCGTTTTTCGTCGATAACGTTTTAACGGTACAAGATATGGAGAAACTTCAAATTGCAACAATATTTATTTTTTCGTGTACTATACATTGGAGGTGAGAACGATGCAAATAGCAACAAATTTCATATTGTTTATTGCAAAAATGCAATTTTTTCAACTGTATCTTCGACAATTTTTAATCGATTGGGATGTAAATTTGCATACATGTAGAGAATGGAAAAGTGCGGATATGGATTTTTTCTTTTTCCGATATCTCACAATTAAAGCATTATAGTATTATCAGCTAGCCTTTTGACATTTCGGTCTAAATTCACGTCAATATACGTTAGTTTTATGACGCAATTGCATATTTGTAACATTCCAGCCGCTCCCCCCCAACGGTCTCCCTCTCGAAAGGCAAACGTTCACAGTTCTTATCGTGCGGCGTGGACGAGAATTTGTAGAAATAAAAATGGGTTACAAAGAAAGTACAATCAGTCAAAAGAGTCGATACACATTTTCTCGTTTTGGCGGAACGACACTCTTAAGGGGTCAACGCACCCTTAACATCTTGATTCTTAAAATAAAGTTCGATAGGAAAAAATGTTGTATTCTTCGACTACTAGACGTTCATGATGATAATGACGAGTACAGCAATAAATGGCGTGTTGTTTATTGCAATAATTCGTGAATTACTTGTGAAAAATAACTCTTCAGTTTTCCACTAATATGGGCAGAGGCAAGGATCGCAATCACGGACTGACTTCGTGCTTCGGGAAGCAACTGGACTATAATTGTATATTTACGAAGAAATTCTCCCCCGCCACGTACTGCCTTTGAAGATTACAACACAATGGGAAAAGTGTTCTCACGCTTACTCATTTAGAAAATGTTTTTTTTATGGATTATACTTATTACAATAATGATAGTTATGATAAAAGAGTTTGAAATAAAGAGATTTCTTACACCACGCACAAGTGATAATAGCTGCTTCGCCGCATATATCGCATGTTGGTACATTTTGTGAAAAGCAAAATTCTACCGGATTTCCGAAGTTTGGTGGTCATTCTTCTTCGTACCCGCTTCTTCGCTACCACGCATATATGAAAATATTTGTAAACCGTGGAGAACAAAACTGGTTGTGTGTAAGAGATTGTAATTTAACAATATTGTCTCTCAAATGCAGATTGACGTCGTAATTGTATAATATTACTGCGTCATAAAAGTGTTTGACAAAGTTTTTCCACACACGGAAGCCATAAACATCAAGGGGCTGTATCATTCCAGTCGTACCTGCAGGAATTACTAATTATCATATGAACTAATTGTCTACAGAACTAATGAAACTAGTGCAATATATTTACCTGCTGGAATGGTTAAAACTTTAATATCTTTCCCTTCCATATCCATTTCTTTAAATGCAGTTGGACATTGACCGCTCCAAGAATCCAGAAGTATTACCGATTTTGGACCCGTATTGGGAATATATACTTCTTGGAACCATCGCTTGAAATGATTATTCGTCAATTTTCCAGATTTCGAAGCAAATAGAAATATATTTTCGGCTCTGAACATAGTTTGTTCCACTCAAGGACCAAATTTGCTAGTAGGTTCGTTTAAAACGATCAACATAGGTGCCAAAAGCTTGCCACTCACAGAAACCAAAGGCTGTATAGTATAACTGTGTGCTGTTGATGTTTTCGATTGCACAACTGCCTCAACGGATTTCTGCCCTTCTTTCGCCTTCTTCTACGGCCTGTATGTAGATCTAAATTAAATCCACTCTGATCAGAATTAAATGTGTTTTCAGCCCCAACGTTGGCTATGCTGACTTTCACCATTTCTATAAATTCGATAGCTTCGATTTGAAGTGTATGAGCGTTTAATAATTGTTGTTTTGGTACATATTTAGTAATCTTCCGTGACACAATTCCATGTTGGTTTTTGAATGTCCTTAGCCAAGAAGCGGATGCTTGGAAATTTACGGCTGGTATTTCTACAATTTCTCGTGCACGTAAGGCCCATCGTCGAAGATCTATATCATGGACAGGCAGCCTTTTGTCCAAAGCATCATTAAAATTGTTTAACGTGTAGTGAGCTATCTTTGTTAACTTTTCTTTGTAGGTGCCACCCTTATTTATACTATGGGCCCACCGGCGCAACTGCGGCTCTGATTTCACCTTCTTGAATGTCGTTTGAACAGATGATAACTTTCTATTCCCATTTGCCGCGGATCTCCAGTAATCTACAGCTCTTGTCTTGTATTCGCAACTCAATTCTTCTATATCTTGGGTACATACACTTTCATCAATTTTTGGATCTAGGTATCGTTGTCCGTGCCAGTCTCCTTCACTGCCATCTTCTATTGCGGCTGCTTCGTGAATTTCATTTAGTGACAGAAAATCCGAACCATTTTCGCCTTCCATTTTCATAGGTTTGCCCATCGCTTCAATGATCATGTTTTCTAGATCCCTACTGAACTGTTTTTCCTGTTTGGTGATTGGAGTGCGTGGCAAATTCATAACACTTATCGCTATGGATAGAAGTTAAATAACATTCACCGAATTAACGTACATGTTTATTTGTATTTCGAACTCAAAATGTATGGCTGGCTTCTACGTCGTAACTGCAGCAATAATGATCGTTGGTGAATTTATATGACTTGAAACCCAATTAATAAATACACACGAAAAAAACAACGACGACACACGCCATTACCTGAACTGCTATTAATCTTTAATAAGGCGATTTCAAGGTTATTATGAGAGCCGCTCTTTGCACAGTAGTCGCTCTTTGCGAAGATTTATTTCTTTCATTCATTGGTTCCGCTGTTTGTGAAATTAAAGTTAAAGATAAAGATTAAATTATGCTGCGTTATAAGCTGATAAAAATGTTTGCATATTTCTGTTCATAAGTTGCAGCGGCAACCCAAAAACGCTGTAAGATAATGCCTCTGCAGATAATGCCTTCGATACGGTGAGCGAAATGGAATTTCTTCGTAAATATACAATTGTAATCCAGTTGCTTTCCGAAGCACGAAGTCAGTCCGTGATTGCGAGCCTTGCTTCTGCCCATATGAGTGGGAAACTGAAGAGTGATTTTTCACAAGTAATTCACGAACTATTGCAATAAACAACACGCAATTTGTCGCTGTTCTCATCATTATCATCATGAACGTCTAGTAGTCGAAAAATACAACATTTTTGCCCTTCGAACTTTATTTTTATTTCGACAACGAGAAAATGTGTATCGACTATTGTACTTTCTTTGTAACCCATTTTTATTTCTAGAAATGTTCGTCCATGCCGCACGGTAAGAACTTTGAACGTTTGCCTTTCGAGAGAGGGACCGTTGGGGGGGAGGGAGGGCTGGAATGTTACAAATATGCAATTGCGTCATAACACGAACATATATTGACGTGAATTTAGACCGAAATGCCAAAAGACTAGCTGATTATACGATGCTCTCGGCAAAAAAATCGACGGGCAGTTTCAAACCCTTAATTGTGAGATATCGGAAAAAGAAAAAATCCGTATCCGCACTTTTCCATTCTCTACATACTTTCAAATTTACATCCCAATCGATTAAAAATTCTTGGAGTACGGTTGAAAATATTGATTTTTTGCAATATACAATATGAAATTTGTTGCTATCTGCATCGTTCTCATCTCCAGTGTATAGTACACGAAAAAATAAACATTGTTGCAATTTGAAGTTTTTTCATATCTCGTACCGTTAAGGCAGGATTCTACTTTGAAACTTTGAAAAAAAAAATTTTTTTTTACATTTTTCGAAAGTAAATATGTTCAAGAATGTTCGGTCAAAATTTTATAAAGTTCCAAGCAGTCTAACTATCCTTTTTCGCCTTTCGAACGCACCTACCTGAGCGCGCTATTCTGACCCGCCCGGCGCGCGGCCCGGACTCACCAAAACTTTAAACGCGGTTTTCTCGAAACGACATTTTCAAGTACCGTGGTCGTGATAACTCAAAAAGTACTGAACCGATCCTTATGAAATTTGGAACACATATTCTATATGTGTGTACCAACCGACCTAACTACAATCAACTTAAAATTTTGATTAGAACTATTTTTTTATTGCAAAAAAAGACCCAAAAAAAACGCATTTTTTTCATATTTTAGCCGCCATTTTGTTAATTTTGCACGTATATAAAATATTCTAGTTAGGTCGGTTCCTGAAGACGGTTCCTGAACATGAAACTATTTGATTTTTTTGTTTCAGACCATCCGTCAGGAAGATTTCACGACCACGGCAACGGTACCTGCTTTTCGAGGCGTTGGCTTTAAACATATTTTACGTGTACAAAAAATGAATAAAATACATTTAAATTTTTTTTTATGTACTTAAAGAGTGTATTTATTGAACAGTTTAAACCCCATATCGATATCTTTAATAGTATTCTCAGAAAAAATTCACGAAAATAGCGTTTTTTTCATGGTTTCAAAGTAGAATCCTGCCTTAAAACGTTATCGATGAAAAACGTAAAACACCCTAATTTTCTAAGGTGCTTTTCAACCCTTAAAAATCGGGTTCCGCCGATATAAAAAAATACGTGTCGCCTATTTTTACCCATTCTACAAGCATGCCAAATTTCATCGAAATCGGAGACATCGACCTCGCAACGTTTCCTTGTTAATCTCGCAGTATTATCCACAATTATAAGAGCAATTAATTTTATTACCTCAATCATAAATATAAAAAAATGTTATATTGTTATTTGTTAAACGTTATTTTTTTTAAATATTGTTTTTTTTATAAATATATTTTTTTTCAACAAATTATTGTATTTTCATGATTAATATATTATTTTTCAAGTTTTACTTGCACAGCCTGTTCGACTTTTTACAAGACTCCACTACTTATATGTCCACCGCTTTTGTATCTATAATTCATCAAAATAATAAGACTGCTGTTCCATTATGTATTTTACTGTAACTGCCTCGTTTTTACAAATGAAAAAATACTTTTCGCATTTTTCGGCTTGTAGGTTATTCAAGAATCGATACAAAAATCGAACACGTAGGAAGAGAACGTAGAAACCGGCCTCATTTCGAAAGAACTGATTTTAACAAAGCCAACGGCGGAAGGTCTACGCGTAACTCTTCAATCGACGCTGGATATTGTGACATACCTAGCTTTCGCCATCCGGACTGTTTGCCTTTATGGCCCATCGCAGGTCCCAAATGGCGAATACCCAAATAGCGAACATGAGATAACTGCCTTACCCGACTGACGACTAGCGCCGTCTGTTAGCTTCCCTCTGAAGCGCAAGAAACGTATTACTCGATGACAAGCTTTCGCTATTCGGACTGTTCGGCTTTTTGGCCCATCGCGCTATTTTGACCCTATTTTGTTTGGATAAAAAAATAATGAATGTCCTACCTCAAATTCGCTGATGTATCAGCGATCATGATGAATGAACGTGTGAAAGAAATTTCCACGTCCGTGTAGTTCTCTATACGAGTTATTCTCTTGCACACAAATTCTTTTTTTTTCAATTCCAATTTTCTCTTTCATAGAAAATGTCGGTTCGGAACAAATCTGTCTCTTGGGTATAAATTTTCTCTTCGGTACAAATTTTCCCTTCGATACATATTTTCTCTTCGATACAAAATTTCTCTTCGATACAAATTTTCTCTTCGGTAGGAATTTGCTTTCTGTACCAATTTTATGCCTGGCACAAAATTTGTACTGAAGAGGGAAGTTGTACCGAAGACAAAGTGTCTATTCATAGAAATTTTTCTTTCGCTGCAAATTTTCTCGTTTATCCATCCGTCTTCGGTAAAAATTTCCTCTTTGATACAAATTTACCCTGCGATACAAATTTCTTCTTTGGTACAAATATTTACTGCAGTACAAATTTCGTAGTGGACAAATAATTCATCCAAAAAGGAAATTTGTATCGAAACGAAAGTTAATATAAAAGAGAACATTTATAGCAAAGAGAAAATTTGTAGCAAAGAAAAAGTTTATATCGAGGAGAAAATTTGTAGTGAAGAGGAAACTTATAGTGAAGAGAGAATTTGTGTTGAAGAGAAAATTTGTAATGAAGAAAAAATTTGTATCGAAGAGAAAATTTGTATCGAAGCGAAAATTTGTATCGAAGAGAAAATTTGTATGGATGAACAAATTGGAGAGAAAATTTATATCAAACAGTAGTACCAAACAGGAAAGTTCTTTGAAAAAAAAAATTGGTGCCAACGAAAACATTCAGACCAAAAAGAAAATTTGGCTGGTCAAGAAAACTTGAACCGAAGAGAAAATTTTCGTACGAAGAAGTGTTTTCTTTAGGAGCGAACATTTGGCTGGAAGAGATCATATCCGACACAAAATTTCTTTCGAAGAGAAAATTCCTATGCATAGAAATTACCTGTTTGATGCTAATTTTTCCTCCTAAGAGACATTTTTTGCTTTACAACAAATTTTGTTCCGCAGTAGTTTTCTTTTTTATTAAGCTCCTAAAAGAAAAATAATACTTTAAAAATATCGGACAGGTGTATAAGGAGAAGAACGTGTATATAAAATTTTTATTATCGACGGCTAGCCGTCTAACCAAATTCTCCGTGGGGGCTGCGTTGCTTCGGTCCTGCATATTGGACAGCGCCGATCTGGCTGGACTTTCCATAATAAATCTGCGCAACCTCAGCAATGGCCACATGGCAAGAATATGTGGGTAGCCCTTTGAAGATAACGTATCTTACAAGAAACTGTCAAAAAATTAAAAACAAGAAGTACACACAATTTGTATTATATCGCCGATAATTAGTGCGAACTGCGTGCCAATAACGTTGCTGTTTCAAGAAACAAGAGTTTGGAGTAATTGAACATTCTCGCACAGCCATATGGACTCATAAACTTGATTTGAAAAAGCTGCGGTTCAAGAGAAGTGTGACCGCCATATTTCCCTCTCGGGCTTGCGTAAAGCATCAGCGCCATCACGGGTCACTAACTCAAAAGAGAAGCGACCCTACGAATCTAATGTCTGATGGCAAGGTACACTGGCGGCTGTTCAACTCTGTGGAACGCAGATTTGTATCAAGAAGTGAATATTTATTTTTTATTAGAACGTTGAACCTCGTACACTCGGTCGTTTCGAAAAAGCTAAACATTTATTTTGAAATATTAGTGCTTTCCTGGTAGAAAATTCAAATTAATCTTCGTATTATGCGTTGCGCTTTTGGAGATTTTCAAAAACGTGGGGAGGGGGGGGCTTGCATCTTTCAATGTTCCCCTATTTTATCAGCAATGACATTACGGAGACGTTATTCAAAGAATGTCAATCCAAAGCAGTGGAAATGCCTCATACTCCTCCAGCGTTTGCAAGAAATACCGGTGATGACGCGGGTCATGTTAACTCAGAAGAGATGCGACCCTACGAATCGCAGGTCACATCAACTCGAAGAGAAGCGACCCTACGAATCACCGCGACTTCGAACAAACGCCAGCCTCACCGCGGATCACGCTGACTTCGAAAAGAAGCGACCCGACGGATCTGGTGGCTGACGGCAAGATACAGCGTAAGCGTTCCACTCTGTGGAGCTCGGAGTTGGACTAAGAAGTTATTTTTATTTTCTTATTACACCGTGAAATTATGTTCACTCGGTTGGTTGGAAATTTGTGTACACTTATCTCCAAAAAATAGTGATTCCCTTCTCGAAAATTCGAATTACTCATCGCATTGTGCTTTTCACTTTTGCGAATTTTTTAAAACGTACGGGATGGTCTCGTCTATCAGTTGATCTACCCCTAGTTTATCAGCAATGATATAACCGAGACGTTGTTCAAAGTAAGAATGTCAATCCAAAAAAGTATGAATGTCTTATTTTCCTCCAACGTTTGCACGAAATAGCGGCGATAACGCGGGTCACCTTAACTCAGAAGAGAAGCGACCCTTCGAATCTCCACCATTTCGAATAAACGCCGGCCTCACCGCGGGTCACATTGACTTCGAAAAAAAAGCGACCCTACGGATCTGTAGCTGACGGCAAGATACGCTGTGAGCATCCACTCTGTGGAGCTCAGATTCGGACGAGGAAGTGATTTTTATTATCTTATTACAACGTCAAATCATATTCACTCGGTTGTTTGTAAATTTGTGTACACTTATCTCCAAGTAATAGTGATTCCCTTCTCGAAAATTCCAATTAATCTTCGCATTGTGCTTTTCACTTTTGCGGATTTTTTAGAACGTACCGGTGGAGGGGGGCACGTCCATATTTTGATCTACTCCTATTTTATCAACAATGATATAACGGAGACGTTGTTTAAAGTAAGAATGTCAATCCAAAGAAGTATAAATGCCTTATTTCCCTCCAGCGTTTGCAAGAAATAGCAGCGATAACGCGGGTCCCGTTGACTTCGAAAAGAAGCGACCATACGGATCTGTTGCCTGATGGCAAGATGCCCTGCGGCTCATCACTTCCGTGGAGTTACGTTTTCGACCAAGCGAATATTTTTTTCCATGAATACTCGTATAATCAAACTCGGTAATACAAAAGAAGCCACTATTTTGAATATTATTTAGATTTGTTTCCTTGAAACATCGACGTTATGTTGCATATGAGCCATTCCATATCGAGTTGACATGAAAGGACACCGTTGCCATGGTGGCTTCTTATTAAACCAAGAAACGCGTTCAAGTCTACTCATTGTAAGATGACACAGTAAAAAAAATGTGTAGTAGTAATAACATCATTGTTATATTAATCGCGACTACAAATAACCTTTTGGAAGAGGAGAAACGAATTTTCGATTTTAGATACCACGATGCCGGAAATTCTCCGAAAATATTGAAAAATCAGAACTGTAATGACCAAAATTTGTCCGCTTTTTCCAAAAATTAATTTTTTGCTGAATAACTATAAACTCTAGAACTCAAACTTGGTAAGTTCTGGAGTTATGTACAATTAAACATATAAAGTTTATTAAAAATAGAAGTACTCAGATGTCTTCTGCTGTTATAAATCCCTCTATATCGACGTAATGATATGAAGAACGCTCATGTCAATAAAAGAGCGGATAACATGTAATAGTTGGGCGTTAAGCAAATGGATTCTGTTTACACATTAAAGTAAAAGAAGAATTGAATCATTCGTTTGGTTGTAAGCGACTTCTTGTTATTCGTTCTTTCGCATGATAAACGTTTTTACATTTCGTACATTTTTTTTTATCGTCGTAAATCGGGGGAAAAATCTTTTAAAGACCTTGGGCATCTCCACTGCACCAGGGGTTAGGAAATGCCTCTTAAAACCCGAAGCAGCGTCGTCACCCGTGTTCCGGGCTCTAATCTCGCATCATAGAGTCGGCGGGGGTCATCCCTCTCGGCCAGTGTTTTCACAAGATGCATACCCGCTAAAATCCCCCCTCTCCTGGCAGAAAAATCGAAATTGCTTGGCCAGGACGGGGGAACCACTTCTGTCTGATGACCGGCCGTGGACTGCATTAGCATTACTACCGGCCGGACATTCTGTCCATGTCCTCTTGTCTGATCGTATCGTCTCGTCGTGGTCTTAGCTACAGAGTGCCGGCCCTTCTCATTCGTTCAGTCACCCAAGCATACGTCTGCATTCTTTCTTCTAAGGACAGTCTCTACGAAGGTGAATACGAGGGCCCACCGTTCGCTGTCCTGCGTCATCACGCCATCGATGTTGTCTGGCGTGATTTCTCCAACTGTCGCTTCTAGTCGGCATCTCGTCTCGATCCATCGGTCCCATATAAAGAATGTGTGTTCCGCGTCATCTCGATCGTGTCCGCAGTATTTGCAGTCTGCAGTCCGTACCCAACCCATGTTATGTAGGTAACGTCTAAAGTATCCGTGTCCCGTCAGGAACTGCGTGAGACAGAAAATTATACTGAAAAATACCTCCCCGCAGCTCCTTCGGATCCGCGGTTTCAGTTCCGGTATTAGTCGTTTTGTCCACGTCCCAGACGTCTCGTTTGTCCATTTGGTCTGCCACTATCGTATCGTCGTCTCCCGTTGTCTTCTTGCAGCATCTGTCCGTGCCGTCTGTGCACTCTGAAGGTAGATTCTCCTTCACTCAAAAGCTAGAAGGTCCACCGGGATCACGCCCGCTACGACCAGAACTGTCCCTGCTGAAATAGTCCTATAGGCGCACGTGGTCCTGAGCGCACCTTGTCTCTGTACCATCATCATTGCGTGCCTGTAGTTAGCTACGTGGAATGCTTCCCCCCATATCTCAGCGCCGTATAGGAGGATCGAGTGGGTCATCGACAAGCGTAGCCGACGTTTGCTGGGTTTTGGTCCTATGGTATTTGCCATCAGGCGGCTGAGAGATTTTACTCTCTCCGCCGCCCTCTCGGCTGTTCGTCTTATGTGGGGCAAAAAAGTCATCTTCGTATCCAGCGTGACCTGGATACGAAGATGGAAGATGGATACTTGATTTCGTTTCTGGTCTCCATCATCTCTGTCCCGACATTCATCGGTATTATCGTTGGTGTTCTCTTTCTCGTCAGTAGCATAAGTTCTGTCTTGGCTGTGACCGGTCGGAGTCCGTGTTCTGTCATCCATCCGTCCACCTGCCTCATTACTTGGTTGAGTCGTAGCTGGGACGGAGATGGATCGCGTTCAACGATCACAGCTGTTACGTCGTCGGCGTAAGCAACTAAGATACTCTCCGGCGGCATCTCCAGCCGCAGCAAATTGTCGTATACTCCATTCCAAAAGTCGGTCCGAGAATTGATCGCTGGGCGACCCCCGCCGTGATCATCCGTAAGTAGTCGCTCAGCACTCAAGGCGTTCTGTACGTCCAGTGTCGCCAGTAGCACCATCAGTCGCGCTCCATGGCAGTACTGTTGAGTCCGTTGGAAGGTCGTCACGACCTCTTGGACCGCTCCAATTATCGATCGTCCCTTCCTAAAGCCGTACCATCTGTCCGATAATCCTCCAGCGGCTGCAATTGCGTCCGTGAGTCTGGGTCTTATCAGTTGTTCGTAGTTTTCCTCTTGTGTTGAGTAAGCTCAGCGGGCGGTAGGCCGACGCACAGTGGGGCAGAATCCCAAAAAGCTGGCCAAAAGTCAAATTTTTGAGTTGTATATATTCGTCTATATATGTTCAGATCTTGTTTACTGATAGTCCTAGGACGAAATTCCGGACCGGGCAGGTTTATACCTGCTCTAGGGTCGCCTCGACATCAGTGGACATTCAGCCGCCGTTCGGTACGCATTAAACAAGCGTACGCGTCGAAAAATTCTTGCCTGTTTCGAAGTGCTGTGAAACGGACGAAACTGTCTCAATATTAATTCTGCAAAATGGAAAAACTTTCTGAAGGTATGCAGAAAATATAATTATGCACAGTTATTGCTTATTTTATGTTTGAAATATCTATATTTTATCTATATTTTATGTTTAAAATTATACATTTTTTTTCGAAAATCGATTTTCTAAAGTAGTTTTAAAAATGTCTTCGCGAGTCTCGACCTTGTTTCAACAAGAAACTGATAGTGTACAGTACTAAATATAATATACTAAAAAACTGGCTGCTCAGGAGTGCTCAACGAATAGTTAGACTAATTTTTAGGGAGAAATACGTGGCGCGACATTAACGGACGTGTGAATGTAATCCATTGATTATTACGTTACAGCGCGTTGGTATATTTTCTGTCTATTAACATAGATTAATATTTATTTATCAATTCCATTTGTAGTATGTTCATTTATTGATTAATATTCATAGATCATTTAAATTTTAATACAGTAATTTATTATTCTAAATGTACGCTTTACGAAAATCTCAACATTTTATAAAATATTCCTGCAAGAACTCTCAGTAGCTAGAACTGTGTTTCCCCCATGTTTGTACGGCGTAACGGTTTTCGGCAGTAAAGGTGTATTAGTGTATACGTACATAGTGTATACGTAGTGTAGACGGCGATTCGGCAAGGACTGACGAGGGGGCTCCTAGAGCAGCCATGTATGAAAGAAAGGAGCCCGCCTGCTGTTCAGGCTTTATTATACCTGTTGTATACTGACACAGAGGTGATTCTCGTAAAGACAGATTTCATGTAATTTCGGTTTTTTTTTCGTACAGAATGTATGTAACTATATTTGTTAATCATTTATATCATAAATATTCGTTTTCTTTATAAATATAAAATCATTTTTAGTAGTAATAAATTATTTTTGTACATTTCGAGTCAGAACACCGTATATAGTTTTGTTAAGTATAAAATGATTTCAAAATAATGTCATTCAATTTTGTACATGTTTATATTGGTATTTTACAGAGTCTTCCCAATCTTCAAATATGGAATTATCAAGAAGAGATGTTTTTTTCATGGTGAAAGACAGTTTAAAAAACGAACAGAAATTCGTTATTGGAGTTTTGAAAGATGCAATTTTCAAGAAAACAGAACATGTGATACAAGTAGACAAGGATGAAAAGTCATTAGGACTGTTATTTGCAAATTTTCGATCCAGATGGAAAGCAGCAAATAGAGGCCAAGAAAAGTTTCTAAAAAATAATGAAGAATGGTTGAATGGCACCGTATGTTTTTCAACATTATCCGATACTGAATGCACAACATCAACATCTGAGAAGATTGTGAAGAATGATGAAAAAGGAACATCTGGACGACCTTCGAAATCCTTTGCTTCATCCAGCGATAGACCTAAGAGGCGAAAGACTGAAGAAATACGTTCTACTTTATCTACAGAAGAATTGACGTATGCTGCTCAAATGAGTTTAAGGACTTCTGGTCAAGTGGATGCTGCTCAACTTCTTAAAGATGTCACATTAACCAGCCCAACAAGAGCCTCAAAATATATAGCTGCTGTTCGGTCAAAAAATGAGACACCTTTAACCCCAGACGAAGCACTTTCTTTGATGATCGAGAAAGGAGAATCAAAGCGCTCTTATCAGCTATCAAGAAATGCAGCTAGAGCACGTAAATGCAAATTATACCCATCATACCATGAAGTAGAAAAAGCAAAAAATCGTTGTTATCCATCAGTTGTGTACATGAATATTACTGAGTCGTGCGCACAAATTAAACTACAGGCTTTACTTGATCATACCACATACAGAATTATACAACTTCAGGCTGATGTCATCGATACTCTAAATTCTGAAATTCTGCAAAAATTAGTACTTCACTGTAAATGGGGATGTGATGGAAGCAGCGGTCAAAGTGTTTATAAGCAAAAATTTGATGAGGCTGGAAAATCTGATGAAAGCATTTTTTATACTTCTCTGGTACTTTTGCAATTAATCTACAACAATCACGAGATGGATGAAGGAACTATTGTGTGGAAAAATCCTAGACCTTCATCTCCTCGATTCTGCAGACCAATACGATTGCAGTTTGTACATGAAGATGTACAATCAACATTGAAAGAAGTTACCGACATTGAACAGCAGATTGCGGGTCTTGCACCATACACTACTGAACAAAATGAAAAATCAATTTCAGTAACCTATTGTATGTCGTTTACGATGATAGACAGCAAAGTCTGTAACGCTGTAACCGGTACCACTTCTGCACAACGCTGCTTCCTGTGCAAAGCCACCTCTAAAGATTTTAATAACATCGACAAAATTATAAAAGTGGACATTACTACAGATAATTTAAGATTTGGCATATCTACATTACATGCGTGGATTCGTTTTTTCGAGTGCTGTTTGCATTTGTCGTATAAGCTCACAACTCAAAAGTGGCAAGCTCGTGAAGAGGAAGTGAAAAAGATTGTGAAAGTACGCAAGGAAGACATACAGACTCAATTTAAGACAACACTGGGGCTTATCGTTGATCGACCAAAGCCAGGATATGGCAGCTCAAACGATGGAAATACCGCCCGCCGCTTTTTCGAAAATGCTAAGATATCTGCTGAAATAACAGGAGTCGATGAAAATTTAATTCACCGATTTCATGTTATTTTGCAGGCAATTTCGAGCGGGTATGATATAGACGAAGAAAAATTCAAAGACTATTGTGTAAATACTGCCCGTTTATTCGTTGCTTTATATCCATGGTATTACATGCCAACATCTGTGCACAAAGTGTTGATGCACGGAGCAGAAATTGTAAAATATGCCCTTTTACCGATCGGACAACTTTCTGAAGAGGCCCAAGAGTCACGCAATAAGGACATAAAGAACTACAGGTTACATCATTCAAGAAAATGCTCTCGAGAATCGAATATGAGAGACATTTTCTATAGGCTCTTAGTATCATCAGATCCATTTCTCTCAAGCATCAGGAAATTGCCCCAGAGACCGGCGAAATCTTTACATAAAGAAGCTATAGAAATGTTAAAACAACCTGAAGTCACCAGACAAGAGATAAGGAACGATTCCGATTTGGATACAAGTGGGTCAACATCAGAATCCGAATCGAATGATTCCAACATTGAAGATGACATACAAGATTTTTGTTACTAGAAATAAATAACAGATATTTGATTTATTGCAAATTTTGTACTCAAGAAATTGTTCAAAAATAAAAACATGGCTCAAGAGATTTTCTACTCATTTAAACCTAAAAATATTATGAAACATTTTCTATTAAAAAATATTTAAAAATTGAAAATTTTTGTGGAATAGTCTATATATCGCGTCTGCTATTTTGAAAATTAACATTCCTATAACAAATTCGTAATCAGCGATCCCAAAAACCCTTAAGAAATATGATTGAGTATTTTTTACTGAATTATTTGACTAATTGGTTGAATTATGTCCGCCATTTTGGGTCCGCCATTTTGAAAATCGTAATTCTGATAACAGATTCGTATTCAGCGACCCCGGAAACCCCCGAGAAGAGAATTGGAGATCATTTTGGACACTTTCCGAATTTTGGCCAGCTTTTTGGGATTCTCCCCCACTGTGCGGCATCACGCGCGTTTTCGCCGCGAATAAATCAAACTCGCGTTCGTCCACCATCAACCACTCCACTCCACTCCACGTGCACAGGTCATTTATCCCACTTCTGGGATTGTTAAAGGTTCTTTACCGTAGTTTTTTCACGAACAAAATGTCTCTGCGGCGCTAACGATGGACATACAATTTAAATGTACAATAAAGGGGGAGTGATACGCAATTCGGAGTATTCTATTTCCACACAGCACATGCTCTCGCACCGGGATCTTACACAGGAAGAAGGAGCACCCACATGGCCGACTCCTTTCTCGCGGTGGCTTGTGCCACGTGATTCAAACGAGGGAGCCATCTTCTTTCGGCGCCAAATTACAATGGGGTGCTATGTCTTCATCATACCTTATGATATTTGAGGTTGATGAACTCTAATCTGAAATTGGATTTCCAAAATTCAAAACGGCAGATTCAATATAGCGGCTGTAAAGTAGAAAAATATTTTGATTTCGACTAATGTGAATATTAAATGGTTTTTGAGGTCGCTGAATTCGAATTTGAGATCGGATTTCTAAAATTCGTAATGGCGAATCCAATATGGCGGGAGAAAATTCGAAAAGTAGTTGGATTTCGACAAAAAATTGTATCTTTAGATGTTTGTGGGCGCAAATTTGGAAATTGAGTCCTGACTCTAATTATCTAAAGCGCGGATACATTATGACAAATAAAAATTTAGCAAACCATTTATGACAAATTATTCATAGTAAAAAATGTAAAATAATATTTTTTGATTTTACATGCCGTTCTCTGGCAAACCCAGAATCACGAATCAAAGACGTGACGACGTTGACTCCGATTTTGTACTTATTGTATAAACAATTTTTTGTGGCTTTTATATTTTTTCACAATGCGTTCTTACTATTCATATTTAAAAACATTTTTCCGTATTTTTCGTATTCCAAATACAAATCAAGTCAATCAAATAAAAACTGATATTTTCTCCGGCCATATACGATGTGCCATTTTGGATATTGAACATCCAATTTTAGATTCGGATTCCACGACCTCGAAAATCATAAGATACTTAGTTTCGTCGAAATAAAACTATTTCTCGAAGTTGCATCCGCCATAGGGGATCTGCCATTTTGAATTTTAGAAATCCGATTCTAGATTCGGATTTAATTACCTCAAAAACTATAAGGTACTCACTTTCGTCGGAATCAAACAATTTTTTGAGTTAGCGACCGGCATATTGGATCTGCCATTTTGAATTTTGGAAATCTGATTTCAGATTCGGATTCAGCAACCTCAAAAACCGTAATACTGAAATTATAGGATAAAACTATGAATTTTTGTTTTCAATACAAAATAGCAGCGTTCGGAACCGTACGATAATTATCGTACATATGCGATAATTCCATGCCTGCGTACGATGTACGATAGCACATTATTATCGTACGCAGATTGTACGATAATTTTTGTCATCATGCAAAATTTGAGAATTCATCGTACTCGTACGCTGATAGCTAATAGCACAACAGAAAATGCGATTATTTTATACTTGTAGCGCTATTGGCATATTACTCTCTTAGAGAATTCAGTATACAGGGTGACTTTGATAAGGTGGGCATGCGTTTTTTAAGGGCCTTGCGCGATGATTTTGCGACTGAAAAAATATGCCTTTTGGTGGTTTTTCAAGCTCCCTTTAAAAAAAATATATCGTATTTTTGGCATGCCAGAGAAAATAGCGTATTCTGGGAAAAAAAATGATAATTCCATTCTGCGTGCAGGAGAATGAAGTCTGGAAAATTCCGAATACGGAACACTCCCGAAAAACTTGATTTGAGCCCCCCGTCATGGAGAAAAAATTATCAAACACGATTTAAAGTCGATATATCGGAATTTAATCAGTGGAACAAATGAGCAGTTGCTGCTGACGTCACAGCTGCAACTTCCGAATGTTCGGCTGTCACAGGAAGTTAGTCCTATGACACGCGGTCGAACAGAGGGATCTGAATGTGTCCCGAGAATGTATCCGAGAACGTTATTAAAAAGAATGTCAATTTCGGAAATGTACGAGGATTCGCTAATAACTTTGAGAATAAATAACTCTAGCAGTACATTTTAAAGTAATTTGGCGGGAAATTATTATTTTTTACTAAATACTACGAGTATTTTTGTTTTTTAATGGTGCATAAATAATCTGAACATTCTGTACTAGCATAATTTTTAAATCTTAAATTCTAAATATAAAAATGAATATCGTAAAATTCTGTAGGTACAGAATTTTAAGATAATTTATTAAACAGTAAAAAAAGACAAATAATCATAGGATTTGGTAAAAACTAATAATTTTACGCGAAATTAATTTAAAAAGTCATGTTAGGATTATTTATTCCAAAAATTGCTAGCGAATCGCATATGATTTAAAATTTGATTTGCAGAGCACGAAATCCTCGCAGATTTTCGAAATGGACATTATTTTCAATAAAGTTCACAGTCTATCGATTAAGTTCAATCGGTTATCTTAACCCTCAATCCGTAAAGGTATTTGAGGCACCTTAATCCCGTGAACCTGGGTCGTTTTCGTTTTTGCACTACCAAACCAACAATTGTCGAGGCCGTACTTCTCAAGGGAAAATAGGGTTCTTTTCGTTCTTATGTTTAATATTTTTTAAATTAAATATTAAGCAACCTGGGAAGCAAATGATCTTGGGCAGGACGAAAACGACCCAGATTCGCGAAATGCGGGTTAAAATTCTCTACTCAATCGGTCAGCTTGGATCGAAAAGTCTGACGATGGTGCGAGAACGACGGTAGAAGCATTGTTTATTTAACAAAGATAAAGTTCGTGCTCGAAATGGTTCTCGGAGCCTCGATCAGACAATCCCGATATTACTGCCCCGAATTCGTCTCCGATTTTATCTTACTTCCAGTCAGATTGAGTCGAGAAGTTTGATAATGCTGCGAGAACGACGGTAGCTTTGGTAATTTAACAAAGATAAAATCGGTGCTCGGAATGGTTCTCAGGGCCTCGATCGGACATTCCCGATATTACTGCCCCGAATTCGTCTTCGATTTTGTTACTTCCGGTCAGATTGGGTAAGGAAGTCTGATGATGCTGCGAAAACGACGGTAGGAGCATTGTTTATTTAACAAAGATAAAATCGGTGCTCGAAATGGTTCCCGTGGTCTCGATCAGACAATCCCGATATTACTGCCCCGAATTCGTCTCCGATTTTATCTTACTTCCGGTCAGATTGAGTCGAGAAGTCTGATAATGCTGCGAGAACGACGGTCGGAGCTTTGGTTATTTAACAAAGATAAAATCGGTGCTCGGAATGGTTCTCAGGGCCTCGATCGGACATTCCCGATATTACTACCCCGAATTCGTCTTCGATTTTATGTTACTTCCGGTCAGATTGGGTAAGGAAGTCTGATGATGCTGCGAAAACGACGGTAGGAGCATTGTTTATTTAACAAAGATAAAATCGGTCCTCGGAATGGTTCCCGGGGCCTCGATCGGACATTCCCAATATTACTGCCCCGAATTCGTCTCCGATTTTATCTTACTTCCTGTCATATTGAGTCGAGAAGCCTGATAATGCTGCGAAACCGACGGTAAAATCATTGTTCATTTAACAAAGATATAATGGGTCCTCGGAATGTTTCTCGAGGCCTCGATCAGACATTCCCGATATTACTGCCCCGAGTTCGTCTCCGATTTTATCTTACTTCCGGTCAGATTGGGTCGAGAAGGCTGACGATCAGGCGAGAACGACGGTAGATGCATTGTTTATTTAACAAAGACAAAATCAATGCTCGGAATGGTTCTCGGGGCCTCAGGAATGTCCAATCGAGGCCCCGAGAACCATTCCGAGCATCGATTTTGTCTTTGTTAAATAAACAATGCTCCTACCGTCGTTATCGCACCATCGTTAGACTTCTGGACCTAATCTGACCGGAAATAAGATAAAATCGGAAACGAATTCGGGGCAGTAATATCGGGAATGTCCGATCAAGGCCCCGGGAACCATTCCGAGCACCGATTTTATCTTTGTTAAATAAACAATGCTCCTACCGTCATTCTCGCACCATCGTCAGACTTCTCGATCCAATCTGACCGATTGAGTAGAGAATTTTAACGCGCATTTCGCGAATCTGGGTCTTTTTGGTCCTGCCCAAGATCATTTTCTTCGCAGGTTGCATAATACTTAATTCAAAAAAATATTAAACATAAGAAAGAAAAGAACCCTATTTTCCCTTGAGAAGTATGGCCTAGAGATTGACCACACATTTTTTCAGTTCTTTTTTTTTCATTGACAATTGTTGATTTGGTAGTGCAAAAACGAAAACGACCCAGGTTCACGGGGTTAAGGTGCCTCAAATACCTTCACGGATTGAGGGTTAAGATAACCGATGGAACTTAATCGATAGATTGTGAACTTTATTGAAAATAATGTCCATTTCGAAAATGTTCGAGGATTTCGTGCTCCGCAAATAATGTTTTAAATCATATGCAATTCGCTAACAACTTTTGGAATCAATAATCCTGACATTACATTTTAAATCAATTTCGCGTGAACTTATTAGTTTTTACCAAATCCTACGAGTATTTTTGTTTTTTTATTGTTTCATAAATTATCTTAAAATTCTGTAACTACAGAATTTTACGATATTTATTTTTATATTTAGAATTATGTAGATTATTTGTATATTTAAAATTTAAGATTTAAAAATTATGTAAGTATATCGAGCTAATTTGTTCCACTAATTAAATTTCGATCTATCGACTTTAACTTTTATGTTTGGTATCTTTTTCTCCATGACAGGGGGCTCAAATAAAGTTTTTCGGGAATGTACCCTATTCGGAATTTTCCAGACTTCATTCTCCTGTACGCAGAATGGAATTTTAATTTTTTTTCCAGAATGCGCTATTTTCTTTTTCTGGCATATACTGTTCATGACAAAAATACGATATATTTTCTTTCAAAGGGAGCTTGGAAAACCATTAAAAAGCATATTTTTTCAGTCGCAAAATCATGGAAGTAAATAATGATTTTTTTACTGTTTTCAAGAATCATGATTATCTATTGTATTCTTATATCTTGTACTGTGTCAAACAGGTTTCTGGATGCCGAAGAGGGTCGAGTGGTTAGCAAGTTTTGGGATCTCAGCCAAGTTTTTGAGCAAAATTCAGATGTGGAGGGGGCTACAGCAAAACATTTGTTCGAACTACTGTCGAAATCCTTTGAAGATTATGAGATTCCGTTTGAAAGCATCATTGGATTCGCGTCGGATGGAGCCAGTACAATGATGGAGAAAGATGACTCTGTAGCTTTAAGATTTCTCTAACAGTGCCCGGGCATCTACATTTTCAAATGCATATGCCACTCATTGCATCTTTGTGCCAGCAGTGCATGTAAAAAATTACTAAGAAGTTGGGAAGATCTAGCACGGAATGTCTATGGTGAATTTAAGAACAGCTCAAAACGACAGCATTTGTTTAAAAGGTTCCAAACATTTCTAGACATCGACGTCCACAAAATTCTTCGCCCAGCACAAACGCGTTGGTTATCTTTAAACGCAGTGGTATCAAGGATAATTGAACAGTGGCCTCCACTCGAATAATATTTCAGGGATCAATACTGAAAATTCGGTTGAAATATGTTGAACAGATTGTCCAAGCTCTCAGCAATCCGATCATAAAATTATTCTATCTCTTTCTGGACTATATACTACCTAAATTGACCAAACTGAACGAACTTTTCCAGTCATCGTATGTAGTCGTTACGAACCTCTATGATAGAATGTGTAGAAGCTATCAAGAACTCTTAGAATCGTACATGTCCAAAGATTATATTTATCGAACCGATTTGAACGAACTAGATCCATGCAATGACACGCATCGTTTACGTCCGGAAAATATGTACTTCGGCGTTGAATTTAGGAAAATGCTAGATCAGGTTGAGATTCCGAATAATGAATCGTTGAAATCAGATTTCACAACGACTTGTGTCGATTTTCTGATGGAAGGCTGCAAAGAAATTAAAAAACTCTTCAATTTTTCCGATCCTGTTTTGAAACTAATGACACATATGAATCCGTCGAAAGCATTGTTGAGAAAGACGAGAGATATTGTTCCTAGTTTGATGCCATTGATGGAGACTGTTCCTCGAATTGCATCGAGTGACAAATATCAAATAATCGATGATGAGTGGCGTCAATTACCGTCTTTTGAGCTTCCGGCAGATATCGATGTAAAAAATCTGGTCGATGTTTTTTGGGCAAAGTTAAGAGATTATGAAGGAGACGAGAGAATGACTTTTAAAAATGTATTGAAATTTGTGCTGGATGTAATTTTGCTTTCACGTTCGAAAGCCGACAGCGAACGCATATTTAGCCAAATTACTTTAATAAAAACTAAAACTCGCAATAAAATGGTGATTTCCACTGTAAACGGTGTGCTCGTAGCCAAACAACGAGTGAAAGGTAAGGAGGATAATTGCACAACATACGAACCATCACAGAGCGAATATAGATGTATGAACAAAGCGATAGTGTACAAAAAGAAAACCACAACGAAAAGCACTGTCAGAACAGTTCAAGATTTGTATGGTGATACGGATGTGGATGCGTTTCATAGCATTTTAATGCCAAACGATTTTTAAGTGATACGCACATAACTATGTATGAATACTAATAGGTATATGGAGCGAAGAAAAAGTAAGATATTTCGTATATTTGTTACGATTATTACGTGAAGATTCTATGTAAAACGTTAATTACATTAATATTTATATTATCTGTTTTCGCGAATTTAGGATATATCGAAATATAAAAAACATTCCTTAGATTTATTTGTCACCCCCTTTCATAATCTTTTTTTCTTCAAAATATGAAATGTTGGCGCTTTTCGTCCAAAACTTGGAAACAGTGAAGTTTTTTCTGAGCGAATTTCAAATGTTGGCGTGTTTATTCAACCTGAAATGGAGGGTAAATCGGTTCAGGTCTGTACCATACGTAAAACATTTGGTATCAAAGTGTTCTATTAACTTAAAAACGGTAGTTTACAAGAGATAAACTGTACAGTGTTTGCATACATATCGAAATTACGTGTAATATGATTTATTTATTTATCATAGATAATATCCCGATAAGTACGATAATTTTGGCCCATATGCCATAATTCTACGCATCTGGTACGATAGTTGCCTCGCTTCAGGTTGCCAACGCTGGGTTAAGGAGCAATAAAAGTGCTCCTTTAATTTTTGATAAAACTTTTATAATTCCGGTAAAAAAACGATTTAAGCGATCAATAAAAAAATGTACAGGATCTTTGGGCATATATTGGGCTAAAAAACCTGGAAACATTAGTAATTATCGAAATATTTGGAAAGTTGTGGTGAATTTTCGAAAACAGCAGAGTCACTTTTTGTACTTTTTCAAATCAATATTGAGCTTAAAAAAAATTCCTCTAAAATCCCAAAAGGAACTTTTACAGGATTTATTCAAGTTTCCGAAACCCACCGATAGTCAAAGAAAAAAGCTGACTTTTTATTCAATGGGCGAAATCTCGGCGATGAATGGTTGTACAGAGAGAAAAAAAAACAAATCGAAACTAAAGAATCAGGCAAAAAAGCCAGCGTTGATTGAGCCAGGAAAAATGTTGTTGAGCCAATGGACAAATTCAATTCTCCTTTAATTTTTTTGCTGAGTGTATCTTAAAAGACGTGAAAAACTTAAATGCCATGAAACAGACGTCTTAAGTAATCCGTCTTTATGATATCCGTTGGACAACGATGAACTATATACAACAGATAACTGCAAATAGATCACTTTGTGATACCCTCAAAGCCCTAACAGACGATCGAACATGGTTCGGCGCACCAAGTTCCATGTGCAGTACGGTTTTCACAACAGACGAGCGGACAACTCCCCAGACCGTCCAGCGAATTCCTCAATATTCGATCGAATATGGTCTGGCCGAACCACAGATTTTATTCGGTGTCGACCCATATTCTAACCACTTAAGCGTCGAACGGTCCGCTGCTGCGTCCAAACGAGCGGATTTGGTGTGAAGCGTACCAAGTTCGATGTGCGAGCGATCGAACCAACCGTACCAATAATAACAATAACAATGTACGGCGTACTGTTGCCCACACGATCGAATATGGTTCAACAGCGAACCAAATGCGTGGTGCGGCCGGACCATATTCGATCGTTTATTGAGGAATTTGCTTGAGCGTCTGGGCCCTGTCCGCTCGTCTGTTTTGAAGAGCGCCCCGCACATCGAACTTGGTGCGCCGAACCACGTTTGATTGTCTGTTAGGGCGTTTAGGACTTTTAAAAGGTCATCAATTCGATAATATTTTGTGATACTGTTTACACATCCGTTTTCATCGCCGAAAGATATAATAAAAAAAGGTTACTTCACGTCAGCATTATACGAAAAGTCATTTGAGAGATGTCGAATAGATATCTTACGCCCATGTCTCAAAAATAACCTGATAACGGCAACTTATCGACGTCAATTGGACATCTATGCTACCTGGGTAAGTACCGCGAAGCCAAACATAAGTGTGTTAGCTCGATCACAACATCAAAAAATCCTACCCTTAGATATCAAGAGGCCAAAAATATGAATTGTCAAGTTCAAACATAGTCAATAAAAACTTTTTCTAGCTTTATTTAAAATGGATAATAAAAAATTATTTCTGAATACATATGAAAATGCAGCGTGCAAAAAAATACTTCACGCTAAACAAACGGAATGCCAAAAGTATGGTTTGCGCTGGGTCAATGGCAACGAAAAAAGAATGTCTGTAGGTATTGCGAAACCCGAATTTGTTTGACTTGATGATTGAATGATAGTTTATTGAATAACTCAAAAACAATCATGTTTATGAGTTATTCAATAAGCTATTTTTTTTTATTTTTAACCTTTTTTGGGGGTGAAGATATTATCGGAGAGTGATTATCGTATACTCGATCGACACGTCCTTTCAAAGGCTACAACGTTCCCATTTGAACAAAAAACGTACGATTTTTTTATAAAGAGTTATTGAATTAAAACCTTTTCAAGATTTCACCCCACTTTTTCACCCTCAAAATGAACTTCCACGACTTCGGCGCTGTGGACAAAACTAAAGCCCGGATTTTTCTGAACATTTTGTCTCACGGCGCCGACCTCGTAGGGGTTGTAGTTTGGCATTAATCTACCCCCATCTCCTGTCATCCCCTAAAAAAGAACCCTACACCCCGATTTTTAGGCAAACTTGGATTTAGCACCCGCGGCACCTACAAAATCACCTGTCAAAAAACTAGCCTTCTTCTAATTTTCTCCGATTCCGGGTTTTTTCATCGACAGCACGACTGTACTATATGGAAAAAACGCCAAACAGAATGCCAAGTAAAATATATCGATTTGGAACGACACTGGCGGATGGGCGGTCGGGGTTCGGCTCCGGCGTTTAGCTGTGCATCGGCTGGCGCATCAACCAGTGAGCGGAAGGCCAATACTTCTAAGACCTTGGTGTAGATACTTAAGCAAAAGTCTGTGCACCAAGGAATCAGAAGAAGGCCGTCTATACAGGTACAGGTTTTCCACATTTTCCCCGTACCCTCGTAAAATGCGGTAGTGTCCCTTAAGACGGCTGTGGACGCAACAGAAGGATGCGGGTAGGAATTAATTGGAAAGGGTTGACGTAGGAAGAGTACCACGTGAAAACCTGCAAGGATATACGTTAAAACTCACGAAAATAGACAATATATCGATTTGGCCGCATCATTCGCAACAAATAAAAAATGTATTTGGGCATTGCAAAGCCAAATGTATGCGTTTGTTAGCCGAATCGGAGACAACAAATAAATATCTTCAGGTATCGGCGGATCACAAATCTGAATTTTTCTTGCAACAAACATGGGCAATGAAAAATTCTAAGAGCTTTAGGTACTACAATGATTGCATGAACATGCGTAATACGTACAATGTACTGGGTTATTTTATAAAAGTTATTTTATTTTTCTTGTACATCTGATTAATTTAAAAAAGATGATTAAACAATTGTTTGAATTAAAACTAAAAGTAATTAAACCGGTGTGCTGGTCTAGTGCTCAGCGTGCTTGCTTCTGAACTAGTACATCGGGAGTTCGCGGTTTCGAATCCCAGTCTCGGAGAAGGATAAATACGGGCGTGACGTGCTCCAGTTCTACACGAATGTCACACGCACGGACCGGTACGTGTGTGTATGACTGTACCCTGTGATTTATTTATATAGGGTAGGCTGGGGTCAATTGGAATGTTTTTGAGAATCGGTTAGTGTGACTTAATTTTTTACCCTATCTGTTTGGTAATGGGCTTTAATTATAGCTACATTATCTGGCTTTATGATAGCATTATTCATTTTTCTTCTTATATGCCCGTACTTAGATAGAAGCCAAATAGAAACCCTCGGAAAACGTTTCATTTGACCTTGTGGCGGGGTCAATCGAAACAGTGTTTAAGGTTAGTTGAAATAGGTGTTTTCAGCTGATTGAACTCATGTTTCTGCAAAAGCCAGGTACTGTTAATGATGTGTATGAAGTGATAAACGATATATGTTGTGAATAAAAAATATTTTTTCATAAAAATAATAAGTTTCATTGCTTTTCATTCCAGTTTGAGTATCACTGAGGGTATGTTGAGGTTCTTTAATATTATTTTACATTATGGACGGTTTTCTGGTCTCTAAAAAATAAAACAAGATTTGGAAAACCCGCTTGCGTATGAAATCTTTGTTCAGGGTAAATAGAAACACGTTTCAATTGAACCCGGACCGTTTGTTCCAAATGCCCCCACACCCTCGCTTCAAATAATTTATCGAACAGCAAAAACCCTAAATGTTGTAGGTATATACTGACCACAGTAATCTTAACTAGGAAATTCATAGTAATGATGATTGTAAACAACGCTGAAGAAGGAAGAATAGTTGTGGAGCAATACGCAAGATACTAATAGTCGAAAAACTTACTTTTTATGTCGAAAAAGTTATGCACCCACATAAAAATGTCTGACGTGCTCGAGGGCGACGCGCACTTATCGACAGGCTCCGATACGCAAAGCAGTTCCTTCTCCCTTCGGGGCCGCGCTGCTGTCACTAACCGTCGTCGAGTTATTCAACTTATTTTATTTGACCCGTGTTTCCATTGAACCCAGCCTATCCTACCCATGGCAGAAATTTCATGGTGAATGCGATACAGAGGGGGAAGTCGGCTGCGGCCGCAAGGTGGGAATGTGAAGTGGAATATGGTGTGAAATGTAATAAGAGGCAGGACCGTGTACAATTGGAAGCTACAATAATAAAAAATAATAAAATTATATATAATAATAATTATCATTCTCAAGGTAAGGCAGATTTTTTGTAGTCTAACAATGTTTTCGAGGAATTTTTCATTATTTGGCATTCTGTGTTAACTTTTTGAAAGTTCATCCAACTTGCTCTTACTGCGTTAAATGCTATTTGATAAATTCTGTTATCCCGCTTTTAACAGCTAATTGAAATATGAATATATTTAATTTTCGTTGCAACAATATCCTGTAATATGACCAGTTCCAGTTGTCCTGATTGGCAGTCGCTGCAAACGTCCATCAATTGAGTAAACGCTACATTCACGTGGCGACTTATATATTCTTCGTTTTCATATATTGAGACGTGATCATTCAATTATTATAGCAGAATTCACCAATGACACAATACACAAATATAAACAGCGAGAATATTAAAAACATTGTATTTATAATTTACAGGCAAAGCTTTTCCGTGTAGAAATTTGAGTCCGGAAAAAGTTCTGCCCCTGATCTGGCTTCCCTAAATAATATCAGGCCACCGTCACGCCGCCCAGCTTGGTCAGGCTCGCCATGTAACGGATCTTAGGCCAAGCCCCGATCCACCGTTCCCTTTTCCGGGAACTGATTGGAAATGGATTAGGAACTGGACAGGACAACGATCAAATACTGGAAAAGCTTTTGGCGATCTATCCGAGTAAAATAGATAGTATTAGGTGGTTAACTGATACTGATACTGATTATCCCTTTGCACTCTAGAGGTGGCTCTCGCTCATCACTCACTATCCGAGCGAAAAAGTTATTTCACAGTTATCGCAAAATCATAACCGTAAGTGCACGCTGTAAGCAGCGCACTTCTGTACGTGGTACATCGCACAGGGCAATTTTTTATCGTCGTACGATGGTACCTTGCTTACGCGAAGCGGCTCGCTTGTAGCCACCTGGCGGATGGTTAGGGAAATACATTCAGGTAATATCTTCTTGGCGGGAACATTGATATTTCTCAACATGGCGACAAGGCGTTAAGAAACCACGAATCACCTGCTTTACTTTTTTGCCTCATTAAATAATTAGGCTGTGCGTTATGCTCGTATCATTAGTTGTTGTAATCCCGGTATTTATGATAAACATTCTCATCCTCGTCGATTATCATTAATGAATTGAATGATGAAGTGAAAAGCAAAGTAGCTTTACACAGCTCTTGAAGACAGACTCCACTTTTCAAGACATGTCAATCTTCTTGCCGGGTAGACATTGCGTGAAGATCTACTTGCTCACAATGTATCCCGGCCAGAAGATTGTAGTTTCCAAACATAGAGGATCAACCGTAAAAAACAATTCTGGTCAGGGCCGGACACAAAGTAGGAAATGCCCGGTCACATTTATGAATTTTTATTCGGCATTTTAATTTCATTCAAAGTTTATTCAGTTTTTGTTTCTTTCTCATATTAGCCGTTTGTTGAATTCTGTTTGTTCGTTCATATATCTGTTTTTTGAAAATAATTATCTGTAAAAAACAAATTTATGTAAATTCGAAAATTACACACAACTGCTGATTAGTCATATGTTTCGTTGTATGTTGGAATTCAACATTATGCTTTTTTTTGCTTGTTCAGTGTTATTGTAAGTGAGTATATCGCGTAAAACTCTATAACTTAAGGCCATGTATCACTCCGACCGCTCCGAAATATCGACCAAACGATACAATTAATTGCGATGATGTGGCTCTACATGCGATATTATGACAGATAATCCCGTGGTACTTTCGTATTGCTCTGGTGAAGTACGCGGTACTGCCAACGTGCTAGTACGGTGAGCCTACTATAGTATAGTACTGGTCCCGTGCAAGTACGCCGTGGGGTACAATCTCGGTACGCCGTAGCAATAGTACGGTTGGTTATCTGGGAGCCTGACGATCGACGCATTGCAAATTTTTTAAGAAAAAAATTACAGATTGTAGTTACCATAAAATGGATTGAGAATTACTAACTGAAACGCCAAATCCATATAAATTTTAAGAATGGTGAACTTTCGAAAAAAAAAACATTTTGAGCGTTGTTTCGACTGACTTTATGGAAAAATGATGGAGAAATTGGAATTTAGTGTTTTTGACATACGGTTTGATAAAATTGTACCAACGAAACTCAAAATAGTAAAAACTCTCTAAAATAGTAAGAGTCTCTGCCCAGAAGAAATCTTAGCCGTGGGATTTTTTCCGACCGCACGCGTGACCCATGGATATTAAGGTATTCCTTTCGCGGAGGGCCGTATTTTGTGGGGGCATAAGAGGGCCCTTTCTCATCATTAGTAAATTACAATGGCGCGTAATAAAAATAAGTGACAATCAATTATTATACAAACGATAAAAAGGAATAAAAAATTCACGCTAATTTAGTAGATTTAGACATTTTTCATTTTCTCTGAAAAGCCGCGGTTACGAAAATAATCATGCTAATCACATTTTTCTAAGTTTTATCATTAAGATTTTTACTTCACGTCACATTTTTCTAAATCTTATCATTGAACATTCGGTGACCCCCTGTTCTATTCTTGTTACAAAATCTTTAGATTTTTCTACACGCGTGGGCAGTTTATATTAGGAATCTGGAGTAAATTAGTGTATGAATAATTAGATAGAAATGAGGCCGCCGTGTCATCTCCATAACCCACCGTATAAATGAGACAATTTTGAGAGTCGTATTTTTCCATTAAAAGTTCGACAACTTTTCTTGAAATTTTACCAGTATACTGGAATGTATTTTTAGTTAATTATAGACGAAAATCAGTTCATTGTTAAATATTCGGGTCCGTGAAAGGGATACCTTAAGAACTTAAGGACATTTTTCCCGCATTATCAGCCGTCTCGGATAACACCGGGAATCGGCAAATCAGCAATCTCTTTAGTACTCGCGACTTGGTCGGTATGAGACATGGCCTCAAGGTGAAAAAACTGTACTACGCCACACAAGAATGTGAAAGAGATAGCTTCAATTTTCTAACAAAAGTTTAGCGAAATTTAATCATATTTAGGGCACAAGAAAATTGCTATGTTCTATGTCAGTCAATTCTGTAGAACCTGATGTTTTATCCTCCAAAAACAAACTTTACCATTTATGATAAAACTGTGTACGACAATTTGTGAGATTATGTTGACATTGTACATGCCCTTAGGTAATATTCCATATTCTAAACAGTTTTTCTATGCAAGATTCATTACAAGCTGTGAGATATTTTTTTAGGGATGGGCCAGTAAAAGTACATGCGGAAAATGTACATGTGGAAAATGTTTTGCAAAAAAACGATTTTCTACTTGGGTTTGATAATATAAACAATAAGAATACCCAACTCACCATTCCATACTTCAATTGGTCCTTCGTTTGGATTTTATTTATTATACGGACGTGTTTATCATATGTACGAATAATTAACTTTTTCGTGATTTCACCAAGCTGATGATCCCAAAATGTTGATGGCTATTCTTCAAATGATTAAGTCAATCGAAAAGTTTGAACAGCTCGAACCTCTTAACTTGCTTATTTACTGTGCTTCAGCTTCACTTTCGTTTTTCTTCTTCACCAACATTTTAGAAAAATTATTTTAAATCATTCAACCCATCTGTCCTCCATATGCGGAAAATCAAACGAAAACATAATATTTTTCTTCTCCAATCTGTCTATTCAATTATTCTGATTTTTTCAAGTTTTTGCAAGTTTAGTAAAAAAATGATTACAAAATTATATAATACACAAATGGCTTAAGAACAGAGAGAATGTTTATATTAGATATAAAACAGGATTATGAAAACGATGACTAAACGACTAAATATTATAATAAATAAGAAAATTGTCTGCGCATAAGAATAGTAAACGTCGAATTCTGTTGTTTGAACATAAGTGCAGCTTAATGAAAGAACTCGCGTAGATTAACATTATGTTATTAAAACTTTGAGAGTATGAGGATGTTAGTAATATTAATAATTGTTTGAGGTACTGTTTTTCAAAAGCCCATGATGAAGGGGACTTCGTTCAATTAATTTTGAACGTCATGTTTATAGACTTTTTATCCCTGTCTTCGTCTATTTTCTTACTTTCGACATCATTTACTTAATCCTTTGGAGCTCTATCCTCTTTTCTCTCGGCTGTGCTCCCAGCGGCAAACCAATCCATATGTCGTTCCTTTTCATTGTCAAGAATGACCAATCCATCGACATTTGTTCGATCGTCGTTGTTCTTTACGTTGCTTATTTCACCTGCCGGTTCCATGTGCACATCTCTGTGACTTTCCTTAGCATTATTCACATTTTCCTTTATATCCATAGCTTTGCCCATGTCGTAGATTTTATCCTTTATATCCGTACCCCCATCACCAACGTTCTCCTCCATCTTCTCCTTAACGTTCTTATCAGAGTCTACAACATCAGGATTTTGGTACTTTCTACCCTCGACTGTTTCTTTTGTGTCTAATTCCGTGTCATCTTTTCTATTCGTTTTCTTATTGTCAGCTTTCTTGGTCTCATTTTCATTACTGCTTTCTTTGTCCCTTACATCCTTCACTTTTTTCTTTATGCCTGAACCCTGTGGGAAGTTTACTTCAACGCCACGGATTCCTGGCAGCCCTGTTATTTCATCGGATTCATCTTTGGTACTTTCGCTGTTCTGTTTCATGAAGAATGTTATCGGCTTCTGCCATTCTGGTGTCTCACGAGGATGATAAAGATTTCCACCGCTGTGTTTGCTCTTTGACGCATTCCCAGACACAACTGCCCTTGCTGTAACTTTTTGAGGTGCTTTCCCGCCTACCGCTGTTCATAGGAGAAAAAAAGAAAGCAAGGTGATACTCGGCTCTGAGCAGCCATTAATGGATGACCCAAATATAGAGAAAGCAGGTCGTAGTTTTCAGGGAAAACAAAATCGCTTCGATAAGTTGTTAAGATTTGTGTCATCCTAATGAATACGTCTATAAGTTTCAGGCTTCTACTGTGTATATACTTTTTACGCTAATCATTCAGACATTTTGGTCAGTTACACTTGTTTTAAATATTGAATATTTTTTTAGTAGTTTGAAAGAATTCTCAACGGCTATATCTACCAAATGTTATCGAAAAAATCGCTTAGGAAATTCGATTAAATGTATGAGAACTATTGTACCTTACCTTTAGTCGAAACACTTCCAGCTTTTGTCCTCACCATTGTTCATGGAACGAAGATCACGTTCCTGTTTTTCAATCGACCTCTGAACAATTAAAATTCCTCTAAGTGTAATTGAAAATCGGCAACTCTAATCGTGTCTGACGATGAAACGAAAAACGTATGTTTTGTTATCGACGTTAGCCACGTGACGACAGTTATTTACGTCGCAAACTGGCGGGAAGCATATCCATTAGGGCTCTATATTACACCATGGAGCACGGTCTTACATACAAGTCTGGAAACTCTAATGCTGGCAGCAGAGATTAGTAGGGAGATGCACAACGCTCCCCTTTTCGACGTGCTTGGGAATGGCGCTAAATTCGCGGCGGCGAGTTCGGGAGTATGATTTCGTGATCATCGCCTCTGTCGAGGTTGCAGATTCCCTTGTAGCCACGCGAGTACCGACTCGGATCGCCGGATCACCGCTCAAGTCGGTATCGCAGTCAGCGGGAACACGAATGGGTAGCTCGGTGGGGGAAAAGT